>JAJMJA010000002.1:600000-1001911 GCA_030568835.1 Kodamaea hsintzibuensis (nom. inval.)
GTATTACTTTTGTGGAATCAGAAATAATTCCGTGCTAAGTAAATAATATTTTTAAAATAATGGTCCAGTAATCCGTCGTTCACTCCCACAAATAGGACTTCGTGGCCAAGCTGGTTAAGGCGTAAGACTGTTAGAAATAACTGTTATCTTGAGATCGTGAGTTCGATCCTCACCGAGGTCGTCTAACTTTTTTTTGGACATAGTACATATCATGTGACCAGTTAATATGTCAATAATATCACATTATATTACAAATGTGTCGCAAACATTTTCCTCTCACTCAAAACATACATTGTTGGTTCTATTTTTTTTGTTAAGGGATAAAATAGTGGAGGATCCAAGCATGTACGGAGCGGCAGTTGCATCACACGCACTGGATAAGCAGTTACCGAGAAACGGGGGAAATACATCTATACCTAACGCGAACACTGGAACTAATGATAGTGCAGGAGTAACACCTAATAAGGCACTTAATGATGAGCAAATCTACCAGTGGATTTCTGAGTTGGTGACAGGAACCAACAGAGAACGAGCACTTTTGGAGTTGGGGAAGAAGCGGGAGCAGTATGATGATTTAGCACTTGTATTATGGAACTCCTTTGGAGTGATGACTGTATTGCTTGAAGAGATTATCAGTGTTTATCCATATTTGAATCCTCCAGTATTGACTGCATCGATTTCGAACCGAGTGTGTAATGCATTGGCATTACTTCAATG
This sequence comes from Kodamaea hsintzibuensis (nom. inval.), assembly GCA_030568835.1. Taxonomy (NCBI): domain Eukaryota; kingdom Fungi; phylum Ascomycota; class Pichiomycetes; order Serinales; family Debaryomycetaceae; genus Kodamaea; species Kodamaea hsintzibuensis (nom. inval.). The sequence goes on from JAJMJA010000002.1 coordinate 600,718, forward strand.
TGTTGCATCGAATGTTCACACGCGTGGATTATTCTTGAGTGCTAATTTACCACTCTACTTGTACCCATTCTTGTCTACTAACGCAAGACAACGTTCGTTTGAATACTTGAGGTTGACCAGTTTGGGAGTGATTGGAGCATTAGTAAAGAATGATACACCAGAAGTGATCAACTTTTTGCTCACGACGGAGATTGTACCATTATGTCTTAATATCATGGAGATTCTGTCTGAGTTGTCCAAAACAGTTGCCATTTTTATTTTGCAAAAGATCTTGTTGGACGACCAAGGGTTGACGTACATTTGCACGACGTACGAGAGATTCCATACTGTTGCATCTGTGTTGTCCAAGATGATTGACCAGTTGAGTAGTAGCACACAAAATAGTGGAGCAGGAGGAGCCAATGCTGCCACTAACAATAACGCAGGAAATGGAGGTAACAATGCAAATGTGCCCACATCGAGCAGCTCAGGAAGACTTTTGAAACATGTAGTTAGATGTTACATGAGATTGTCTGATAATTTGGAAGCACGTAAGGCGTTGGCCAATATTTTACCTGAGCCATTGAGAGATGGAACGTTCCTGATGATCTTGCAAGACGATGCACCTACCAAGAGATGTCTAGCACAACTTTTGTCTAATATCAGTGAACAGTGAAGATGTACTCAGGATATTCGTAACCATCATGAATTTAGAATGAATAAGGAAATTTAAGGAGGGCCTTGTATATTACTGTATAGATATCCATATTTAATACGCTTTAGTTCTAGTAGAGAGTAGGTGGGCATGAAAAGATATACAGGAGTGGGGGTGAAGTAGGATAGATTGGATGAACGTGAAGTGTAGAATGAGTAGAAGTATAACTTCGTAGTATAGATAAAACTATAAATAATGATAAACAACAATTAATTATAATTGAAGATAAGAGTTTTTGCTTAAACTGAATACCGAAGAAGACTCACTCCAAGTTATTAAGGAAGTAAGTAAGTAAGTACTTGATAAGTTTTCATTTAAAGAAATTGGTTTACTGAAGGATATATGGTCTTTAAGAGAGAAAAATTGCTAGTGTTAAGCAATATGAAAATTACTTTCGCCTCACTATAAGAGTGTGAAGATATAAGCCGCCAATTCCAGTCACCATTGATAGTTTCAATAGTCTATACTTTATACTTAATGAATAAATAAACACAACACAGGATACTACAAAAGGGATAAAGATAAGTAAATAATTCAAGAGAGCAACAATTATATTGTGGGGAACAAGAGAAACTTCTAAACAGAGCAAGTTCTATAGCAAACAATAAGAAGTTTTGAAATGTATACTAAAACACATCATCGAATAATAATAACTTAATACGGAGATGAAATTATACCCCATAAAACTTAAGTTATAATAAAATTGTCCATCAAGCAAAACAACTTACTATACTTCTCATCATACAAGATAGATGATAGTGAACATGGAATTGAGAAAAATCATCATTAAGAACTTACCTAATGATAAACATTTGGGGGATAATCAAAGCATCGTTTGTGTTAATCTTAAGCTTCTAGAAGAGAAGGGGAATATTGAAATAAACTGCATATAACGAAAAAGATGTCTCAACCCGCAATGTCGCAAGGGTAAAAATGTCTAACAAACGGCGACGTTTCTTTTTTTCCATTCACAATACCGTATGTAATTTTCACTTCCCCGATGACTGATTAAAAAAGGACCACTTTATATATTGAGTGTTTCGTAGGTTCAATACTTTTTAATACAATGACTTTGAGCAAGGATCGGACACATCAGTTTGTGCATTCTAATTCAGAGAGAAGAGCTTCAGTAGTGTATGGTTCTGTTGGTAAAGGTGGACTTTTTGTTCCATCTGATTTTATTCATAAGGGTCAAGGAAATGATACGTTTGAGTCTATGGAAGCTTTAGATGATGAGGATTCAAATGCTATAGCTACTTCTAATCCTACAGAAAATGACTTTTTGGTTCCTAAGAAGAAAGCTCATCGTAGGTTCTCAAATTATCGTGATGAATTACTTGAAGAAGAACGTCAATTATTGGAAGATCATCACATTGCTATTCAAAAGCAGGATGAAGATGATATCAGAGATGCGTTTGAAGATGCAGTGAAAAATAATACTTTGGATGATACAACTTGGTTAATTGAACTTAAAGCTTTATTCCGTTCTTCTTTCCCATTAGCTATCACATTCTTATTGCAAAACTCCCTTTCAACAGTATCTGTCTTTACTGTCGGTCATTTGGGTGCTACAGAATTAGCAGCTGTTTCCATGGGTGCCATGACTGCTAACATCACTGGATACGCAACTATCCAAGGTATCGCTACCTGTTTGGATACCTTATGCCCTCAAGCATTCGGTGCTAAAAAATACACCATGGTTGGTGTATACATGCAAAAGTGTATGGCAATGATTTTTGCTGTAATGATCCCAATGTGCATTATTTGGAACTTCTTTGGTTACGAATTGATTACTCTCATCTTACCAGACAAAGAAACTGCTCGTTTATCTGCTGTCTATCTCCGTTACATTTCTGCTGGTATCCCAGCTTACATTATATTCGAGTGTGGTAAGAGATTCTTACAAGCTCAGGGTATCTTCCACATCTCCACATTTGTTTTATTAGTCGCTGCCCCATTCAACTTGGTTTTGAACTATGTTTTAGTCAACAAGTGGGGTTACTTGGGTGCCCCAATTGCCGTCGTCATAAACTATTGGCTTATGGCTATCTTATTGATTGGAGCTACAATCTTTTATGTCAAGCCTGCTGACACACCTACAGGCATTGACCCACTCAAATGTTGGGGTGGAATAGATGTCCGCGAAGCATTCAAAGCATGGAGGAACTTGGCTAATTTAGCCATTCCTTCTTTAATTATGGTGGAGGCAGAATTTCTTGCATTTGAAATCTTGACATTACTTTCCTCGTACTTGGGAACTGTTCCCCTTGCTGCACAGTCTATTGGAACTACTATGGCTGGTGTCATGTACCAAGTACCATTTGCCATTGGAATTGCCCTGAGCACACGTATCGCCAACTACTTGGGAGCTGGCTTGGGCAAGAGTGCACAAAAGTCAACCCACGCGGCGTTAGCTTTCGGATTCGTAGTTTCCATTCTCAACTTCGTGGTACTTTATGCATTCCAAGGACCTATTGCAAGGTTGTTCACCAATGACGAAGAAGTCATCGAAACCGTTTCGAAGGTGATGTGGCTTGTGGCATGTATGCAAATCTCTGACTCTATGAATGCTAACTCTGCAGGATGTTTGAGAGGACAAGGTCAAACTAAAATTGGAGGTATCGTCAACTTATTTTCTTACTATGTTGTTGGTATCCCATTAAGTGTATGGTTGACCTTTTATTCTCCTTGGTCCGGAAGCTTGACTGGTTTATGGATTGGAACTACCACAGCCCTTACAATCATTGCAGTCGTACAAAGTTATGTTTCTTACGCAGCTGACTTTAATAAGTTGTGCAAGGACGCAGAAAAGAGAACCTCAGATGAGATTCTTACTGTTTAATTTATAGACTAACACAGGTGTTTTTAATTGGTGATTGTTGTAGCATTTAGAGTTGGTATTTCTGCAAATCTACTCTATAGATTGACGGAGTTTCACACAGTAGACCTGAAAAGTAAGACATATGTAAAGTCTTATAGAATATTTAAATACCTCTAATCTACTAAACTTCCTAAGAATAATTCTATTGTACATAATTAATTAGATACTAAAATGCATCAGTCATGGTTGCTTCCTTAGCTCCTGATGTAAGTCTTGGTTTACCTGCCAACAATTCTCTTCTAATTTCAGGGCCAATTGCGTGGTGAAATCTTTGTCTGACTGTTTCCAATAAGAAGTCTCTTTGATCGTCAGTGATATCATTCTTGTAACGTTGGGCAAATGCAAGGAACGCTTTATGCCATACCACAGGTAATTGAGGCATTTCTTTAGGATCTTGTTCTTCATTGTCAACCATCATTTCAGTTGCCAATTGTTGTTGGGCAGCGTTTCTGAACCTCATAAAGTAGAATACTAACTCATCCAAGGTTTGGTATGGCAAAGCGTACTTCTTTTCAATCAAGACTCTAATGAAAACTGTAGTGGCAGGGTTAAAGTCTCTTTGCACTAATTGTGTCAAAGCTACCGATGAATGTAATACAGGAACAGATACCTTAGCTAAAACAGAAGCAGCGATAGTAGCTTCTCTAACAGAACAGTATCCGTCAACTAAAGGTAATAAGAACCCTTTGAAAAATGCAGCAGGCTTATACAAAGACTTCTTCAACGATCTGTACAAGTGGTAGTTTAAAGAGTGGTCTTCAGATTCTTCTATTGAAGTTCTGAATCTCTCCAACAAGACCTGTTCAACAAACTTTTGTGCTTCACGAGCTTGTAAGTTAGATACGAATAACTTGGTTGCCTCGTAAACGGCGTGTGGGGTCCATGCCAGTGGGTTGGTTACATAAAGAACGTCTTCCCAGTTTCTCAAGGATGGCAATACTTTGAACAATTTTGGTAACTTTCCGTGTGTGTACGTAGTCAAGATTTGACCAATTTTTCCGTATGCTGCGATGACCTTAGGTGGAAGTAAAACTGCATCTTTTGGTTTGGCTCCTCCTTCAATGCTTGCACTTGCTTGTTGTTCCTCTCTTTCTTGAATCTTAGCCATGATTTTATCAGCCAAATTGAATGAGCCTCCTCCCATGGTTTCTCCATTGGATTGGAAATATTTGTTGAACATCTCAGCATCCTTTTCGTCAATCTCAACTTCCTCTTCTTCATATACTTCTTCTTCTTCAAAGTCAGAGTATTCCTCTTCATCCTCACTAGACTCTTCCACATCACTATCTTGTTTTCTAAGGTTTTGACCAAACGATGGTACACCCAGTAACTTCTCTTCTTCATCCTTAAGCTCTTCTTGTTGTTCCTTAGCCAACTGCAAGATCTTTCTAGATGTGGTAGCATCTAAGAAAGCTTCATCTTCTTGCTGTCTACCCTTGGTAGACTTGAAGGTTCTGGTCTTTTCTCTCAAAGTACCACCATCAGATGTTATATCTTTATGCAAAGGATTATGTCTAGGCTTAACTCTAGTATCTGAAACACTTATCTTTCCCATTCTTTACTTTAGTCCTTACTTTCTTTGATTCGATTTTTCAACTTTTTTTTTTTGGTTCATCTCATCTCATTAGATTAAGAGTCGCATCTTATCAAATTTAAAGTTCACTAAATTAAAGGTTATTGAGGTTTACTGGTATAAAGGAGTAGTTTAATAAATAGAATATGTAGATTACCTGAATCTTCAGATTTGAATGCATACTTATGGTATATTTAATGGAGTTTAAATCATCTAGTTCACAGTTAATAATACTATGAATATTGAGAGCTTTAATGGTTTCGCTAATTTTTAATGGTGCTTGAGATACCAACCTTGACAAAGAGCGACAGGTAGATTAATTCCTCTCCATACATGTCGTTGATTGGTAAGTAACGGTATCCTTGATTTAAGTACAGTAACTTTGCTACAAGGAGACCCAATGGTTGTAGTTCATCATCTACCATAGACAGTATTGTGATCTTGATGAAGACAAAATCGCTTGGGGCAGTAATAACCCCTTCAAATACTTGATTCCAGATTGGATTAAATCCGTTCTCAATCACAACCAGTGTTTTGCACAGACTCATCTTTGGGTTGGACCAGTTGATAGATGTAGCACCCAATATTTCAAACGATACAATCGGGTTGGCTATCATATTAGTGTCTTTGGGTTTAGGCAATTGATGAGCACTAATGATTCGAATGCTAAACGAAGTTTGGATTACATTGAATTGTGTCTTCACAAACTTACTAGACTTTAAAATGGGTTTGCGAAGCTCAGGAGGTTTCAATACGTACCCACTCTTCTTATTGATGAACATGGCTTCGTTAATTTGCTGCCCTAAATCATATGTTTGATAATTCGTGGCTACCATTTGTGCTCCATACATCCAGTAAGTAATAGGAATGAAGTTCGACAGCTTCACCCGCATTTTAGACGGGTAAACTCTCATCATGAACTTGCGGTTATGCTTATCAATGGCCAGTTGCTTCTCCTCATCTTTCAACATCGAGTTGAAAGACTTCTCACTAAGTGAGAAAATATGATTGTATGTCTTGGACTCCGGTAACGAGAAGTTACGAAACTTAATACCCAGCAAGAATACACCCAATGCACTTAGCTCAGGCGTGATCTTGATCTTACGCTTTCTTCGTATAGAAATGAAACTTTTGGTGTTACTATTATCTTCACTGAAAGAAGTGGTTGTTGTACCTGTAGTTGACGTTGTCGTCGTGGTATTACAACTTCCTCTTCTCTCACCAGAAGACGACTTCTTCACCTTTATGATGAACTTATGTTTAAGTTCAAGTGGAGATGGCAAACTGATTGTGTCTGGTTTTTCAGGGAATGTAATCATATTGTTACCCAATTGTTCTTTCAAAACCGCAACCATTTTCAGTTGGTTGCTAGCCGAGCAGTGTGTTTCTAAACTGATGATCACAGGAAGTGGTGAGGAAACAAATGCGTACTTTTTGATTGCACTAATTACATTCGAGAAGGAGATGTTTGTAGTGAAAGTTCTACCGTGGCTGACGATGGGTTCATCGCCGCCATTCGCACCGCTTTCATCAGATCCATCCCAAATATCTACCTCAACACATTTGCAACCCTTCTTCAATGCACGAATATACCCATCTACCGAGGATTCTCCAGCCACCTGTCTACCAACGAGATAAGTATTGTGACTTGATGAGATGAAGTACTCATTTAATGGGTAATTGTAGTACATTGTATCGTTAGTACTGCCAATGTATGGGCTGTAACGAGACATGAGAAAGTTGTTCAACCCTTCAGGAGTCATAAACCCACTTCCTGAGTCTGCAAACTTCTTATAAAGACGCAGGGTGAGGTCATGTTCAAGAGTTTCCCCTTGTACTGTTACTAAAAATGTACGAAAATCTTCCAAAGTCATCTTATCTTTGGTGAAACTCTTGTAGATTGGTTCAATATCTTTACGAACCTTCAATACCGAGACAAAGTCTTTGAATTGTTCATAATTTAAAGATAAAGCACCATTAGATACTTGAGTGAATACCTTTTTCAATTTATCTTGACCCACTCCAATGTTTAGTCGCTTTGAGTATTTCAATATGTCTTGGAAAGTTAATGCCTTCTCTTGTCCTCTTGTTGTCCCAAAGCCATCTCTACCAGTAGATTCCTGACCAAACAACAAGTCTCTTTGATTTTCATAGATTCCCCAATCCAAGAAGAACTTCTTACCCAATTCTTCTCTTAAAGCCTTTAAGCTGGTGATTGCAATGTAAAGTTTTCTACAATCATGCTCTTTATCTGTGATCAAATGCAAATTTTTATACTTTTCCTTCTTGTGGTTTAAGTAGATGATGGTGAGCCATTGTGGTTCGAAGTCTTTCAGGATGTGTAGTTCTTCTCTGTAAGGTGCTGCGTGTGCACCAAAGATGACTGACTTAATATCATCGAGTGAAAACTCAACCTCCTTCAGTTTAGTACTAGATGATGTAGCTGAAATAAGTCTAAGCAATGACGAACTAGTAGATGTAGTAGGGGATAATGTGTTCAAAGGAGTCGCTGAGGTAAGGCTTGAAGATGAGCCTGTGCTGTGGTTCAAATGAGTGCTACCAACAGATGCTGCTGTAATGGTAGATGTATTTGTGGGGGAAGTGGTATAAGAACAGTCAAAACGATTCTGATCAATTTTAAAGTAGATACGTTTCTTTGACTTATTGGATACCTTAAGTAATGATAGACCTTCATTAAGTAGTACTTGAGGGATCTTTACCTGGAGTGGATTTATGGATTGCTCTACATCATTATCGCACACATAAGTTGAAGATGGCGAAGCAGATGATTCGGTAGTTAATTTAGATGATGAGTTGATGCTTGTAATTGGAGAGCTCGTAGTGCTTACTGAAGTATTTGAAACAACAGAAGTAACTGTATTTGTATTTGAACCTCCTACCCCTCCATTACCTGTGGTACTCGTGGTACTTGTAGATGATTCAACACTAGAAGTCTTGACAACTTTCTTAAGCGAACTCTTAGAATCAGGAGGCAGAGCGCTCACTTCATTAGTTCGAAGATTACTCAACATATTAGGTAGACTAGACACAATTGGCCTCAAATCGCTCACCAGACTGCCATCATCCTTATCCATGGTACATTCAAATTAAGGTTTTTGATTCTACTATCAATTTAAAAAAAAAGTGGGAGAGTTGATACTTTAATATAAAGCTTGGAAAGGCAATTGGCATTGGAGATAGGGCCGTGCAGTCAGTAACGTCCCGGTTCAGTCAATTAACAATAAATAACTTAATTCTGTAGGAAAGTAGAATTTTTATGTGAAATATGAACCATACCGTGTTAGGGGGCGAGGTAAGATCCAAGAGTAATTGACAACGATCTTGGTTGTAAACAAGAACTTAATAAGGAGAATGTGTACAAATTAGCGGATTTCACCAAGTGATGTATTGTAATAATCTGAAACGTATTTCGTAAATTACAACTACAATATGAATGTGTATGAATGTGTAGGTATAAACGTGGATCGTATTTATATTCAGTGTATCATGTTTGTATAGCGCCTTGCTGTAATAATTGTTCATATACTAAAGTGTAATTCAAATTAAGGAGATGATGTGTATATATATACTTCTTCTATAAGGTTGTTTCAATATCTAATCTAACATCCATGTTATTATCTTTCAAGTACAGTTTAACTTGATTGACTGTATATTCTCCTCTGTGGAATAACCCAGCACCTAAAGCAGCATCTACTTTAAAGTCAGCATCGAACACTTCTTTAAAGTGTTGAGGGTTACCTGCACCTGAACTTGCAATCACTGGAATTGACACATGACTTTTGATTTGATTGATCAATTGTAAGTTAAATCCTCGGTTGGATCCATCGTAATCAATTGAGTTGAGTAATATCTCTCCAGCTCCCAAATCTTCACAGGCAAGACAAAGTTCAAGAGCTCCTAGTTCATGAGTTTTACGTCCTCCTTGAGATGTAACTTGATAGTAGCAATATTGTTCTCCTTCAGGTCCATACTCGGCAGGGTTTGTGATCAAAATAGTCTTCATTGAAGTCTCATCAGCTGACTTCAAGTACTTACGCTTAGGGTCAACAGAAATCACCACTGCTTGGTTTCCAAACCGGGATGATATCGCTTCGATCGAACTATTTCCCGTTTTGACCTTATTGTTGGCATAGTAACTTTCGGCAATTGTAACTGCGTCTGACCCAATACTAACTTTGTCAGCACCAGACTTGAAATACAAGTCTGCAACTTTAACGGCTGGAACAACGTTACCAGTTTCTGGATCAACCATATCTTTGATCCCACCTCCTACAGTCAATGGAACAAAGATTTTCTCACTTGACTTAGACAACACCTCCAACATAGGTAAGTCTTTTAATGGTGAGTTACGGAATGAAGTGATGTTCAAAAAGGTAATTTCATCTGCTCCCTGTTCATAGTACCTCACTGCCAACTCAACAGGCTTACCCAAGTTCCTCACTTGGTTTTCGGTTTCTCCTGTAGTTTCACGTACATTGTATTGATCTCCCTTAGTTACTACCAAGTCACCAGCATCATTACTTCTCACGTCCAAGCACGCAATCACTCTTCTAGTAAGACCAGTCAATGTTTTCTTGACATTTTCACTAGCTAATTCTGCATCCAAAGCTCCATTCTTCTCTCCTTCTAAAAAGCTCTTGATTACTTTCAATCCAGCAACTCCAGACTTTTCAGGGTGGAATTGTGTAGCGAAAACGTTCCCCTTTGCAATTGCAGCCAAGAAAGTCTCAGACCCATACTTCGCATATGCAAAGTCCCATCCGTCTTGGGCAGCAGAGGCTGCCACTTTACGGTCATTATCGGATTTCAAAATGGCAGCGTATGAGTGAACAAAGTAATACTTGTTCACAGTATTCAAGCCATACAAGGAACCTTCCACAGTCAACAGGTCAACGTTATTCCACCCAATGGCAGGAACAGGTTTCTTAATTCCTTCAAACTTGGCATCATCAACATCAAACTTTCTCAATTCCAAGTCCAAATACTTCATACCAACAACGTTACTCTCCTCAGATCTCCCAAAAAATGTCTGCAACCCAACACAGATCCCCATCAATGCACGTCCACTCGAAATATACTTTCTTATCACTTCAATCAACCCTCTATCCATGAGTTCCCGGACAAAATGTCCTTGGTTACCTACTCCAGGAAAGATCAATTTCTCTATTTGAGCATCATACTTGGCAAAATCCTCGGAATTGCGAATGTACTTGATATCATAGTTGCCAATACGCTTGATAGCATTGGAAAGCGACTTGAGATTACCACTCTCGACGTCTATAACGTATACTGTAGTCATTTGATTCTTGTCCTAAATCTGAAAAATTATTGCAAAATAAAAAAGAGTCATATAAAAATGTCGTAACGTTTTTCATATCGATAAGAACATGTCGTTTTAAATGTCGTTCTACTTGGTTGATATTAGTGTATATAATATTCTAAAGTGTCTATATCAAGTCATAACCTGTATGTCTTGGACTAATCTATTTTGCTGTATGTACTTGAGAGAGTTTATGACAACTACTTCAATTCAGCCTAAATGTAGAGTTTTGCAAAAGTACATTACATTTTTTGCACCCAATTAATACCCAGCTCTAAAAATTTTGCCATTCTGGCTTGAATTCTTGAGAGCTTTCAAGCTGGAGGGTCCCCCCATAAAGATCATTTCTTCTCAGCCTTAATATGTATGTAGTAAAATAATTCTTGTTTTGTTGAATTGTTTGCGTTTGCATGCCAATAATCAGGCAACTTTCCTATTATTTCATAAAGCAAGAGCCTCACATGGCTCAGCCAAAAGTCATTCACTTCATTCCTTTGGTCTAAGAGTACAATCAGGTACTTGACTTCTCCAAATATCTCCTGTAAGTCGCCCAATAATTTTTCTACCAAATTCGGAATGAGGTCAAATTGTTTCTTAAGTCCACTTTCCATAACTCCCCAACCACGCATTCCTCCCTTCAGGTTCTTATTCATAAACTTTTTGATAGAGTCGTTACCCATTTGTACAATGGGAAATTCAAGCAGTCCTCCCTTTCTAAGAATTCTCTTGAACTCCAATAAGAGGGAGCGCACCGTTTGCGCAGTCACCTGAAGAACTGGGTCTCTACAATGAATCAAGTCAAACAGTCCCAGCGGAATACTAGCCAATGGTTTAGAGTAGTGTTCAAAGTTCATTGGTTTGTGTGAATACATCGACAGAGGGTCCGGAATCTCATGCCGTTTTATGTGTTTGTACTTGTTCAGTTGATTATCAAGTAACTTATGAAGCCGAATCAATTTTTCTGGTGTTGTGTTACAGAATTGATTGAAATCGTCAAGATAGAGTTTCTTGAAAAATGTATCATAGAGTTCTTGATCAGATTCAACAAAAGATGTTTTAGGTTCCCTTTTAGCTTGTTGTGCATACGCCTCAGGTTCGCTCCATGGGGTGTTCTTGCGTTCTGAATATATATTCATTTCGAATAATCGTATGAAAGGGGTTGTGAGTGCAAGGTACCATGAAAAGTGAGCACTGAAAAAGGAATTGTAAAAGAGTACTTTTGTCAGTTCTGGGTTACCGGAGCGCATACGTTCCTTATAAGTTGCAAACAAATTTTGTAAAATGCGGTTTTCAATGAGTGAGTTACGGTTCAACTTGGACAATATGTGAATGTGATATTTTTCCAAGATGATGTATTCGTAAGAAACCTTGGTGACAGATTTCACCAACATGGTCAGTCTAGCAAAAGCAGTATCTTGTACGGTTGCCTCAGCACCCGTTCCGATTTCTTCCTTTTTAATTCTGTACAATGCGTGAGCCACGTCATTGAAAAACGATTTGAATTCGTAGTGTTTTTGATCTGTTCTTCCGAGAGTTTGAATCTGTTCTGGTGTCAATACGGGAAGATTGATTAGGTATCGTACATAGTTTGTGAAATTAAGTTGGAGCATTTCTTCACAGTGAATGACGTCAGTGATATGTGGGTTTAAGCTAGATTCTTCTTTAATCAAGGTTCGTAAGAATGTACGAACATTAAATATCTGGCTCAGTAACAACGTTTCGTAAAAGAGTATATCGTGATGTTTCCACATGTCAGTTGTGTCTATTGTTTCCAATTTTGTTTTTTCAATTCTACCAAGGACTCTTTGGAGTGATTGAAGTCTTATCAGGGCAAAAGTGATGGGGTCATTAGTGTGATGATCGCTCAATATCTCCAAGAAGTTATTGTAACGAAATATTTGGTAGTGTGGTGCGCTGAGAACTCTTTTCATTGTATCTGGTGTGTTGAGCATCAGGAGAACTGTTAAAGGAATGAAGGGAGGTATTTCCGGCTTTGTACGCGTTTTGGTTACCGTAGGCCCCAAAGATTCGTCAGACATGTAGCTGGATTTAAAGATTTTTTGTTGGAGTGGGAATTGTTGTGAGTTTGTAGAACTGGGTGTTGGGCTTCCTGGAGGGTTGTTGCTGTTGTTATTGTTGTTATTGTGTTGAGACTGAGTTGGTGAAGGTGTAGCAGATGAAGAGCCCAAGAAAGTAGTCAGTAGTTTGCGCAGGAACCTTGATGTAGTTGATTTATTCATTTGAGTTGAAGAAGAATTTCTTCTAAATTTTGACAGGTTTGCAGTTGCCAGGGAACTTATAGAACCCTTAGGGTCACCCAGGTCCGAGATTGATCTAAAATCGATTGTTGGTCTTGATTGAGTAGAATTTACGCTTGGTCTTGATTTGGTATCATTCTTTTCCTCTTCACCATCTGATTCATAGGAAGGAGGAGTTAGTATAGGGGGTTTTGGATCTATACTTTCACGTTTGTTACTGTAAACTGAAGTACCAGCTGAAGCATTAGTAGTAGCTGAGTTTGTTGAACTATTATCGGAGTGAAGATGCAGATTATCTATTTTGCGATCTTTATCAAGCAGATGCTTTTTCTTCTTCTTGACTAGCTTCTTCTTCTTCTGTTCATCCGAACTGACCGAATTCGACTCTTCTTTAGCTTTATCTCGTTTTGCTTTATCTAGCTTCTGTTTAGTCTGGTACAGTACCAGAGGTACGACGAAAAAACTCATTCGATATTTACACGAGTTCAAGTCAATAAGTATACGATAACTTCAATTGAATGTGCCTTTCTTCTTTACAACAATATGTGTATCTTTAGATTATTAAAACCCGTCAGTAATTGGCATTATTTACAAAAAAGGTCGTGCAAAATGCATAAAACAGCCCACCAGTTTAAAAGAGTTAGTATTACAGGGTAGGGTAAGGGGAAAACGGGACACATGAATACTGTAGGTGATACAAAAGTTTGAGACACAAGAGAGTTTCGAGGTAGGGATAAAGTATGGTTCAAACCTTAAAATTCAATACGGAGAAATAGCCAAAGTAAATTCAATATATTAAAGTAAGCAAGCTGAAAAATAGATGGACGGAACGGGTGAACAATCTAAATTGGCAGTCAATGAATGGTTACTTGTGAGTGAGTGAGTGTGTGTGTTGTGAAGCAACTAGAAGAGATCAGCAGCGCAATTTAGAGGCTGCATAATGTTGACTGGGGATGTGACCGTTGAAGGCTTTGTTTGTCATAATAAATGACAAAACTGTGGAGAAAAATAGTGAATGGTGCATAAATAGGTAGTAGAGTTGTGACTTTAGATTGGCGAAAGGGAGAGGAAGGGTGGGGAGAGCAAATAGAGGTCTTTGAGGAGGAAGGGAGGAGATGATAAGCAGGTGAAAAGTAGAAGATAAGGAAGTAGGAAGTAGTGTTAATAGAAAGATAAAGGAAATGAATAGGAGAGATTCTTCAATAGAATCATGAAACGAAGTGATAACTTAAAGTTGCAAGATATAACGAAAGATATAGCGAAATCGTATGGTTTTCAGGGTGGTTATTTAAGGGTGGTCGATTTTTCAACTTTATATATAAGATATGGAATTCCATGAAATTCTCTCACACCTTATTACTTCTTCCTTTGCTTCTTCCTTTGCTTCTTTTACCTTTTCAGTTATCAATGTCTTAAGTAAGTATGACATCATCATATCATACCAAGTCAACCTCGTGACCTAGTCTTCCTCGTGACCAGTCACATGTATCGTATATACAAAACAAACACAAGGACAAGGCTAGGCAAATCCAAGCCTCAAGATGCAACATCATTCTTCGATCTCTCCACCTCTTTTGCTTCGCTTTGTATCTTCAAAAAAGTTCCACTATATATATAAATGGATACTTCTTGGTAAAAATTTAATTTAACGAACATCAATTTCATTCTACGATTATGTATATTGATAATACTTTAGTTAAGAGAATAGTGTACTATTCTAACAGTCACAACAATGGGCGGTCATGGAATTGGAAGGTCTTGTTGGTCCTTATTCTTGTACCGTTTATTATGATTGCACTCTTTTTCCTTATTAAAAGAAGAAGAAATCGTACTATTACCACGAGCACCAATTCTCAGTACTACAACAATGCTCAACAACCTACTGGTTATTATACTCAACCTCAACAGCAAACTTACGTGCCGCCAGCTCAGCCTGATTACAACCAACAATACAATCAAGGTTACAGCAACCAAGGCTATGGCTCCCAAGGTAACTACGGTCCGAATGACTACAACAACAACTACAATACTAGAGACGTAGACATCGAACCAAAAGATCAAGGTATCCCAAGCTACCTGCCACCAGCAGGTCCTCCACCTGGAGCACACACTAAGGGCCAATAATTCTACTTCTAATACCACCATTGCTATTACTTTATTATTATTGTTTATTCGTACTTTTGTTCATGGCATTCACAACCAATAAACAAACTTTTGAAAAAGAGCAAACCACCAAACTTACACTCTCATTTCATTGAGTTCAATGGGAGGCGAACAAGAGAGTAAAAAATATTAATAATGAAGCTTTACTTTAAAAACCTTTGAGTGTATAGATTATATTTAAATGTTTAATGTAAGATTATGCTATATTCTATTCAAAATTTGTAGTTTTTCATTCTATAGATCGATATCAAACTCATCTTAACAGCCGTGCGGGTGGCTTTGGTCCCCTTTGTGCACTGGGAACTTTAATGATGGTGCCTCGGAATTACACAAAACTTTACTTAAAATTTAATTGCAACCAGGCGCAGTGGGGCCAAGTAATGATGGACTTTCTTAGCATTGTAACTCCTTGCATTGATCCTGCTAAGTGACTCCTTCAGCTCGGTCTTATCGTCTCTGCTATTCTAATCCCTTTGGTCTTACTTTTCTTCTTAATGTTAATTCATTTATACTATTAATCCCCACAATTATTCTCTCCGCTATTTATCTCTCCACTAAATATTCTCTCACACAGTTGCTCTTATTAATTCTCTCACTATTATTCGTTCTCTCTTAGTTATCATTCGTTTTCATTCGTTCTCTCTTAGTTCTTGACTCTCATTATCACACTCTTCAACACTTTTCCTTCATTGGCTCTTCTCATTGGCTCTTCTCATTTACCTCTCCCAATCACCGCTAATCTCTTGGATTATCCTTATTCTTACTTTCTTAGCCTAAATTTTCATAACCATTACATGTCTTTCGTAACCTACAGTTCGTAAACGTTATTTTGCTATTGAAACATAAAAAATGAGCTTGTCATTTCCATTTTTGCACCCACAGGCACCATCTACTAAATATAATACCATACTTAATCTTCTTCATCATCGGTGTTATCATCTCTGTAGCCATGCTTTCTGATTTCTCCTAATCTCTTTCTAGCAGAATTCAACTTGTTTTCCAACTTCAAGATCTCAACTTGTTGTTCCATCTCCACAGTCTTTCCTTCATATGGTGTCAACTTGCTCAAATCAATCTCGTTACCATGCTTATCCTTGTATGACGATTGGTCCTTCTCCAATAATCTTTGGACTTGTGCAACCAAGTACTTACAAGCATTCGATACCTTGTTCAGTGAAATCTCCAAGTTATCTTGAGTTTGAGACGTAAAGTTCGCCTTCACACGTGAAGCTGCAACTAACTGTGCAGTGGATGCTGCAACCTCATTCGAAGCAACTATCAATTGCTCATGAGAATTAGACTCTTTCAACACTCCATCGGCTGTTTGAATCAATACATTAGTAGCTCCAGCTACTGCCTTGGAAGCACTGATTAATCCTTCGGTCCATCTGTTGTTCTTCTTGTAAAACTCAGTTCTAGTTTGATCGCTGCTCTTCGTCTTACTAACAATCTCTCGTTGCGACTCAGTCGCAGACTTGATCAATAAAATAACTGCATCAATAATCATCTTCGATGCTTCAAGCAATGCTTCATGAACCTCAAAGTTACTACCTTTAATCTTAGGGTCTCTCAACAAACTATCCAAAAATGCAAACGCTGAAGAAACAGTCTTGGCTGTTTGCTCCATCTCGTTGTTGACAATATCCTCCAAGTTTCCTTGCAGTTTCTTCAAATTGAAGTTGGACTTGCTCAAGCTTTCAATGAATGTACTCAAGAGTTGCAATGAGTTTTGCAATTGGAAATTACAGTCAATTACCCTGTCGATCTTATCGTCTTCAGTCTTCAACAGATCTAAGGAACTGGATTTCAAGTCTTGGAAATACAACTCAGTTGATTCTAAAATCTCAAACATTTGCGACACAACTTCCTCTTCTTCTTCATCCTTCACAATAATCTTTCCAATAATTCCCTTCACATTGAGCATCAATTCGTTGATACTGTTGGTCAAGTTGGCAGATGACAAAATGATGTCTGAGTACAGACCATCATCATTGTATGTCTGCTTTCCGTCGGCAATGAAACTATTGAAGATAGTCGCAAAGTCAGTGGCAGTCTCAGAACTGATTTCAATAATAGACAATACATGTTCTGGGGTCGCATTCAAGTTACCTGCTTGAATCGACGACGATAATTCATGCTTGGAGTCTTGGATTCTCTTAATATTGTTCTCCAAAAAGATATCAATCAAGTTTCTCAACTTCTCAATGTTCAGCAACAAGATCTGATCAACTTGGGCATTCAAGATATCGTCCAGGTCATTCTTGGAAAGTGACAATTCTCTCAATGCACTTTCCAATGATTCCTGGGCAATCTCCAAGTCGATTTCCTTCTCTTTCAATTTGTCCTGCAATGTTTGTGCGTCGCCATCCTTCAATTGTCTCTTTAAGTCATCCAATTCCTTTTGGTGCTTACCCATAATAGTCGATAAGTTCAAGGTTTGCATCTTACCACTTTCGTTCACGTGGCTGTTCAACTCTCTCAATTCAGCTTGCAACTTCTCAATTTCTTGGTCCTTGCTTCCCTTGACACGGTCCAAGTCTAATCTTGCTCTGTCACGTTCACGGATCAAGTCTGCCAACTCAAGGTTCTTGGCCTTCAAGTCCTTTTCAAACTTCTCCTTCTTGAGAATAGACTCTTGTGCACTATTGATCTTTTGTTGGATCTTCTTGAATTTAGACAACAAGTTCAAATGTTCTTGACGTAATTGTGAGTACAATTTAGCCAAAGTTTCATACTTTTTGGTCCAATTTTGTATTTGGTCTTCCAAGTTTTTGATTTGTTCATCTTTGGATGCTACTTGTTGGCTTGCGGTGTTGTTGAAGTTGTATAACTCAGTTTCCAACAGTTTGACACGGGAGTCGTATTGTTGTAAGAGTTGTTGGTCATTGTCGTATTGGTTCTTGAACATTAACAAGTCATGTTCCAATTCAGAAACTCGCGTTTGGTTTTGGGTTTGCTGAGCATGTAAGGCTTGTTGTTGCAACGCCTGTTGTTCCTGTAAGAATCTTTGTTCTTGTTGTTTTTGTTGTTCTTCAAATTGACGTTGTTGTTCTTGCTGTTGTTGCAATTGCAATTGGCGTTGTTGTTCCAATTGTTGTTGAATTCTTTCTTGTTCTTGTTGTTGTTGCAAGAAAATAGCACCAGTTTGTTGAGCATTAAGTTGTTCAGCAGTTTGTGCTGGAGGTGGTTGAGGTGGGGCTTCAAAGTTGTCTGAAGAGACGTTTGTTGCTACTGATCTTGGTCTTGAGATGGTTTCTCCATCAGTTGCACTGGCTTTGACGTTAGGGGGAGAGTTTGATAAACGAGGGATGGTGATCAAACTAGTCAAGAACTTGATGGCATGACAATCGGTATAAAAGTTATGCAACATGAAATGCTGGTGCTCGAATCTTTCAACCAAGTCGTTCAATACATCGTCCGATTCCAATTGTTGGTACAATGCTCTCAACATTGAAATACAGAATTTGTAGATTCCATAAGATTCATTGATCAATGGGACCAAAGCAGAAACCTTACATAAGTTGTTTGGGGATTGGTGGATGGTTGCAAAGATCAACTTTTGGAAGTCATCAATGTGATCTTGCAAGTCCATTAATTGTAAGATCGAGTCATAACCTTCATTAGGGTCATGAGTTGCTCTCAATGAAATATATTCTTCATATTCGAAAGTACCATTAAACCCGGGGTTAGCACGGTGGAAATCCAATTTCATGAGGATAAACCGATCGTACTGTTGAATCAATCTACCATAAGAAGTAGAAGTCGAGAACACATTACTCAACGATGAAATAAATTCCTTATTCCGATAACCATCTTTCAAGGTATTAGGATGACCTTCTTGTAAAACCTTATGAATCATTATCAAAGCTTTAAACAATTGAACCTGCTCACTCTGTAATGGCTGGATCTTTACAGCATTCCAAAATGCCCTCGAATTCTTATGGTCCCATGTATAAACAATACATGCTCTAACATGCTTTCTTTTAGGAGGAACCTCATCGGTATTACACGCCTTCTTCACAGCAATCTGTAAGTCAACTTCAGCTCGACTCATCGTGATTGAAGACGTTTGATCAAGGGGTAACTTTGTCGATTTGACTGCTGGTAAATCGAACCGGTACGAGAAATTCCAAAGTCGTGATTATTTTGGTCTCCGCACGTCCCGACTCAGCCAAGACGAATAAGCCATGATATCAACGAGTGAATGTAGAGGGTTTGGATCATTGATTAGGGCTATGGTTGATAGGGGAATTGAATCTTCATGACAACAAAGGAGATTTGTATTCTTCACTTTTCTCTCTAAGGTTAGTTTTTGATGTTTTACTTTACTACTCATTTATGTATTGTATTCTGGGTGATCTAGTGAGAGAGAGAAAGTGAGAGAGGTAGAGGTAGAGAGAGTGATAGTGAGAGGTAATAATGATTAATGTGTGGTTCACAAATAGGTCAGGTGTTCTACATAGAATCCATAGTAATTTACACTCAGAAAGTATTACTTCTGAATCCACTCTTCTGTGTTAATCTGTTCTCTTATTAGAGTACCCAATAAATACACTATATATTAATGGCTAACACAACATTAAACCTAATATATTACCAATTCTTGTACACTTCTTTCTTTCCTGTACACCTCTCTATCTTAAAGCTTCTCGATTCCTCTACATTTCCATGTGTCTTGAATCATTAATAACTTCTCAAACATCTTTATCTCTTGACTATATCACACACCCAAACGATTCGCGCCCTTCGCACACCAATCATATCATCCAACCCCCTACACGCCTATTAGAATATAATACCACCACAACACCCCCACACACTTATGAGGATCTAGTATACTTGGCTTTTCCAAAATCAAATGGTAAATACTTGTACTTGACCATGTGTTGGATCTGTTTTCTCATTGTCAAGGTGAACAAAATAATAAAGTACATCAACAAGATAGGCCAGAACACAGGTATGTCTGTGATGGTGAATAATGACAAGACAATCGATATAGTAGTAGCTCTTGTTGCATTGTACCAGAACTTGAATTCAGGTAATCTTCTAATAAATGGTCTGAACTCTTCATCACGTTCATCTTCATCTTGTAATCCTTCCTCGATATTCTCATTCTGCATCTCCTGCTCCAAGGAAGGATCAAACTTAGGTGTAAGGAACGCCAAAAACAAGTTCAATAAGTATATACCCAATGAATAACATATAATATACCACCCTTGTGTCAACACTATCCTAAGGAAAAATAAGGACAAGAGTCCTCCAAACCCAACCCATCTGTACGTAACATATGGAACTGACTTATCCAAGTACCCTTGATAATACGAACTCAAATGAATCAAATGTTGATAAGCTGCTTGCTTCTCAAGCTCTTCCCATGATAACCCGGCCATTTAGATGTTTAATTGAGATATGTGTGTTGTTCGTAACTTTTTTTTTTTTCACTTTTGCTGGCCGATTTTAATGTTTGTTACT
The DNA here is from genome assembly GCA_030568835.1 of Kodamaea hsintzibuensis (nom. inval.). Lineage (NCBI taxonomy): Eukaryota > Fungi > Ascomycota > Pichiomycetes > Serinales > Debaryomycetaceae > Kodamaea > Kodamaea hsintzibuensis (nom. inval.). The sequence goes on from JAJMJA010000002.1 coordinate 621,100, forward strand.
GTATAATTTAGGAGTTGGTATGTAGAAAGAAGTATGAGTGATGGAGTGTTAGAGGTTTGATTATGTAGGTTTATTGTATATGAAGTTAAGTCGAATTTGTTTATCTGTTTATACCTTTAGTGTCTTTCAAGGGTATACTGTGGGTTGATCTATTAACTATCTTTCTAATCAATCTAAATGAACAACGCGTACAATGATAATTGCACTCTAAAGAATCTTGGTACCTAAGCCCTGCGAATTTGGGGAAGTGTCTTATTTCAATTAGAATTATGTCTTAAAAGAGAGTGTGGAGTATATGAAGTATATGGAGTATGTAGAGTATGTAGAGTATGGAATAGGTGATTATTTAGCTTCATAGTTTAATTATTGTACGTGAATGATAAGGATCGGTAATGAATAATCAATAGAGATCGGTAAGTGTAAGGTACGCGTGATTTAAAAATGGTGAGTATATGTGTTGGCTTTTGAGCCTCGGTATCTCGGGATTGATCTCTCTTATATTTAATTAATATACTTGTAACTTGTAGCTTGTAGCTTGTAGCTTGTTACTTGTTACTTGTTACTTGTAACTAGTTCCTTGTACTTTGTACCGTGATCATACCACATTCGTTTCGCTCTTATCATAGCCAGCACCACCCCATTAGATATCACATCAGATCGTCCTTTATCAACCTGACAACCTCAAATATCTACTCATTAAACTACTACACCTCCTTTTTCGCTACAACTCAAACGTTCACTTAAGACCTCACGTATTTGATTAATTATATATACAAGATCAAACAATCTCTCTTGGTCTTCCAACAAGTTTCGTACTTCTTGTTTCCTCATCAAAAATTCTTTGTACAATAACTCCCTTTGGAGGGTTTTCTGGATCAATGTCTGGAATTACAGATCCCTCTACCGTCAATGGAATATATGTTGGGAAGTATTCCTTTTGTAAATCATCTTGTTTCTTTAAGCTGAATACACCTGGAGTTGCAATCAATTCAGAAACAACCTTCTTATCTTCAGATGACAATAATTTGTTTGCATATTTGGCCAATGATTCTAATGTAGACGTTTCTTGTGCTTTACGCTCTTCAGCACTCTTGTATGCAAAGATATTTCCCTTACCATCTACTTCCACCTTAGAGTCAACCTCAGCAAACAATTGTGTAAAGTATGCAGTAGCTGTATGAGTTTCATCAGCGGATTTACGTTGTCTCTTATGGGCAAGCTTTATGTTGTGCAAATGGTTGAATGTACCTTGAGTCTTAGCTTCTTCTAAGCTTTGACCATTTTTAATGTACTGAACAATCTCATACAATCTGTTTACAACAACCGATGAGTCTTCCTCATTCAAAAGAATATTCCCCTCGGTTGCGTACTTGGTGAAGCTGTTGCTGAAGGCTAACTTAGCAGCTTCGGCCTCTTTTTTGGCAGCGAGAATACTAGGTTGTGCATCAAACTCCTTCTTAGACATAGATGCCTCCTCTTCCTTAGCCCTGATAGGATTTTGAATAAGCTCATACCCAAATCTTCTCACTCTTGGCTCGAAATGTGGTGTAGGTAACTTGACATCCTTCTGCAAAGAAACTCCAACATACTTTCTCAATGGATGGAAAGGATCATAGTAAAACCTGACATAACCTGGTTCTACAGCATAAATAGTATGGTCAATACCGATCTTAACATTCTCTCCAGGATGTATCTTAGTTCCTCTTTGTCTCATTATGATTTGTCCTGGCTTGACAAGCAGAGACTCATGAGCTTTTGGACCCAATCTTCTACCTGCAGAGTCATTCTTGTTCGTCTTCGATCCAGAAACTTTCTTGGTGGCAGTACGCACTTGCGTTATGTTGTTCAAGTTGGAAACCTGAAGCAAACTGCCCTTATTGTTTATCACTTGTCTAAACATTGATGGTTTAAAGGTTCATCAAAATTGTTCTGAAATGAAAAGTTTGAGCAAAAATAAAATCATTCTGAGGATTACGCTTTGAGTATTTATTGGACCGATTACGTAATTGGCTGCAAAAAAATTACAAGGTTTATACTATGGTGGTGAATGTTGGGTGGTTAAGTAGTTCTTTTAGGTTGTATTATCCCTGTTGATTTTCTAAATAAATCTTTACACTACAAAAGCATTTTAAAATTAAATATTCATTAAAATATGATATTTATGATATGATATTACATTATACATTATGATTAATTATTTCAAAGCAAAACATCTTTCGATGTTCTTTTCATTGTTTCCCCACCAGTTTGGCATGTTCACCTGTTTACCTGCTGAGAAGAACAAGAAGATTAACAAAATAGCCAAGTTGTATCCAGTGTCAAAAGCAGCTGCCAACAAGTAATTGTATCTCTTCCACAATCCATGCTTGTATCTAAAAGCCCAGAACATGGTGATTGTACCTCCAATGAACTTTGATAATCCTCCAGTGGAAACATTTCCATAGAAAGTACTCATAGTTGAGAAGAAAACAGTGGTGTTCCACAATCTAAACTTCAATGGAGAACGAGGGAACAAACGGTGCAAAGCATACAAAATGATAGGACATCCAACACCCAATAAGAAACCGTATGGTAATTCTGGGTACTTGTGGAATAATCTCTTAGGACCAAGAATAACGTACTGAACGGCGTTGGACTGGTATGAAACTAAGGATTGACCTGTCCATTGATGCAAAGGATCCGTCTTCTTTCCACTGATATAGTCACCCTTGGTATTAAGAGCCCATCTCATTGCCGCATAATTAATAGGAACTCCTACCAATTCACCAAAGATTTGTGAAAAGAAAACTGCCTTGGGTGCCAAGTGCATGTAATGACCGATTTTTTGATCCTGCAAAATGTACTGAGCTCTGTACCAAGCATCTCCAGCAATTGCACTGTATGTTAATGCACCTGCTGGGTGACGGGATGGAATATTCTGAACCATGTATCCATAGATTAATTCATTAAATGTACCAATCGCCAATTGGAAATTAGACAAAGCGTAAAGCCAGGCTAAAGGTGTAACAATGACAGCACCAAAAGCAAGACCAACAAGCAAACACCACCAAGGCATAAACATGTTACCGGTTGCAAGAATAGTTATTAAAATAATAAAACTGGCAAGAAATAAAGTAACATACCACCATACAGGGACTTCATTGTAGTGAGCTTGCAACTTGTTCAATCTGTCTGTGTATTGCTGGTTGATGGAGATCTTTTCAGTCTTGTCAGTTCTTGCACTTCTAGCTTTATAGTTGGCAATAAAATTGGTTACCGATTTCTTCAATGAATCATGGCCAAAAACCACAACCCATGTAAGACCAGATAAGTATGCAGCATAATCAAAGAAGATGTTCCACAATCTTTGGGTACCAAGATGAACTGGCCCTATAAGCTCATAAGCTGTTTCATTAAGTCTAAGGTCCTTAGTCAACAATTTATCTGTTGGGTATGGTTTACCTTCAGAAGTGAAGAGACGGTTGGACATAAGACCAGAACTGAATCCTCCGAGGTTACCCCATTTAGCGGCAGGGATTAAGATCCAGGCACCTACAATAAATGCAATGAACTCAACAACCTGTACCCAATAAGGACTAATCATAATAGTGGAAGTAATGTTGGACCAATCCAATGTAAGGTTTAAGAAACCCATACCACCAAGACCAGAACCAACAAAGTTGGCAGTCTTGTTTCCTGGAGCAACCCAACACAAGAATGCTAAAGATGAAGTCATTGGAAAAATGTATTCAGGGAAGAATTCCCAAATACACAAACCACCTAATGCAAAGAAGAAGACTCTCATCTGTTTTTGACCCAATTTAGAGTCGCTGTCTGACTTGGCCTGAGTTTGAAACAAGGTGGTTTGCATCAAGGCTTGTGGCCAAACAAATAAAGGGTCGTAAAGCAAGAAATTACGTGCAATAGCTGCAAATGAGTATCCAACAAAGACAATTGCCCACATAAAGAAGATGGCAACAGCAGCGTTCACCTTTTCACCGTAAAATACTTCAGCCAATGCTAAAGTATTTGTTGCAAGCGAACCAGTTGCACCACTGGAAGCAGTGATAGTGACCATAGCAGTTTCCTTGATAGACCAAGGACCAGGATTAAGACTAAACTTGTATTTTCCAAAGCCAACATTCTTAGCAGGTAAAACACGAGCCATCCACTTACCAACCCAATGAGAAGCAAGTTGGACAAAAAAGATGGAGTATGCAGCGGAGGTTGTACGATATGAATTCATCACACTGATGAAAGCACCTGGAGCAACAAAAATCACAGAAAGAACAAAGTATCTGAATGTAACAATAGGAATGGTGGGATCGTCTTCCAATGACACGATCTCACGAACAACTTTTGGAATCTCCAAAACATCGGGATCTAATAACGAATCTTCATCACTTACTGATAAGTTTTCAGCGTCACTAATGACCTTTTCCTTCGTATCAGGTAAATATTCTGTTTTATTTAAATCGGCAGAGTCAGCGCTAGTTACCGTGCTACCTTCCACACCGAGAGCCTGATTTCCAACCTGATCTTCTTCTTTCTTGGACATGGTTGATTCGGTAATTTCAAATCATAGAAATCTACCAGCTTATATATCCTAGCTTATAGTTTAACCCACCTAGCTTGTGCATTGGGCCTACAATAAGTAAGCCACAGTGAAAGGAGTCTAACGAAGGACAAAGAAGATTAAAGTTCCGTTTGTGTATGTCATCTATTCCTATGGGCGGTGGTAAATACCCACAATAATAGTTCTCATTTCTTTTTTGCTACACGTACTATGAGCAATGCGACGGTATGGCTGATAAGAATACGCTAGCAACTTCAGATAAAGACTTGCTATCAGAGATAAAGACTCCCCGAAGAGATAACTACAAACGGTATCTAGAATTTTGCAGCGCAGCCGTTGATTTCAGAGCTCCTTGGCGTGGACCTTCGTTCCTTAGGAGAAGCGAGTTTGACACAAAAGGTGTCAAAAAAAGATGTCATGTCCCATCTGAAAGAATGCACAAAATAATACACTCTTAATACTGTTAATATATTGTAATTCTGACCGATGTAAGACGGCAATGCACGTGAGTAATGTAATTAATAAGATGAAACTGTTTTCAGCAGCTCGATTATTCGATTTACTCGTTTTCAAAGCGAGCCGATTGATTTTTTACCCAAACTAGACTGGCGGAGATTTCGTGGAAATATAGCAAGTGAAAATTTTTGGTGGAGAATGGGGTGTGTAATTCACCTCCAGTAATTTGATTATCTAAACAACCCATCCCATAAGCTTGAAAGTAAAGTGGATGAAAGGACCGACACATGTGTATTAGGTGATACTCATGACAACTGTTTACTATTGATTGATTTGTCTTGTCCTATTAATTAAGTTACGTCATTGATCGAAATACGGAAATGTTCAGGCGGACTATATTCACTTGCATGCATGGTATATAGCGAAAATTCTCCTCTTCCCTCACCACAGTTTCAAAGCCAAGAAACTTGATGATCATTTTGTAAGCTTAAGATCGCCTGATGTTTTTCACCTTCAAATTGTGGTAAACGGCATCTTGCTTTATTTCAATAGCAATCTCTTTAACTCCAACGTCTTCGTGAATGCATTTCGACATTTTCATTTCAAGTTCACCCACACAAGCAATCAACGTTTCCTTAAGCCGAATGTTCTCTGTTATAATTGGGAACTCTTCAATAGCTCCCAAAACCTCTACTTTTTTTTGCAGCCATTTTATATTGTATTTCAATAGTATTTGTTTGTAAACTACTCAGACTAATTATTTATTCACTAAACTTTCACAGCTTTTACTGTGGTGTGGATATGGTTTGCATGTTTCGTCACCTCTACTTCAACTTCTTTGTCTTCCTCCTCATCATCAAAAACCAACCATTCTTCGAAACCATCGTCGAAAACACTTTGCAATGACTTTTCGACTTTTATAATACCATCCTCTTCTTCAATCACTTTCTCAAACATAGCATACTCCTCATCCGTAAGTAAACAGCTGTCTAAATCCTTCGAAAGAGCTTCTTTATCGATTTTCAATCCAATGAAAACGATCTCATTTCTCCTATCACCATGTTTACCTTGCATGTCCTGTTCAATGAGTTCCGCTGCATCAGAAGGTACCAAGTCTAAGTCAACTCCTGAAATTACAAACCATGGAATACCTCCTTTTAAGGTAAGCATTGAGCCAGCTGATGACCATTCACCTCTTAGGATATATCTAGATGCCAACCAAAAAAATCCCTTGGATCTTAGGAGAGGACCAAAAGAGGAGTTCTTCTTATTGTCAAGAAGTTCCTTCTCTGTCAAAATAACTTCCTCATCGTCCGAGTCTCCTTCATGGTCGGTTTCATCCTCGCTGTCCCCTTCTTGGTCCGAATCGTAGTCTGAATCATCAGCTTCGTAAGTATCTTCATCAGGAATCACTGATTCAATGATGAAGAATTTCCTGCTAAGCATTTCATAAAGACGTTCAGGGTGAAACGGTTTACGTGAACGATATATGAAGTTATTAATTCCATACTCTTCAGTTTCAGGCTTTGGGGCTAATACCTGCGAGGATTTATCACCATACCCTTCTCTTAAGGTCATTTCATTGATACTTTGCAACCACCCAGCTGCCGTTGATGCTTTCTCAAAATTAAATAAGCCAGTGTTTATTACTTGATGTACATCAACCTTGGAATAGTTTGCTCTAACCACCTTTGCCAATGGGTTCAACGAATGTATAATTTTCTTAATCTTCTTTTCTTTCTTGCGGGATACTTGAGAGATCTTGTTAACAATTATCACATCCGCAAACTCTATTTGGTCTACCATTAAATCAGTGATAGTTCTCTCTTGCTCCCCTTGGCCATTTTCGCCAAACCTGTCAGCTAAGAATTCAGTAGTTTCGAAATTGTTAATGAAGTTAACGGCATCAATAACTGTTACACACGTATCGAGTTTCGTCAATTTATTCAAACCTCCCAAATTCAACACTTCATTCACAATTTCCTTTTCTTCTTTGGAAATTCCTGGCGTTTGCAGCATTGTTTCACTGAATTCAGTACTAAATGTCTCTGCAACTTGCATTGGTTCCGATATACCAGTTGATTCAATAATTATGTATTCAAATTCACGTCCCTTTGCAAGTGCCACCAATTCCTCAAGAAGATCCCCTCTCAACGTGCAGCAGATACAACCGTTTTGCAATTGTATTAATTGTTCTTGCTTTTTAGTCACACGGTGATTAGCGATTAAAGAAGCGTCGATGTTCAACTTGGAAACATCATTGATTATAACTGCAATTTTAAGTCCATGTGAAGCAGTAAGAATATGCTCTAAGAGTGTAGTTTTTCCAGCACCTAAAAATCCAGAGAGGAGAGTTATAGGAATCGGCTTTAAAGGCTCTAAAGGCAATTCTTTCTTAGCAAGTTTCTTTCCTGTTGGCATTTCTAGTTTGCTACATCAGATTTGATGTGGTTCACCTATGCTTTTATAACAAGATCCGTGCTAAACTTCTCACACCTTAGAAGTTAATAAAATTTTGCAGCCACTGTGATTATAAAAGTGAGCATTCTCATTGGTCGGCTTTGAAACAGTATGAGTTACCACCAAGGTCTACTGCTAATATTTTTACTTAATTGTTATAGATTATGCAAAATGCACTTCCTTTCATGCATGAAAGGTTTGTGGATGTGGGAGCTCGCCATAAATTACATATTGCTTACACTGCCTAATAGTAGTCGAGAAGTATTTTGCGAACTCAAAAATTTGAAATTGGTCTTTGTATTCTTAGATTTTAATTTATTCACTCACCAGTTAAAGCAGGGAATGAAGGTGTGCCAAATCATTTCAATTGAAAAGTAGGTTTTTGCAACCAAGTGTAATCGGTGCTACATTGCATAGAACACGCAATTTCACCCACAGTCCCCAATCACATGAATTGTATTTCATTTGCCTCACCCCAAAACTACAATTGTTTTACTTAATTCTCTTAATTTCATACACCCTATTATATACTATCATGTTGGTGCTTGAATTACTATGGAAAATACTACCAAACAGTATTCTCCCACTTAACCATTTCAATTGCTTGTTGGCTCACATCTTTTTGTGCTTTCTTTCTCATGTAGAAGATAGAACAATCATTGTTAGAACATAACACCTCTTGGTGTAACGATCCTTGACATCTCTGACACTCAGTCCACAATCTTGAGAATTTGTTCTCAAGGTAGTTCATTTGAGAGAGAGCACTTCCAAATAGAGCTGGGGCTCTACCCTCTCTTATACAGTTAGGACAAAGAGCACCGTGATTATCAGGTTTCAACGGAGTTTTACAGTACGTGCAAAGTTCTTGTTTCTTTGCAAACCTCATTAATCCACCACTCCTCAGTGCAGCAATTTTAATTGTTCTTGTGTGGGCACCTCCTAAGAGTTCTTTGGTTTTGTTGTCTCCCAATATAGGCTGGAAAATTCTTTCCAAAGGTTTTGCCAATTGGTTATCCAAGTAGTATCTGACGTCGATCGGTAAGGAGTTTTCCAAAACATATAATGGGTCTTCGGACTTTTCGTAGTTCTTATCTCCAGAAGTCTTGATAATCACATACGCAACTCTATCTCCAAGTGCGGGTGCAGAACCGGCATCTCTTTTTTTCATTCTCTCTGCCAATTCTACATGAGCCTGCTTAGCAGAGTAGTCGTTTTTTGAGTAGGCTTTTGTAATAACTAACTGAGACAAGTCGACTCTATTCTGCAACAAGTCTGCAATCGTTTGTTTCACATAGTTCTGCGCCTTCTCAACATTTCTTTCTTCCAATATATATTCCAAAACCTTGGTAATGACGTTTTGGACCATTCTGCAGTTGTCTCTTCTGACAGTTTCAATACCCTTGGTATCCATCTTGTCAAACTTATCCGGTCTTGTCCAATATAAACCTGCGTATCTTTTCTTGTTAATTAACAAGTATGGGTAGTATACCTTTTCGAACTCCAACTTAATTGGGTTTATAAACTTGGTAGAAACAAATTCTGCAGCCTCTTCTCCCATTTTCATACATGTCTCCAAATCGGTGTGACCAAATTTGACCATTACAGAATCGGTGTCTCCATAGATAACATCTGCATCGTATTCGTATCCATTCTTTTTACAGTACTTGTCTTGTACTTCTTGCTTTGTTCGTTCAATCATGACTCTACCAAACGAGGTTGTGGAGGATGAGATTGCCAAACAGGGCAATTTACCAACAGTGGCACCGGTGAAACCATATACCGAATTGGCTGAAATTTTCAAGGCTAATTGCCTACCATTCAAAACATCACGCTTAAAAGGGTCTGTTTCCTTCTTGAGATCTGCCTTAGCTTTTTTTCTTGCAGTTAACAACTCGTTTAAAATGGTTGGTAAAATACCCTTCCTTTTATGTTCTTTGACAAAGAAGTCTCCGTTTGGTGTTCTCGTGTAATCTTCCTCTGTTAATCCGAAGGTTTTGATTGTTTGCTGGTTTAGCAATGTGGTGTAGCACAAATTATGTGCCATCATAATCGAAGGATACAACGAACTAAAATCCAATGTTGCAATGGGTACATCGTAGTAGCCTCTTTTTGGCTCGATAACAGTTGCACCCTCATATTCTTGGTCAGTTCCTTCACTTTTCATGTTAGGGATAACAATATCGTCTTCCAAACACTTTCTGAACAATTGGGAGATAACTTTAATCTGTTGACCTCTAGAGAGTAAGTATGAGAAGGGTACACCAGTCACTCTTGCCATTTCAGTATAATTGACAAGACACATCAACTTTTCAAGCAATCGAAGTGGCAAGTATGCATCCTTAAGACAATAAACGGCTAAACGTCTTCTGGTTTCTGGAGTACCATTTTGCAAGTCAGCAATGATAGAATGATGGACATCTTCTTTTTGTTCATTCAAAAAGTGTGCAGATACAGAGTTCAAGGTGTATGATCTCAACTTGTACTCTCTTTGGCAGAATTGAAGCAAATCCAATTGCATTCTACCCTCGATATTCACTACCTTGTTGTCTCTTGTACCATAAGCTTTAGAACTGAAGTGAGAATCTTTGACCTCTTGTTTGACGTTACGAAGTCTCCCAAAGTATGGGAAATCTTTAACGCCTAATGCCTTGGCTCTGTCAAGTAAATATGGAAAATCGAAATTTGCGATATTGTATCCAATAATGACATCTGGGTCACTCTGAACTATGAAATCTCTCCAGTGTCTCAACATCTCTTCCTCAGTCTTATGTTCGAAGATCTGTGAACCAATAATAGACGAACAAGTATCGACTGTGAACACGTTTCTAATGAATGGTAAGGGTTCACCATACCTAGACACGACGTTGGCAATTTGGATAACCCCATCGTGTTCTGGTTCTGGGAAGATACCTTTTCTTCCTGTACATTCGATATCAAACGATAAGATTCTTAAAGGAGCAATCTTCAACCACTCACCTTCTGATGCATGAGAAATTAAGTCTCGGTAGTCAACTGTACATTCAAGTTGGCATGTAGATACTTTGAGATTTTGAGGAACCACAGTATACTTTGATTTAGGAAGAGTAATCCATGACATACCTGTGATTTTACAGTCTACCATTAATCTTAAAAGGAAGTTGAGGTTGTCGTATGTGAGCATTTGGGCGGGAAACAAGTTCTCAAAGGAGATCTCACCTCTTTCAAATGCTCCTCTTAACTTAGTAATGTTCTTGGAGCTGTCGACAAACACCTGGAAAAAGGGTACTTTCGTGTTCTTGTTGAAACCCCATATGGATTCCTTTAATTTGATTTGTATGTCTACGAGACCTTGGTATCTTGCTTTGATGTAATCCACGAATGGGTTCAAGTGATTGTCCCTATAAAATCCACGAGGGACAGGAACATAGAAGTAGTGAATAAACCCAGTCACATTACACAAGATAGAGTGTCCTTCTCCTGTAACACCAAAGAATTTCGCAATGGATTTCTCTCCTAGGGTAGACTCTTCAGCATCTAATTGCTGGAAAGTGACATCTGATACTGATGGATCAAAATCTGGAGGGAAATCCGGTCTTCCCCATGTCTGATCCTCTGCATTCCCACTTTCTTTTACATGCTGGGTCATATTTAGCAACTCCCTTTCGAACTCAGTAGGTTCCTCTGACGACTCATTAGGCCTCACCTTCTTAAGGAGTTGTGCCTGTTGCAATGAGAGTTCTATTTGAGATGCAGGCACCAGCTGTGATGACGGAACCAGCTGTGATGAGATAGGTAACTGAGTATCAAACGATCCCTCCATCTCAACGTCAATATGATCTTCGTTTTGTCTCTTAACCATCACTGCTCAGACTTTGAATAGTTGTAAAGATGAAAATGAAACTTTTGAATGAAGCGGTAAAACGGTTCTGATTTACTGACGCGTCCCTTTTTTTTTTCGCGAGTTAATTGTTAAGTGCTAGTGAACAAAACTCGTTAATGTTCGTTGTATTAGTCAGTAAAAGTGAAGAGAGTGGTGGGGTTGACATCCATGTAAATTGCTATATCGAATAGGTGCTGGGGGTTTATGAAGTGGTTATTAGATGAATGCACCATTTGGATTGGCTCTTGACTAGTTGCTAGTTGATTTAGTGAGATTTGCAACCATCTAATGTACTTAATGTTTAGAAGTGTACGAAGTAGAACTCTAAAATCAATTGTTGAAATGGTGTTAGGTGGATTTACTTTCAGCTTAAGGTAGCAATCATATATGAAGAGATTAGTGTGCGAAGCGTTTCATAAAGAAAACTAGCTTTTATAATATTGCTCTACGAACTAACTCCTAGTTGATCGTATTGTAGAGTCTTATAGAAAGAGGATTCTTCAACTAGAGTATTCATTTATATACCCAATACTCCAATACTCTGGTAATTTCAAGTAGTTACAATTGGTTTAAGAGTACAATTGTTCAGAAAGAGAATTGAAGGTCGATATCATAGTGGGTGTATAGTATAGCATAAGTACAACCATGAGTAAGTTTTCCCATACAACATAACATTAGCTGTGAAGGTCTAGCTCACATAATCAGTACCTCTTGACCTTCCAGCTATTCTTAATGTGCCCATCTTCTGTTTCTTCTGCTGTATACCCTGGAGATATTCTAGCTCATTCATTAACTCCCTTTCCCTCTTCTGGACAGAGTAGTGCTTGCCATGCGTTACAGCAAAATCCACAATTTCAAGGAACCTGAAGGTGAAATTAAGACATTCTTATGAAAGAGGTAGCTGAAACCTTTTAATTTAGTTAACATTTCTCTCTATGTCCAATCTCCTAATACAATTATAAGAAGTGGGCCTTCAACGGGTTTATCTTTGTGTTTACCCTTTTCAAAGTGGGACCATATGAAGTTAATGAATCAATTCACAACCACACACTTTCTCAAGCCCCAAACTCACTCAGGGAACTCATAGCATGTAACATGCATCGATAATCACCTGAAACGTTGGCTGCAAACTTTATACTTTCGTTGTGAAATGAGGAAATGGAGGGGGAGGTAGAGGGGCCAAGGATATTCCAGAATATGCTAATCTAAACGTACGGCTTTTACAATATCAAAAATATGAAATCTAATACCTTTAAAGTAAAAATAGAGTAAATCAATGCTGCTGTTTGTTACAAAAATTGTAATGACATCTCTCGTCTAAATGGAATCGTACGATTCAACTTCTCCTATTCACCTCCAATGCGATACACCTTAAACATCAACTGCTTCTTGCACGATTGAACACAGTGTGCTTTTACCATCTATTAGTAATATGATTATCAAAAAGGCTAATCGCCATGAAGTATGACTCGTGCCAATCTACAATATCTTTCGGATATACCGAATACAGAAGATTCCAACGGAGTTCTCACATTCTATACCCGTATATAACTAATGGTTGCAAAACTTTCAGGCAACTACACCCATTTCTCCTGTTCTACAACCTTAAAAAAATCCAAAAAGGAAATTTGAGAATTAGTATAAAATTACTAATGGACCAATTGCTGCAAATTGTTTGTTTTGTGAAGAGAAACCACAGTTAAGTAGTAGAGATGGCAAGAGTATAGAGGTTAGAACGGTGTTAAAGATGATTAATACACCTAGGCTGTCGTCTATCAGAAGGAAAGAAGGGATATAAAGATTACAATTATTAGTATTTAAAGCTCAAGAATTGCACTGATTCATCAATATCAATAGTACCACTAATGACAGTTGCAAATCCACCAAAAAACATTTCAAACAGCTATATTCCTGTTCCTGAGTTTCCCTTGACTCAAGCTTTGAGCAAGGATACCAATTCGTTGCCCAAATTATTCCAACCTATCAAGGTAAGAGGGTTGACATTCCCCAATAGACTTGGTGTTTCTCCAATGGGAATTGCTACTACTGACAATAACCATGAGATAACTCCGTACTACATTGTTCACTACGGTTCCATTGCGTCTAGAGGTGCAGGTTTGATCACCGTTGAATCCACCAGTGTAACCAAAAATTCAGGTGTAACACTCAGTGATTCATCCTTGTACACAGACAGACAAGCAGAGAAGTATAAGGAAGTAACTGACTTTGTTCATACTCAAAAGCAGCTTATCGGTGTCCAACTTAACCATGGTGGAAGAAAGGCAGGACTGCATGCACCATGGGAGTCAAAGAGAGGTTTTGCCGCCATAGAGGATGGTGGAATCGATCCAAGCACAGTGGTTGCAGCATCAGCTATCCCACACAACCCAGATGGAAGCTTTCCGGTACCTCGCGAGTTGACTAAAGATGAAATTAAAGACATCGTGAAGGATCACGCATCAGCAGCTAAGAGGGCAATTGAGATTTCCGGGTTTGACTACATTGAAATCCACGCTGCGCATGGTTTCCTCGTCAACGGATTCCTTTCTTCAATCTCTAACAAGAGAACTGATGAATATGGTGGATCTTTTGAGAATAGAATCAGATTCCTTTTGGAAATTGTTGAAGCTATTAGAGCCACTATTCCTGAATCGACTCCTCTTTTCCTCAGAATTTCGGCTGAAGACAATGGGCCGGACGAAGACGAATGGAAGATTGCTGACTCCGAGAAGTTGGCCAAGATACTCTCCAAGAAGGGTGTTGATGTATTTGTCATTTCTTCTGGTGGGAACTCGTATAAACAGAATCCTAGATCTAGTTTGACCAAGAGTCATATTGTCCATGAAGCCTTTGCTCGTGCTGTTAAAAAGGCTGTGGGTGACGACGCCCTTGTTGCTTGTGTAGGTGGTCTTGGAGTGGATGCCGAAGTAACAAACACTTTATTGGAGGAAGGCGCTTTTGACCTTGCCATTGTTGGTAAGCAGTACTTGAAGAACCCAGGCTTAACTTGGGAGTTTGCAGAAAAGTTGGGTGTTGAAGTACAAACCTCACCTCAGTACGGATGGATCTTCACCTTATTGAAGCAAATGTCCAAGAAGTAGATTTGCCTTTGAGTAAGTAGCAATCGATGAATTTTGATAAAATTATCTGACTTGATGTAGTTAGTCGATTTATACTATAACAGGAGTATTCTATTTGTAGAGAAAGTGAGTCTGAATACTTAATAAAGAATTTGGCTGCAAAAAAAAGGAAAAAAAATAATAGGACAGAGATATAGCACAACCTGAATAAACCTTGGGATAATGAACCTATTTTGAACTAGTTAAGTTTGATAGCTATAATAATTTTGATTCTTTCAGTCAACAGCAACATTCATTATAAACGCAAAGACTCCTAAATCTAGCCGCAGAAGCATCCAATTGTTTTGGGAAGTCTTGAGCTAAAACCTTTGCTAAAATATACTAAGCTAAACTTTGATTCATCAGGTTCTAGAGAGATATCGAAAGAAACAGCAATTTGAGATTTTTAATTTGGACTACTGAGTATGTTGGAGCCTCGCGAGTAACCTTTGTTAGGGTAACCTGGGGTTTTTTTGAGACATTCTTCGAGATATTTTGGTTCAAAACAAACCAAAATGTGAGAACCGAAAAGTAGGTTGGCTATCAATAGACTTGAAAAGAAAACTTAACCCGACACGCTTGATCCCCTTCAGTATCCTAAACTGCACACGCTGTTACAAATTTCACTCAAATTAAATAGCAAGCTAAGTACTCAGATAGTTTTACTGTAAAGTCACTACTGCTCGGTTCAAAAAACTTGACTAGCGTGCACTATATTAACGTAAAGCATCTCAACAACTTCGTAAACTCTTTATTCGGAATCTAACTCGGCTACCAATTGACTACTTGAGAAGATATGACTTTCTGTCATATATTATGTAAATGTAACAGAAAACTGGTATTTTTCGATGGGATATCATATTCAATCAAAGAAAAGACATAAAAGACAAACACGTTTACTATTTAATCTCAAATGAACAAGAGTTACCTTATTTCGGATATTATTCCTAATAACCTTTCGTGAATATTTTCCGAGGTAATTGCAACACGGTTAAATACACATTCAATGAACCATAAAACTAATCCCTCAATCAGAATTTTTTGACGTAAAACGACTTAAATACGTCAATTACAGGCTACTTCTTGCCCCCAGCTTTCTGTTTCTAAAAGTGGGTTGGACATTACTACAAGATAAAAGTTTACATTAGTAGTCTTGGAAATGAAATTGTTGTTTTGAACCTATCTACAATATTAGCGTAATACTGAACAATATACTCATGCTAAACTCTTCAATGACGGTTTATCATGATTAGACGGAGAGGTAGAATAACCAGTTAAAATAGAACATAGAGGATCGGCAGGAGTAGTGAAATATGATCAGGGGCCTACTGGTATTAACAAAGGCGACATGGTAGAAATTGACAGTCGCCCAGTTAAAGGTCAGCGAGGTTGGTATCAACTAAATACAGTCAAGAACCAGTTGAATCCTTAAAATTTATGGAGGAATTGAAGAAGCTGGATCAACTGTTTGAGGAAGCGTCAAAAGCTGCTAATAGTCCTGAACAAGTGGCAGACTTCTTTAAACAGTCGTGCGATACTTTGGGCTTGAAAGTAGACGAAACTATTTGCAACTGAGCCAACAGAAACAGAATTTCGTTTCAATGTAAGGGGTCGATTTGGCAGTTATTGATGTTTAATTTGTACTGCTGACAGAACTATCTTCTAGTGTAATTGCATATGTTGAATCAGAGTAATTGGTAGAGTAATTGGTAACATCTATCACAGAGGAATCGTTCTTTTGACTTCACATGCTAAAGCAAAGTTTGTGAACCATGAAAACGTGTGAGCGAGCAATCCTGATGTTGGCTGCAAAATTGTAATTTGACAGTATTTCAATTAACCAATACAAAAATTCAAATATTTCGAGAAAATCCAAATTTATGGTTGTATATAGAGTGGTCATCACTTTCGGTTCAGATCCGAACAGCTCCACTTCAAATCCAGGTACGACCTTTGTTTTATCAGTAAATCTCACTGTTATACTGTCAGTCAATCGCATTGCAGGAAGAGCTATGTTTCGTTTTCAGCAACTTCATACTCTCAATTTTTCATTGAAATCTATTCGGACTAAATATCATCAATTCAGAGTTTGCGAGGTACATTTTACTATATAGTTCTCTTTTTAGGTGCTTGGATGGAGCCAAAGTTTACATTACCAGCCCTTTGCTGGAATCCAGACGTCCACGACCTTATCTTCTTCTATGGCAAAGAACCATGGGTGACATGCGTTCGTAATACACGCATGTTGAGGAGTAATTCTGACTTGAGTTCCATAAGGAAGTGGTTGGTAAGGCTTGGTGCTGTCACGTTGAGTTAAAATCCCGTGTTCTTGGGAAACTCTCCCAACTACCCAATTAGTTCCTCTTACAGTACCGAATCCAGCAATTGGTCCTGCTTCTCTTGATAAAGCAACCACTCCAGCATTTATTAATTGCTCTTTACGGTCAGGGTACGAAGTTGCAACTTCAGCAATAACGGAGATGGAAATGTTTTCCTCAGCAACACAACCAGTTGCAAACTGCTGTAAGTCGCAACATGGGTAATTGCCTGCGTGTAATTCAAGATCACCAGCCAAGTCAAGTGCTTGGAGTTCTTCAGTGGTCAATGTCAGAGCAGCGTGTGCAGTAGGAGTAGCACCAACAGAAAGCACCAATTTGGCCGATCTGTCAATCGAAAGGGCCAATTTGGCTACTTTGTTTGCGTGTTCAATTTCAGTGAATAAGAGCTCCTTCGAGTTTTCCAAGGTTCGAGCCCCATAAGAATGGCCGGCGTGGCAGTAGAGGCCATATAATTCAATACTAGTCTCTTTACTCAATAAAAATTCCAATATCTCCTTAAGTTGACTCGACTCTGCGACCAAACCAGCTCTTTTAGTTCCCATATCAACTTTGACGAAAGCGGACCACTGAGTTCCGTGCTTCTGCGAGTAAGCATTCAAAGCAAGCAATTGGTCCAAGCTGTCAATCATAAGTCTCACCTGTACTTTTTCCGATAACTTGGCCAACTCAGGGATCTTGGACGAAGAGACTGGTAACCCATAAAGTATATCTTTAACTGTTCCTGATTCAATCAATGGCAACACATGCCAAGCTTCACTCAATGTTGACACAATTATTCTATCAGTTTTATGGTCACCAGTCGAGCCCAATTGGATTGCCACTCCTTCAACTGTTTTATGTGTCTTGATGTGGCATCTTAAGCGAACTCCTAAGCGGTCTGCAGTCGCCAACATTGAGTTCGAGTTCGAAGTAAAAGTACTCCTTTCGATTACAACAGAAGGTGTAGGTAACTCCAGGATATTCAATCCTTTGTACTTGGCAATTAATGCCTCTTTGTCTGGCAATCTAAGGAAGTCTGAAGGAAAGCTCATTGCGTACGTTATTTGAATAGTTGATAATCGCTTCTACTTTTTGATCGAGCAAATATTTTGATTTTATAGATTACGTTGAATGAGTCACTACCGAATGAGTCACTAACCCATACCAAGATCGAAACTTAGGATACTCCAACTATGACCATCACAAGTTAACTTTGTATACACTTAAAATTATCGTAGTAGCTGACTACTACTAGAAAAGTGAGTTTATTGATCAATTTTATAAAAGATCGTGAATTGAATTTTGGGTGCAAATTGGTTCAAGATAGAAGAATAAATATTCGTTAATCGCTCACAAACTTTTACTATTACTCAGCCTCCTTGCATATATCCATTCTACATAATGAATTGTGACATTTTGTGAGACTAACTGTTCTAGATCTCTGCCGCTCAATTCACAGCCACTCCATCTTCATAAATAGCCAATGCTTTTACCATTTACTCGTTTTCAGTTTCTCATTTGTCAACTATTACATAAAAACTTAATTAATACACATACTAAAGTACAGCGGTTCAATCTTATTCTAATTGTTCGATCTTTGGAACATTAGAATCATCAATGTCCATGGAGTCTTCTGTTTTGTAGAAGGATGAAATGTGACTCTCGGTTATCGATTTGTTGCCCATCGATAATTGTCCTGGTCTAGGTAACCCGCTGCCCGTAGTGTGGATATGCTCATTAGAATTGGTTTTCCTCACTTTGGGTGTAGCCAAGCTCACATTACTGCCGCTGACATCCAACCCCGAGAACAATACGGGGGTGGTAGAGTTTGAAATCCCGGTATTCAATTCCAAGCCGTAAGAGTTGCTAGGACTCGATCCGATATTGTTCAACAAATTCGTTGCAGAGTGTTCAGTACTCTTTATCGATCCTAACTTCAAGTTCTTGGTGAAATCTGACTGTCTGTTGCTGTTATTTTGCTTCGATAACTCCTTCAATTGGTTGATATTGTGAATACACTTGCTGATGGTTTGCATTAACAACTTAGGTTTCAATGGTTTCGAGACATAGTCGTCCATTCCCTTAGCTAATGACTTTTCACGGTCACCCAACATCGCGTGAGCCGTTAATGCAATAATAGGTGTCCGGAAACTAAGTGAATCAATAGGATTCGACTTCTTCTCCCACTGCCTGATCTTCTCGGTGGCTTCAAACCCACCCATAACCGGCATCTGCACATCCATCAAGACAACATCATAACGGCTCTTCTTAATGGCCTCAAACGCCTCCAAACCATTCTCTACAACTTCAACTTGGTGACCTTGCTTCTCCAAAATACGCACGGCTAACTTCTGGTTAACCAAGTTATCCTCTGCAAGCAATATCTTGTAGCTGATACTTTCATCCGAGTTCTGCGAGATCGCACGCGACTCCAAAGCTGGAATAATTGCACTCGCCAAATCGGTAATGGTGCAAGGAGTATTACCATAAGATGAAATTCCCAAGTCAATACACACTCTCATATTCAATTCAGGAATCGAGTGATGCAACAACACCAATGGAATATACTTCACTTCTGGCAACAACCTCAACTTCTTTGCAGTCTCGATCGAGTCAATCATAATTATATCATACTTCACGGGCTCTGTCAAGGTTGCATTGTTAATATTGCGCACAATAATTGGATTCAATCCCAATTCTAAAATGCCTTCTTTGATTTCGTTGAGTTCTTCGTCGGTGTGGGCGGTGGATACAAATAAAACATAATGGTTTGAGAATGGTAACAACTGGTCTGTCTGTCTGGTAAATCTAATGTTCGATGGTGACACACTAACTGTGAAGTAAAAGTTGGAGCCCGAGCCATAGTCAGATGTCACCCAGATTTCACCACCCATTAAGTGGATCAATTGTTTGGAAATAGACAATCCTAGACCAGTACCACCAAACTTCCTAGTGGTCGATCCATCTGCTTGACAGAAGGTGTCGAAAATCAATCCCAACTTATCCTTCTCGATACCAATACCTGTGTCACTGACACATACTTCCAAAAGTAACTTCTCTGTGTTTTCAACAATCTTGGAGGATTTCTTCACGCTGACGCTGACTTTGCCTAGTTTCGTGAATTTGATGGCGTTACCAGCCAAGTTCAAAATAACTTGTCTTAATCTGAAGGAGTCTCCAATCAAGTTATCTGGGAATGACGAGTCACATTGGTAGGTCAAGTCCAAATTCTTTTCGATAGCCTTGACAGCTAAGGTCTTGAGTGCACCGAAAACGGTTCCTCTCAATGAAAAATCAATCTGTTCTACAGTCATACGGTTGGCTTCAATCTTGGAGATATCCAAAATATCGTCGATAATAGTCAACAACGAGTTTGCCAAGTTATGTACGATGGACAACATTTCTCTTTGGTACTGAGTTAACTCAGTGTCCAAAGAAAGTTGAGTCATACCAATTATACCATTCAATGGTGTTCTAATTTCGTGCGACATGTTAGCCAAGAACTCCGATTTTGCGCTGTTGGCCAATTCTGCTGCTTCTCTTGCTGCTGTGTTTCTTTGAATCGATTCTCTCAAGTTAAGAACCATCTGGTTAAGCTTTGTTTTCAATGCATCCATTTCACCACTTGCTTCGACAGTAATAAGTCTTGTGAAATCACCATCTGTGGCAGCAGCAGTGATCTGTGCAAAGGCTCTGACTTGTGACGTCAAGTTCAGCGCCATGGTATTGACATTAGAGGTAATCTCTTTCCATAATCCATCCACATCACTAACTTGGGCTTGAATACCTAACTTACCGTACACACCGACATCTCGAGCAACCTTGGACACTTCCAGTGCGAACAATTGCAACAGATCCACCATCTTATTGATGGTGTTTTTCAATTGCAATATTTCACCCTGTGCGTGTACGTCAATCTTTTGTGACAAATCTCCGTGAGCGACGGCAGTAGTCACAGTCGCAATGGATCTGACTTGATTTGTCAAATTCGTTGCCATTAGGTTAACGTTCTGCGTCACAGCTTTCCAGGCACCTTCGACATCCTGGACGTTAGCTTGTCCTCCCAATATTCCTAGAGTTCCCACTTCTCTAGACAAAGTAGTCACTTCCAATGCGAAATTTTGTAATCGATCCACCATCTGGTTGATAGTTAATTTCAAATTCAAGATCTCACCTTTACAGTCTGCAGTGACTTTCTTGCTCAAGTCACCTTTGGCGACAGCAGTCGTGACATTGGCGATATTTCTCACCTGGGTTGTCAAATTAAGGGCCATAGCGTTTACATTATCAGTCAATTCTTTCCAAATACCTTCAACATTCTCGATGAATGCTTGTCCTCCTAAGATTCCGAGAACACCAACATCTCTTGCCACCTTCGATACTTCGAAGGCGAACGTTCTCAATTGGTCGACCATAGTGTTGATTGTCATTTGCAATTGTAAAATTTCTCCTTGGGCATGCACATTGATCTTTCTTGACAAGTCACCTCGAGCTACGGCTCGGGTTACGTCTGCGATTTCTCTCACTTGGTTTGTCAAATTAAGGGCCATGATGTTCACATTGTCAGTTAAAGATCTCCAGACTCCTACCGAGCCTTCGTTTTTCGCTTGTCCACCCAATTCTCCATTCGCTACTTCGGTAGCCACTTTGGTCACTTCATTGGCAAAGGCTTGTAATTGGTCCATCATTGTGTTGATCGTGATCTTGACTTTTAAGATCTCGGGGTCCAGCTCAACAGTGTGTATTTCTACCTTCTTTGACAAATCTCCCATTGCCACAGATATGACAACAGTTCCTATCTCACTTAGAGCTTGCTTGAACGCTTTATTGGCGGCGTTGCAAGTGTCCAACTCGTTCGTCAAGTCTTTGATAAGATTATCTTGGTTATTGATATGTTTGATGAGGTCATTTCGTATACTTCCAAAGTTCTGTTGGAACAGATCGGGATCTTGTAATAGTTCCAAGATCTTTGCAGATGACATCTTTTGGTGTTAAGTCGACGATACGGATCAAGGTCAGTCCAAATCTTTTGGTGCTGACTCGTGGGTAATTTGTATAAATATTTTTGAAGTGAGAGGTGGGGGGCCTGTCTCTCTCTTGTTCGTGTCCTTTTTAGGTCTAATAAACTGTCTTATACAAACGATTCAATCACAAGGGGGGGGATTAAACCTGTCTCTCTGATAGTATGTTTAGCGCTTGTGTACAACCTAATCGTGTATCCCCACTAAGTACCCAAGTTACTCTTTCCTTGTTCTAAACTTTTGTGATATATCTAGCCTTAGACTTGGCTTGATCGAAGAGGATTTCTCTTGTTGATTGTTTTCGTTCACTTCTCTTAAGTGTAAGAAGGAGGAAGTGAGGAGGGGGGTTTCAAAAGTGGTTTGGAAATAGTTTCCAGAAAAAATTTAACCAAACGTAATGAAGAAAGCACAACAAGTATACTTATTTATCCTTTATATTTAGGGTCCTCGTGTGATTGGATTTCTGGGGGGCAAGGGGGTGGGTAATGGTATTTAGGAGCCGTTAATGTGGGATATGTTTTTTGGTGAGACCTTCTTGGATACCGCTGTGTGCAGGTGTCTTTGTACTCTTTTTTTAGTGTTTGAAGTTGGTTTCCCCTTTCCGTTTCTTTTGGATTTGATTGTAAGGGCTTAGAGAGGAAGAGACATGAAAGAGTTGAGAAGTAGAGGGTTGGTACGTAGGGGGCTGGTTTTGGGGTGATTATGTTTAGGCGGGGAGCTGGCAGGTGGGGAGCTGGTAATTGCGTGTAGTATGTTGTTATGGATGAAGAACTGGTTTCCTTGGGTTAGGTCGAATTAAGTTTATGAAATCATGAGGCTGGCTAATAAAAATTAAAGAGAGTGTTGTGAATAAAGTGAATGTTCAGTAAATGGAAGGTTTGTGTTCTGTTGTAATGCTGGAAAGTATTTAAAAGTATGTATATATATACATTTGTTTGTATGTACGTATGGGGTAGTTAATTGCACACAGTGTCGAACAATAGGGTATTGTTGTTAAGTTTCTATCATTTACCGATATTGTTCAGCAATTACATGAATATTGCTAAGTTAGCATTGAAATTGGAATTTTGAAGGATGTTGGATGTTGGAGAGGGTTTTGTTGGATGGATAGAGAAATAGAATTGAGTGGTCTGTAGGTCAATGAGCGTATGTTTATCTAAAATTGTGGATCAAAGTTATTTTTGAATACGGAGAAAATGACGTAAATGTGCATATATTTATTATTGGATGTTGATCATTATTAGTGAGATGAGAGGGATGGTATTGGGAGAGATCAAACATAAAAAGACTCGAAGATAGACTTGATGTTACTTGAATAAAACTCTACAACATCCGACTCCACCTCATTCATTTAATCGAATGATAAAGGGGAAGATTTAGCGGGTGTGCGTAGATTGTACTCATCTCAAACCTTGTTTTCTGTCATTGCCTAATTGAGATTGGCGAAGCAGAGGGTCGCACTTACGAGAAAACACTATACAATTATGGAATGTTAAGTCCATGAATGTGGAGGTGAGTTGCGTTTGTTGCTTTGCCAGGCGAGTCTATCAATGAATGCTATGTTCATCTTACATATATCCAGATGCAATGGTGAACACTATTTATTGAGATGAATTACGAACTCTATTGTCCTTCTATTGTACGTAAAACTCAATTATATACCTATATGTACTCCACCGTAAACTCCACATCGTGGAGGTCGTGGAGGGGTATCGGGTTTTACTAGAATCTTCGAAATAGACTTTTCTGAACAAATTCTTCTTATCAAAATTAGTTAGAACCCTTCCAAATATTTGTAAGAATAACATTTTAAGTTAAATTGTGACATTTGCTGCAACAATTAGCACCCTGAATTAAATGGTATGATAAACTTCGTTGATTCTCATAAATCATATCCCAATCAAACCTCTCTCATACTCATATGTATTACTCCTCTCTGATACTCCTCTATCGTACCCCACGGAATCATCAACTTCAAGAAAACTGTAATGTATTCTATATTAACAAATTTCCATATTCCAATACTTCTCAAGCCTCACCCCGTTACCACCCCACTGCATTGTAAACGTAGGGAACGAAAGGATCGGAAAAGTTCACTAATCAACGTATAACAGACAGAACTTCAAAACAAAACACCTCAATCACACATCTCACATATCCTATTTCTCTTGGAATGTCCATCAACTACACATTCTAGCAATCATTTATTTGAACGACAATACCACTATGAACCCTCGGATCAAAGCTTATATGAACTATTAAGCACAACCTTAATACCTTATTACCTTTACAACAAAAACTTGAGTGAACTCGTCTTTTTTGCACCCAAAAATATTATTTTCAATCAAATTAGAAGCGAAATTGAACATATTACCAAAGACATGAGGTTGGGCTATTCTTTACTCTCAAGTGGATTTATCGGATTCTGGAATTCAAGAAAATGCTGAATGGAATAGTTGTACACATTGATGGAATTAACATAAATCTCCAGATCGATGTACAACTACCCACGTGGGTCCGAGAGATCGAGTGCTCCCCCAGATTTCTTCATTAATCCTCAAACTGCTCAATTCAAAGTACCCATTGAAATAACTATATTCGTGTAATAATATTAACAAAATTTTGTATAATTAACCCAAAATTTACATAATTTATACAATTTGATTATTCGCAAATTAATATCACTATAATGTTGTGAATCCCCCAAAACGAAGTTAATGAAAAGTGTGCTAATATCCAATCCACTGTCTTAATTAGAGGTGAATGAAAATTGACAGTAGGCTACTCCTGGATAAGTAACCCAATTGTCCTGTTAGATCTTATTATTTAAAACAGCACTTAAGTCTAATGGAAAATGCTTCAGGAGGATTTACCAATCTCAGACAGAAAATTTGATGTCACTCCTATACCATCCTACAATATCATATTCTCAATAACTATATTTAAAACCTATATGTTATCTACATTAAAGTAAATTGTAACTCTTCAACACATCACAGTTGGGCATGGGCATTTTTTGTGCTTTCGCTAGTTTTGATAAGTCAGTACTGAACCAACCATGTGCATCCTCAATCAACTCGCTTTTTATCATTCGTTCTCTAGAGCACTTGCTCTTCTTGTCTTGTATGTAGGCATTTTCAACCTGGACATCGAATTTATGTACTTTTTTTGTGCTTCTGTCTCCCACATACTTGTCTGTAACGAAGAAGGGGATCTTGTAGTTTGGTGTTTTCCTTTCTATGTTGTGCTTGTGCAGTCTGAAGAAAGAGTGCAGTGGAACTGACTCGTCACCAAAAAGACTGCTTATTATAGGAACAATCAAAAAGAGCAATATTGGCAAAAGTTGTTTCAAAATCTCCAATGGTGTTGATTCTGGAGGAATATCATCACCTGACTCTTGAGTTGGTGCTCTTTGTTGTCTACGTTGACGTGTTTGTTGGAACCCAAAAGGAGATCCTCCTCCTCCAAACGGAGATCCTCCTCCACCTCCAAAGGTCTGGAAAGTGAAACCATTGTTTCCAAAAGTAAATGTCTGTCCTGGAGCTCCACCACCTCCAAAGAACATATTGAATATATCATCTTCAAAGCCGGCACCTGCACCAGCACGTTGGAAACCTCCAAATGGATGTCCTCCAGCACGCATTCCACCAGCTCCTTCGCCACCTCCACCACCACCATTTCCTGCAAATCTTGAGTCCGGATCTGACCCAGTTTGATCAAAAATACGTTTCTTGGAAGGGTCACTCAATACTCCCCATGCCTTATTTAAAGACTTGAAAGCCTCATCTGCACGAGGATGCGGGTTCTTATCAGGATGTAACTTGATTGCAAGCTTACGATATGACTTCTTAATCTCTCCTTCTTCTGCTGTCTTCTCCACAGACAAAATTTCGTAAAACTGATTAGGCTTATACGATAGGATTTTCAACACAATGGTCTCCTGTTCCTTAGAATGTGACATGATAAATCTATTCTAACTTGAGTGGATAAGGTGTATCCGCTGCTTGTTGAATGGGTTAACTCAGGTTTCTCTAAATACAGTCCGTTTACCTGTTTCCTTAGTTTACTCAACAAGTAGTGATTTTTCCTCTACGTTGCCTCCCTATGGACGTGCAGTGGTCAATTTTTTTATTGGCAGAAGACACAACACAGGTTAGATATGTTGGGTGGTAGAGTAAGATACAGGAAGCTAGAATAGTATATCAAATATAAGGTGAGGCTGTGCCAGGATTTAACTTCGTTTAAAAGCTCAACGTACTTTATTATTATTGTTGTGTCTTGAGGCCTCTGGATTGGAACATTCTGGAACTAAATTGAAAAATGTGGAGCAAATGAGTAAACTCTTTAGACGAGTGTGGTTGGGCTTTCTGTAAGATCGTGATGATTGAAGTAGTATGACAGACCTTTTAGAACTGAGTATATATAATTGAGGAATAGTTTGAGTCTTCTAATTAAGCTTATCACTATAATTTGTAAGATGATAAATTGCTGATAACAGCATAGGGCCATATTATATAAGCAGACTATTAATGGCTGCAAATTTCAAATCCCAAATTGATAAATTGAAAAGAAGCAAGTTTGAGTTCTTCAAACATAAGACGAAGTCATACTATTCATAGGAATTTTTTAGATTGACCTAGATTAGAAATACCTCACTGATATAGCAATCTGTGGGAAATTAAAGTGTACCCCAAAAAAGCTACTTCACATGGGAACCTGAAAACGAGTCAAAACTGTTTCTTGTTAGGTAACCATTATCGGAAACAAAAGGTACTTTTTTGGACGCTAACTGAAGTCTTCCGAACTTCACACCTTCATTCAAAGAATACCTAATGTATATCTCAGTCATAAATCAGTCATAAAGTAAAAGCAATCTTACCACCCCACTCTTTGTTCTACTTCGTTAGTTGTCACTCTATTTCTCGAGCAATTGACATGTCGTTTGACAAAATCCTTTTGTTGGGTTTCTTATACTATTCTTCGTTTATTCTCGTTCCTCTATTGTTTATACTCATCATAGCTTCCGTTAAGTTTATGAGAGCTATTAGCTAATCTTAAAATGCTCGTAAACGAGTTCTAAGCACCCAAAATCATAACAATAATGGACTTATTACCCCATAACAACAATCTTATCATTAATCTATTGTACTGGAAATCATTCAAATTGATCTTGAACAGCATGATTCTTGTTTGTTTAGAATGACGATTTAGCCAATCTGCTTTCCATTGAAGTTCGTAAAGGATCGTATTCTCTTATTTTATTGTAATCCACACATTGGAAAGGGGTGAGTTTTGAAACCATTCAAAAGCCTCTTTGAATCAGCCAGATGACAGGATGAACACCAAGTGCAGAAAAACAATGGCTAGTTCCAACAACCACCATTGACATATAACAATAAGAATAACAACAATCTAATTAAGAAGACTTTTAATACGATATAAACCGTATCGTTCTTTGCAAAAAAAAAATGTGGAAAACATCATAACTAGGGCAATTCAATTAGTCCCTTCGGATTCTTGATTAAGTTCATGCAATACTGAGTACCACCTTCGCCTCCAATTAATTTTGCCTTATCTCGTCTATCAATTAACCTTCATTACTCTCCTTTCCGCGCATTGAGAGGAGTTTAAGATCACCCCTGTGCACAAGCCGGTGCCTTCATAGCGATTCGATTTGTAACCAGATGAAAGATCAAACAATGCCCCGTGCTCGGCCTGAGCTGCCCATCTTCTTCGCATGGCTCTGAATCAGTTGTTTTCTTCCCCAGTGCGATTGCAAAAACGACCAGTGCTGCATGACCAACGCAATAAAACGAGAAATATCATCAAGACAACCAACAACTTAATTCACAAACGATTGTTAGAGTTCGATATGTTGCTAGTATGAGCATAGGTTTTAATGCAGTAACCATTTAAGTAGCTTTCTTATAATCAAATCGGTATTAATTAGAACATAGTAAAGAGTATTGGAACCATGTACCATGTACCTTAGCTTGTGTCACAAGACCTCGGGTAGGAGGTTGCTAATAATCCAAGCACCTGTTTGAGAAATCTTAATAGGAGAAACTTCCTTGTTTGTTAATGTTTAGCTCTTAATTATTAGCAATTATTGCCAATCCTTCGGTTCGAGTTAACAAGAGTAATTTAATTTAGTTTTTAATGAAGTACAAATATGATCCTTCTCCTTAATCTATTATCCAAGGATCAGCTATAAAAGGGCTATCAATTCTCTCAATAGTTTCTTCTCCAAGATATTCAAAACATCTATATCAATATCAACTAATCTAAATCATCAGAAATGGCTTCCCACTGTGCTTCCTGCGGCAACAACTGTGCTACTTGCAAATCTTGCACCCCACTGAAGTGTGCATGCGCTTCATGCAAGAAGTAATCACCCCCTTCAATGATTGACACATCTTCCCCTTCCGGGATTTTCTTAGGACATCAACTCAGGGTGACCGGTGTCTATTAGAATAAGCTTCTCTTTGTTTAATTAGATTATTTTCAATACACACTGCTATCAATTGTTCAGTAGATTGCCTAACTTTTTTTTTTTCTATACAGAAATCAGTAGTGTTGCAAGTTGCAAAAAGTTGCAAACAGACTAACCAATCGGAATTCTAAGGGGTAAGCAGGTTACTGTTAACAGTTTGATTCTTGATATTAATATTGATGAGCGTCAGAGGCAGTTAATTTTTGAGCGCATTGCCAAAGAGCTGGCGGATACGAGCCGACCATACGCCATCCCACATGGTTGCAAATTAGCCAATTAGCAAATAGTGAACGAAGTCAGCTGTTTAGTACATACAATGTGAATGCATGGCAGATATAGAGGACAAAACGTTTCGTAACCTAATTGTTTATTGTAATTATTACACTCTATTTTTTCTTTGCCAGTGCCTTAAGGGCGATAAGTCCATTAGGAAGGTGGTGCTTGGTTTGTTTGTAATGATATAATTAGCGATCCAAATGAATGATGTAATTGCAAAATGCGCTTTTTACCCCGGTGACATATTTCCCAAGCTTATCACAGCCAATCAGTGACTACGAGCGGAGAGGGGAGGTTGTACAGGTGCAATCGCTCTTGAGTATAAAGCTGCTAGGATTTGCACTAATTCTTCTTCTTTTGTTCACTATCATCGTTCTACGATACAAACAAACATAACCTCAATCACTAACTCGAAATGCCTTGCTCATCCATTCAAAGTGCCAAACCAACTTGCGGATCTTGCGCTGATTGCACCATCTGCAAGGGAAGATTGCAGAAGTGTAACTGCAAGGACTGTGAGAAGAAATAGATACGTTTGTATCTTGAAGTCTGCTAAGTCCTGGTCAGACGGTTTATGATAAGAATGGTGATTTTGAATACGTATTATGTGTTGTGGGATTGGTAGTTTTTTTTATAGGTAATAAACGACACATTAAATGATTTGTAGCGAATACCATACTATTGTGGAGTTGGGACTTGTAAAACCATATTAGGAATCCATGTGAAAACATCAAGACTCAGTGCAGGTCTTTA
This sequence comes from Kodamaea hsintzibuensis (nom. inval.), assembly GCA_030568835.1. Lineage (NCBI taxonomy): Eukaryota > Fungi > Ascomycota > Pichiomycetes > Serinales > Debaryomycetaceae > Kodamaea > Kodamaea hsintzibuensis (nom. inval.). The sequence goes on from JAJMJA010000002.1 coordinate 650,410, forward strand.
TTCTATATTGTTTTATACCTTCATCAACACGAAGTCATTCATTGACCTCTCCTAAACATCTTCTGTATTCAATGATAATTTTATTATAATACACATGCCGAGTAGAGAATACTTGACTCTAACTCATCTTCTTCTTTAATTAAAGGTCAACCCTCATAACTCAATATCAATCTCAATTGTGCTGATCAATTTATCCATTTCACCCAAAACTCTATAAGTTGAGCTGGCAATCTTTTCTTCCTGTTTGCTCTTCTCTGTTAACATACGTTCGTAATTCTCCTTGGCATCCTGTAACGCCTTTTCGTTCTCCTCCTGGTTAATCAAGTCATGGTAAAACATACGAGTCACAGTCTTCAACCGGTTGAAAGGATCCCCTCCATCCAGTTGCCCAGCACTGAGCAAGTTTTGCTTCGACTTAATCTCCGCTTTTCTGATATTGGTATTGTTCAATTTCCTGTTTCTTTCGTTCACCTTTGACATAGTATTAAGTGATTCAGAGTTGTTGTGTGTTTTGACTTGATGCACCAAGATTTGATCCAAGTTTCTGATCTTTTCAATTAATGAGTTCAATTGTTTATGATTGTCTGGTTGTTGTTTTGCCACCTTCAATTCATCCATCAACCTTCTCTTTTGGAAAACAGCGTCGTAACCTGCGGTAAAGCCAGCTCCCAGGGCCGAGTCATTGCTGCTTTGTTTTAATTGCTGCTTTCTTGCAATCATTTGGTTCACGTCCTTGTCACTAATACCTTTGTCAATGAACCCTTGTACTTGTTGGAACTTTTCCGTTACATCGTCAACGTAATCTATGTTTTCGCTGGTCTTCTCCAATTCAACCAAATACCGGTCCAATTCTTCTTGAGTGATTAAAGAGTCAGAGAAAATCGATATTGGGAACTCCTTAGTTTGTTTCCGGTTCTGACTGACAACCATGAACAAATCACACTTGTTGCTTCCCAACCGGTACGCTTTAGATGGGTGAGACTTGACGTCTGTGATTTTGACCATTCTGTACAATGGTTTACGACTTCTCTTGTCCAATCCCAAGTTGATACGGGCAAATGTGTCCACCATTACGTCAGTGAAATCGGTGTAGAAACAGTATTTCAGTAACATGCTTCTTCCTACACGGATTCGATTCACGTCCTCGAGTTTTGCACGTTCGCTAGATTTTCTAACAGCACGCGAAGAAGTACCCCTTGAAGTAGACCATTCAACCTCGTTGTACTCGTCTCCGAGGTCATCATCTTCTTCAAGGTCGTCCTCTTCTTCTTCTTCATCATCAACTTCATAATCGTCATAGCTTTTCTTCGATTTCTTTTCTCTTTGTTTTCTCAATTCACTTAATTTGTCAAGTTTTGAAGTACGAACATTACTTCCCTTACTACGGTTCGAAGTTCTAGTTGCCTTAGTTCCACTTCCAAAGTCATCATCATCTTCGTCACCAGAACCGCCTGCGTTGCTCTGTAACTGCTTTTGTTTCTTCATTCTCTGCTGCAAGTACTTCTTTTCATTGAACCTTTCCATTTCTTGTGTTCTGTCAAACAAGATCTGTTCTCTTTGGATTTCGTCCATCAGTTCCAACTGGTCTCTATCAGCTTCATCTTTGAATTTACCTTCCAAAGGATAAGGATTGATCAATTCATCTTCTTGTAAATCATCCTCGTCATCGTCATCACCAAACTCCAAATCAGATGTGTCGATTCTTCTCTTCTTCTTAGCTAACACTTCATCATCATCATCATCCTCATCATCATTTTGGCTTTCATCTTTATCAGACCCGGGTCCTCCTCTTTTTCCTATTGTTGGTTGATACCCCGAGTCAGATTCATCTCCAGAACCATCTGCTCCTCCAGCAAGTGCTAATAAATCGTCATCTAAGTCAGACATTGCTCGTCGTTCCAAACCTAAAGTGATGATTTCGTTCAACTTCAATTGTTTTTCAAGATACTTGAGTCGCTCAATGCGACATTGAAAATGTCGCGTTTTGTAAATGCTTTCCAGTGGAGGTCATAGATTAATGTGAGTGAATTACGGCTGTATACCCTCTTTCAGAGCTCCAACTCTCTTCATATTATGATGATCTATATATAAAACCCACCATTGAGTCAATTTTTCATTTTGAAATCTGTTTCTAAAAATAAAGCATTGACATTAAACTTATCCAGTTATGGAATCAGTATAACTATCAATATGCTGGTGAAAAAACAAAAAATACAACTCACCAGTTAGAATGGATATCAGCCGTTTGATCCACCATAACGAGGTCAATATACACACGAGGAAACGAATACGGCTGGAAGAGAAAATAGAAGAATCCAAGTCTCTGTCTGTTAAAAAACGACGTAGTATTACCAACATAGAAACCCTCTTTAAGAGTTTTGCTAGCAACAGGACCAATGTGGTAGAGATAGAGGGTGCTATATTAACAGATTCGGGACTTGAGAATACGGATTTGGGGCGCGATCAGTTACTTCATCATTTACATAGTAAATACGTGGAGCCATTACTCTCTCTTACAGGATACAAGTGGGTGCGTAAAGAGATCCCAGGAAAGGGAAAGGGTAATAAGATATTCACCTTAAAATACATGTGCTGTCAACAGTCGTGTGAACTGCAGTCGGGGCTTAAACAGTACGACTGCAAATCAATGTACTTGATTAAATACCACTGGGCTACTACAAGGGTAGAAATCACATATAAACACCTACCCCATTCTCCATACAAAAGACTTCCAGAACAAGTCAAACCGTTTATTTTGGAACGGTTACACATGAAAGCAACGGATTTGTACGATGAAATTGTCGGATGTTCCGACTTTGCTGAAATTAAAGACCTGGTTTCATTTAACAAGGTGCAGAGTTTTTGGAGTAAGCTGAGAATAAAAAAGAAGGAGCAATTGACCAAAGATGCGTTTAAGAAGTTCTTTGGGTCGTCCGATAACATTCACAAGCATGATGTAAACGATGAAGAAGTAAAAGTTAAAACCGGATAGAGAATAGTAAAATACAATGAATTTTGCAGTCGAAATTTGTAAGCCAATCAACATTGATTAATTATCATAGCAGTAAAAGTCTTGTTGAATTTAATTATTTCTGTTCGTCCTATAATTCAAGAAAGACCATCAACGTACTGTTTACTTGCGGTTTGATGTCGTGTAATAAAGAAGAGCCTCGTCATAACCTATTTACGACCTATTTACGACAAGATGCAAAATATGTTCCCAATTGGGTTCAACATAAAATAAGCCCAAAACGGAAAGGGCTAGGGCTCGACAAAAACATGATTTTCACGTGAGCAAAATTATGTGCTCACTTCTCCACAAAACCCATACCGCAATACTTAATCTACGATTCTTATTTACAGTGCCTACTCATACTACATCTTCAACAGTTTATGAATGTATTAAAACATGGTGGTGTGAAAGATAAGACGTAAACATTAAACAGGGCCCCAATATCCTAGCCTTTGAAGCAATAACCCACTCTCTCTCTCTTCACGTAACGTGCTACAGTTAACCCATGGCCTTATATGAGAAAAACAGGAGGGCCATATTGACAAGACAAGGAAAGTATTTGTATGAACCAGTTTAACGCAATCTTCTGGCTTCTCTTTCGGATTCCATCAAGCACAAGATGTCGTTTTCTCTGACTGGGCCCTTGACGTTTCTGACAATGGTTCTCGAGGAGTCTTCCAAGAACTCAACTCTGACTTGGGTGACACCACCTCTGGAGCCGGTTCTGCCCAAGACCTTAATAACCTTAGCTAAAGTAACAGGAGTTTTAGTGTCCTAAGAATGTTAGTGGTGCTCATAAAACGAATCAACTGAAAAGTGATGAGTGAAAGCAAAAGTCATGCTCATACCAAGTCAAAGCAAGTCAAACCAGGTATTGAGCTTCGACCTTCGTTAACGATCACATCTAAAGTCCCTAAGATCTCTTATACGCAATAGACTGCCGTCGATACATACCATTCTGAATTTATTATGATGAAGAAAAGAAGAAGAAGAAAGAGTATTCAAATTGAAGAAATGTTCAAAAAAATCGGTGTAGGTGAAAATTTGATGCTGTTTATATACAGGAAATAGACATTGAGTTGATTTTGGACTTAACATGCAAAACAATTAAACTGCAAATTTGATTTCGATATTTATCGGAACACGTGATACGAGGCTTACAATTTTGAGTGGCAATAATGTGTAGTGGGAGTCCGTTGACACATCAATATCCGTTATCTTACTGGTATAAAGGGTAGTTGATCCCCTTCACTCGAGAATATTGTTGGTGTGTGCTTAAATTCGTTGAACAAGTAGTTTGAGAATGTCAGAGCTGTCTGAAATAACGAATGTAACGTCAAGAACGTCACTGAAGAAGGTTACAGAATTGGATATACCACCAAAGTACAAGGTTAAGTATCCATGGGGAAAGTCGTTTAATGACTGGTTCAGGAATTCATGGTCGTCAGATTATAGTGATGAGCAAACCGAGAAGAGGCTTCTATCAATGCTACCTTTTTTCCCTGAATCAGATGGAAAACGTGTCGCATCTGTTATCAATACTGATGTTGGTGATGGCAATTATATCCATGAGTTTTATATAAAGAACACCGAGGGTGAAACTTCCGAGGGTGGCCAAAAAAAGGTCGAGCCTATAGATGTTGTTTTAGTACATGGATATGCTGCATCTCTCGGGTTGTTCATTGAGAACTTTGATTCCTTATCGTCTGTTCCTGGTATTAGGGTGCATGCTATTGATTTGCTTGGGTTTGGATTATCTGCAAGACCCAAATTTCCAAAATTCCCTTATGAAAACAAAGACGATTTATACAAAATCGAGAATTGGTTTATTGATTCATTGGAAGAATGGAGAAAACGAAGGAACATTAAGAAGTTCATCTTGATGGGCCATTCTTTTGGTGGTTACTTGAGCTGTGCGTACACATTAAAGTACAATAAACCTGTACTAGACGAAGAGTCCGGTACTCTGAGTAGTATGATCGACAAATTGGTGTTGATCAGCCCTGTGGGATTAGAAAGGAATAGATTCTCAGTTTTGAAGAATGACAAGACAACAGAAGGACACGTTTCTCAAGAAGAACGTACTATTCAAAACAATGAAGTCAAGAATGTGGAAATTGTCTCACCTGAAAACCACTCGAAGGTCCACATGGACAAGGAGCATGCCGAAGAAAAGGTTGAAGATTACTCAAAAGAAGTAGACTCAAAGGTGGACGAGTATTTGGCCAAAACTTCGGGGAAAATATTCAACAACTTGTGGGGAAAACACGTATCGCCATTCTCTTTGATCCGTAACATTGGTCCTATCCGTTCCAAATGGATATCCAACTGGACTGGTTTCAGGTTTGGATACATGCATGAGAAAAATCCTGAAGACTTTCAGCTTATGCACGACTACATTTACAGAGTCTTCAATGGGAAAGGTTCTGGAGAGTACGCCATTACCAGATTATTGGCTTTCCCAGTGTTGCCAAGGTTGCCATTGTTGGATAGATGTCCACAGAAGTTTGCCCAAATGAACTTGCCAACTCTCTGGCTTTACGGAGACAAGGATTGGATGGATGAAAAAGCTGGTTTACAAATGACTAAGGAAATCAACGAATTATCACAAGAAATGTTCAAAAAGGATTTGGCATCTTATGAAATTACCCCAAGCGCTGGCCACCATCTTTATCTTGACAATCCGCCTGCTTTTTCAAAGCAAGTCTTGGGATTCTTAGGTCTCACTAAATAATTGAACAAAAGATTTTATGCTAAGGAGAATCCTCTCACCCTCTTGTTTATAGAACAGAAAAATACTTTTAACTAATCTTGATGTAGGTTCATTAACTCTGTATTAAGATCGTACATATTATCTTCTCTTCTTAGTTCAATTTTACCCTTACCTATAGATTGTTGATCTTGCTTTTTGTTACTTGTCTCACAATTGTATTGGAATTCTGTACAAATTCTTCAAGCACAGCATTTTTTGCAGCCAATTGGAAGATTCGGTCACAAAATACACCCACTTTTGAGAGTTTTTTCGTTGAAATGGGTGAACTTTACAAAAATCGATTTATTCACTTTAACAAAGCGAACCATGGCACGATTTTATGATTAAGAATATCCACAATGGAGAACAGGATCATCTAGAATTCGAATTCGGGTTTGATTTGAGCTTTAACAGCTATCAACCTACACTTTACAGTCCATTCATGGAACCGTACCTTCACATAAAACAATTCATTAATCTGATTTATAAATAAGTCTGAGATCAAGACTGTAATTATTCAATAACAACTTGTTCATTGGAGTTGCTCAACCGATCTTTAATGCAAAACACAACCATTTGCCAACCCATGAGCAACGTCACCATTCCCAAAGATACGTTCAACGTGAACATAGGAGTGAACCCGTACCACTCAAAAAGGAGTACGATGGGGTCACACGATTCCATAAACACCAACCCTCCACAGACCAAACAGAAGCTTACAATGAGCTCGCTCATTGGCCTTGTGGGAGTTTTCATCTGCTTGGTCGACGTGAAATTCGATACAGTGAGCAGTTGCATGATGTACGTTACTAACCTGAATACACAGGCAAGAACAAACAAGCTCCCCCATTGAGTGTGGATCTCAGTCAGTGTTTGCGACGCCTGCTGGTGCTTCGACATGAGAATACCTGTCCAGAATATAGTCAATACTGGGAATGAGTTGGGCGAGAACCCTGGCGATCCCTTGATAATATCAACCTCTTTCCCCACATTCTGCTTGGCTTTTTCAAACCTCCAGTCATTCAACTTGATCTCAGTAATCACTCCACAAAGCCCACAGCCAATGTATATGAACGCAATCAGTGCGTGCTGCAAGTCTTTAGCACTCCATTTTCCTCCTGGGTTCGCCAAATGTTCCAAGAATACATTGGTTGTGCCGTAAAACAAAATGAGCCCACTCTCGATCATTTCCATAGTTACAAGACCTTGTGGCTGTATTCTATTCCATCTCCCGAGTCCTGATCCGCGTGATATGAGCTTGTAATTCCATGCCCATCCCTTGTTTGTGAAGGCTCCTGAGTACCGTGCAAGTGATAAAATTCCATACGTGAAAAATACACCACCTTTAATAAAGTGGGCCAAAAGATTGAACAAGCTTTTTCCTTTGGCTAATAGCAAGAAGGTGGCTACGCCAGTAGGTAAGTACACCAAATAATAGAAAAAGTGGCCCCAGTGGAGGAAAGTGAATATGGCAACGCTTGCACAGTGAACTCTTTGAAACACCGCGGATCCTCCAAGATTCAAAATACTATGTACTTTTGATTCAAGTGCTGCAATTTTCGAGCTCAAAGCATTGGAATCTGCAGAGTACAATCTCATTTCTTCATCCAACGCAGAATCATCTGGCGTTCCTCTCAGACGATTGGAATACAAGGGTTGAGTACTTGAAACTTGTGATAGCTCGTAATACGACGATGTATCTTCGCTCATCGTATTTCCTTTCAAGAGACTTATTCCCAAAGTCACTAATTGAACCAAGGTTGAAAATAATAGAATCCATGACATTTTGTTGTACGCATTTCCAGGATACAAGTCTGGAATAGATCTCATAAACAGTGCATAGTTTGCTAAGCTGAAAAGAACCACTCCACTGTGGGTTAAAAGCCCAATAGAGTACGCTCGCCAATAGCCTACATTCTTCAATACCAATAGCAAAGGGTAGACGAAAATCACACTCACCAACATGGTTACGGTGTGTGTAATGATAGCTCCACGGTTACTATCTGGATAATTGAAGTAGTTGGTTGTGTTGAAGTTTTCCCAAAAGAGCCGTTCTTCTGGGGAAAGGTCCATTTCCAAGATGGGCATTCCATGATGATGTTTCAGAACATGAGGAACGGGAACCAATGATGTATGGTTTTGCATTTTCATATCAACATACATATTATGAGTTTCATGTTGATGCTCATGCTGAATATCATGCCTATGACCAGCAGCCTCGTCATTACGCAATTGTATGCCAACTCCGGAATGTTCGCCACGATTGCTTGCAACAACAACTGAACAACCGCCTAACGCAATTAAAAGAATAGGTTTCGATAACATTGAATGACGAATATACGTTTAATGTCTCCACTTGAACCTCGACTAGTGTATTAATCTTTAACCCATTAAGTCGATTGGTAAGGTATCTTTTATATGCCAATGAACGGATATTCTACGGAAATTACAAGTACCAGAGCAAGGTCTACAACAGCAACTATTTAGTGCTCCGCCTAGGTAGAATATCAACGGTGCTAAACTTACTTGATTGTGCCACAGAGTCCAAGATTCTCGTAACTGGCTTTTCAGCATGTGTAATCATCTTTCTTTATTGTAAAATTGGTGCTCCGCCCAGGCACCAAAGCAACGGTGCTAATCCTGCTCAGTTGTGCCTCAGGTATCAGCGGAGTTAGTTCTTGTACTGGATTGTCAACTAAATAGCGATTACTTGGAAACGTCCAGTATAGCCTTATTCACAAGCTCTGGTGGAACTCAGGTCTCTCATCTTCCGCGCTAAGATATGGAATGCCAATTTAGAGCTCATCATTACTTTAAACTCATACTACTTGTTTGGTAAGAATAATATATATAGATTAATGCATGTTAGTAACGGTATCCTCACATTTGTCAGACGATACATATAATTGTGATGTCAGATTCAGTCAAAAACTCCGTTCCGTACTCTTCCCCCACAATGGGAGGAAGCGGATCGAAGGAAAGAGTTTAGTGTTTCAGCAGAGGAGGTTAATTTTCGTCGCCTTTAGTGATGGTTCGTGGCGATGCCTGTAGAATATATCTGCAGTATTTAATGCAATTCTTACATGAGAATTGAAATTTAAACAGGGCTAACCGGAGATAACACACAATCTATACATGGGGTAGGATTCATTTGAAGGTACTGTAACAGTGAAATTTGTACTAGTTATGGTCGAGTAACGTATCACATAGAACAATACCTGAACAATACATGAACATTGTGAAAATGTATTCACTTATGCACGTAATTTACAATTCAGTCGGACTTAGAATGGAACTAAACACTGGTTAATGATGGCACAGCCAGCCAAAGCTGTGGTAGCTATTAATAGCTCAACGTCATTATTGTTTAGTTCTCGTATTTGGATTCTTCATTAGCATAGTGATGGAAAGTCGGAACGGAAAATGATATCCGAATATTGTAGCAAGTTCCTGAGAGTGATTACAGGAGAGAATCGTAGTGAGTGTTAGTGTTTAGGTTTGACACTAAATGTTAAGATAAGAGAAAAGAGACTGAGTAGGAGTATTTGAAATAGGAGTTAGCGCTTATGAAGCCAGATTTAAGATAATTCACCTCTACTATTCCTTAAACTTTTCTTGTTTCTAACGTCTTTTCTTGTGGTCTACTCCGCTTCTTTTTTTGTCTTTCCTTGATTTCATTTCTCCTTCAGATCATTACTCTCTTGATTTCCTATTTCTCCTTGCTACTTTCTTTCTTCTCTTCTCTACGTATTTTTTAATCAACATCTCATATTTCACGACTACTTTGAAGTGCCACAATAATATATCCATTCACCACTCCCCATAAGAGTGCAAAATCTTGCCACTACCGACAAATCAGCTGTTGTTGAAAGCATGCCTGGGAAATCAAGACTTTGCACCCAGAAGAATTCTCTCACCCTCTTGCTTGTAGAACAGTAATAATACTTTCAACTTTTCCTGATACCTGACTTCAACCACCCTGAATTGAGCTTGTAGGTCATCATAGATTTCCTTCTTCTTTTCTTCGATCAGCTGTTCCATCACCTTTAGATTGTTGATCATTCCATCAGCAATAGACCCTAATGTGTCTTTTAACAGACTATACTGAAATTCAGTCGAAACATTCTCAACAACATCTGTTTTTGCAGCCATTTTTGGCTCGAGTGTCGATGCGATAAAGCGAGATTTTCTTCTTCTCTTGATAAGGTGGAACTGACTTTCGGTATTCAGATCAGTTGATTCGTCAGCCAGGCTATCTTCACCTTCAGATACAAGCGCTTGCCCATCCTCTTGCCGGGTTTCTGGAGGTGAGGATACTTGGGAATTGAAGAGTCTCTTCAATGAACTTTTGTGTTTTGAAAGCCTTGAGTGACTAGATGGCTTATTTTTTGGGTGAGACATTTGAAAATTGTAGTCAGTACGTCTTTTACTTGAACTTCTTAAAGGTGGCGTTTTCACCTTCGCCGTTACATTCTCTGGAGTTGAAACTGGGCTAGAGGTTTGCGAGTGAGACAAGTGCTCGTTGTTTAGATTTATATTGATAACTTCTCGGGCTCCAGGAAGCACTACAGGACTTCTCCTTTCAGAATTGTCAACCCTAGGCGCCTGTACTATCTCATGGTTGTTTGCGCTTTGAGAATCAACCAATATTTGAGCAGTATATCCCAAGAAATCTCTTCTCTGTTTAGGACTTCTAAGTTGTGAAGGAAGAGCCTGGGAAGGAATCCGAGATTGCAAAGAAGGCTGTGCTGAGCTCTCAATAATATCGTCTTCTAAATTAGATATTATCTCATTATAGAATGTAGGATCAGCAACAACTTCAGGGTCATTTTGATCTTCGTTGGTGATAATTAGTTGCAGTGTTTCCGATATCTTCACAAGTTCAATTTTATTTGATGCTGGATCCAATATTCTTAAAAACAACGGGGTCAATTCCACTTTTCTTAGCTGGATTTCCAATTCTGTTTTGAAAACCTTCAGGTAAGATACTGACAGGCTTTCTTTGTCAAATTCAATCTTGATGGTGCCTTCTTGAATTCCATACTCGGTAATTCCCGATAAAGGATTATAGTATTGGACAAGATTTTCGTTATCATTTTGCAACCAAATAGTCATTACATGTTTGTGAACAAACTGAATGAATGCCAATTGATGATTTTCAAATGAATTATTGAGAAATCTATACTCTTTGCATTTGATTGAGTTCAATTGATACAAGTTCCTGAATGTTTTATTGGAAGATCCGAGGAATTCAACAATATTACGTGACCCATCGTGTACAATCTGTGGGATACCGAGCTTGGAACTTTCGTCATCTAAAGTGAAAGCGACTAGTGAAGTCAATTGATAACTTGCTGTAAAGTCACAGTTTGCTTTGAAGAGTTCATTCAACTTTTTCGAAGTCCCATGAACATCCATCAACAATAATTCCCCAATGCTAAGTTTGAGTTCTAGTGAGTACTTGGCCATGTCTATCAAGATTTTCGAGCTTATCCAACCAGTTGGGCTATTTTCAAGGCAATCTTTAAGCAAAGCTGAAATGCATTGTGTGTCAACCCATTGTGGTATCATCTGTAGAAATAACCGCCAATAACGAACAACGTCAACACAAGACTGAACAAACTCATTAACCATAAGTGTTAGTATAAGATAACTAGTGACTGAGGTATTGGTTTTACTTAACGACTTCGTATCACCACTGAAGGTTAATTCCAACATTTCAAAGAAATTCTCTAGCCAACTAAAATCATCATTCTCTTTACGAATAATAACAGACTTATTGATATCATTTAGTAATGACTTCACCTTATTGTACATGAATTTACTAACAACCACACCCTTTGCTAAATCCATTGTGCTTAACACTTGTTTCAATTCATCCACACTCATTCTATTGCTGCAAAAAATAAACTAACAGTGGGTAATAAACGATTAAACTTTCAATTCACTTCAAAACAACTGTAACAAACAATTATTTACTCTTCAGTGGAAAACCTTTGTATTCTTTAATACTATTAATCAACGTAACTACAACAATTAACACACAACTTAAGACTACCTAACGGCTAACACATTTAATCTCCCAAATAAAGGTCGTGTGTGAATGGACCAAAAAATGACTAACTTTTGAGTGTGTTTTTTTACGACTCATTTTATTTCACTTATCTTAAACACAAGTAAAACTCATCGAGAACTCATGACTGAAACGACAGATGTCGCAGAGATGACTGCCTTGTTTGGCAAGGTTGGTTTGTCAGACAAGAAAACCGCGGAGATTGTTAAGAATAAGAAAGTTGCCCAATCGTTGTATGAGATTTTGCATAATGAAGGTGCAGAAGAGACAACATTGGATGAGAAGAAGTTGGCACTTTTACATGGATTAGCCAGTGAAAGTAAGGGAGCTGAGATTCCAAACCGTAAACTTGTAACTGAAGGTATTTTAGACGGTAGATTGAAAACTAGTTTGCAAGTTACTGAAGCTGTTAAGTTTGTTAAGGAAACCGGTGCTTCCAATCCATCAGTTGATGATTTCAATAAAGCCGCAGGTGTTGGAATCGAATTGTCACCAGAAGACGTAAAGAGAGAAATTTCTGCTTACATTAGTGCAAACAAAGCTGAGGTAGAGGAAAAGAGATATGCAATGGTTCCAAAAGTGTTGGGAGAGAGTAAGAAGTTGGCATCATTGAAATGGGCTGCACCAAACTTATTCAAACCTATTATTGATGAATTATTTTTGGAAGTTTTGGGTCCTAAGGATGAACGTGACACCAAGAAACCACCCAAGAAGAAGGAGCCTGCAGCCAAGAAGACCGAAAAGGTGGCTGCACCTGCTCCTGTAGTTGAGAGATCAATGTTCTCTGAAGGGTTCTTAGGTGCTTTGCACAAGGCTGGTGACCAGCCTCAGAAGTACCCTGAATTGATCAAGGACCACTTGGCTTTCACTAAGGGACGTGTTTTCACACGTTTCCCACCCGAACCTAACGGGTTCTTGCATATTGGACACTCTAAGGCTATCATGGTCAACTTTGGGTACGCCAAACATAATGATGGTGTGTGCTACTTGAGATTCGATGACACTAACCCTGAAGCCGAAGAAGAAGTATACTTCAACTCAATTAAAGAGATGGTTGCTTGGTTGGGCTTTGCACCATGGAAGATTACCTACTCTTCGGACTACTTTGATGAATTGTATGCATTGGCCGAAAAGTTGATTGAGGTCGGAAGAGCATATGTATGCCACTGTACAGCAGAACAAGTCAAGATCGGTAGAGGTTTGAAAGCTGATGGTACTTTGGGAGGAGAAAGAAAGGGATGTGCGGAACGTGAAACCAGCCCTGAAGAGAACTTAAAGAAATTCAGAGCAATGAAGGCTGGCGAATACAATGTTGGTGATGCCACTTTAAGAATGAAGCAAGATTTGGCCTCAGACTCTCCACAAATGTGGGACTTGGTCGCGTACAGAGTGTTGAATGCCCCACACCACAGAACTGGTGACAAGTGGAAGATCTACCCAACTTATGACTTTACTCACTGTTTAGTTGATTCGTTTGAAAACATCTCTCACTCCTTGTGTACCACAGAGTTTGTCTTGTCGCGTGAGTCGTACGAGTGGCTCTGTGATGTGTTGCACGTTTACAGACCAGCTCAGCGTGAATACGGTAGATTGAACATCACTGGAACCATCATGTCCAAGAGAAAGATCGCCAAGTTGGTCAACGAAGGGTACGTTCGTGCATGGAACGACCCAAGATTGTACACCTTGGAAGGTATCAAACGCCGTGGTGTACCACCTGGAGCAATTTTGTCTTTCATCAATACCTTGGGTGTGACCACCTCCACCACTAATATCCAAGTTGTTAGATTTGAAAGTGCTGTGAGATCATACTTGGACCATACAACACCTAGATTGATGATGGTTTTGGACCCAATTGAAGTTGTTATTGACAACTTGGATGACACATTTGTCGAGGAAATCGAGATTCCATACAAACCTGGTAACGGGGGTGAAAAGTTTGGAAACAGAAAGGTTAAATTTACAAACAAGGTCTACATTGACAGAAACGATTTCCGTGAGGATGTCTCCAAGGACTACTTTAGATTAGCACCAGGTCAACCGGTTGGTTTAATGAAGGTTCCATTCAACATCAGTTTCAAGTCTGTTGAGAAGAACGCTGATGGCAAGGTCACCAAGATTCACGCCCACTATGACAGCGACTCTACACAGAAGAAGAAGCCAAAGACCTACATCCAGTGGGTTCCGTTTGCTGACGCCATCAAGGTTAAGCAAGTTAGAATCTACAACCAGTTGTTCAACAGTGAGAACCCAGCTGCGCATCCTGATGGATACTTGAAGGACATCAACCCTGACTCTGAAGACATTGTCGAAACTGCTGTGATTGAGCCAAGCTTCTTTGAGATTGAGGAGAAGTCACCATTAAACATCCCAATTGAGGGTAGTGAGTTTAACATCAAGGAGAAGAAGGGTAACGAAACTGTCAGATTCCAAGCATTAAGAGAAGGATACTTCTGTGTGGACTTGGAATCAACTAAGGAAGGATTAGTTTTGAACAGAATTGTCACATTAAAGGAAGATGCAAATAAATAAACGATATATAGATAATTAATGAGTTGTTTAAGTTCCAACTGAAGTTGGACTTTAAGGTGGAGGCTAAATGATCTGGCACCTTACCTGTAAAATCTAAAACACATAAGGGCTCCAGAAGCCAAACACAATGCAGCAAAGAAGGTGAATGTGCCACCAGTGGACATTTTTTGTTCCATTGAATCGAGAACTCCTACAAACAAGGCCCCGATCCAACAACGAACCAAGTTAAGAGCACCAGTCAGCGAATGAGCATGTTCAGGAAATAAGTCAACCAACAACGTGGTAACGCACGACAACAGCAATGCCACCGCAAAGGAAACAAAAACTGTGCTGATGAATATCAGCGAGATGTTGGCATGATATTGCAAACACCAACCAAAAACGCAAAGTCCAATGACTGAGAAAGCAATAGGGATCAAGCAAAGATCTAGTCTAGCACGAACAACATTGAAGGACAGTTTGGCATCTTTCAATACCTTTTCTTCAATTTCTGTACCTTCATCTAAAGAGAGTTTCAGCAAATGCTGTTTGAATCTATACTGATAGTATAAATTAAGCATGTAACCTGTTGCGATGGAAGTTACTAAAGTGGTAATTCCCTGAGGTAAGTAGACAATACCTATATGCATTATGCTGTAATTGTAAGGTGGCTGCTTCAAATGAGAAGAGACTGCAGTCAACACTGCCATCCATGAACCAAAAATTAAACCCGCAGGAAGTAATGCAATAATGACGTCTACTTTGGCTAAGACTTGAAAAGTCCTAAGAAAACTCAATGTATGCTTTGGAGCCAAGGTTGAGGTATCGTTTGTGAGTTTTTGGCGAAAGTGAGGAAAGAACATGAGCAACAGTTTATGAGTAAAAGACTCTGGTACTATAGACCCATTTCCAACAATATGTCTGGAAGTTTCTGGGAGTAATAACAATGCACCTATAAAGGTCACACCACCACCGATAGTAAGATAAACAAATATGGATCTCCAAGTATGAAACCCACTGAGCAACGCCGATCCCACAATAGTACCAAAACTGGAACCGACAAGTTGAATTCCATTGACAACTCCTATGAAACTTCCTCTGTTAGTTTGGGTGCAAACATCACCCAGAACTCCGGACCCAATTGCAATAACTGGAGAAATCAGAATAGCCTGTAAGCACCTCAAAAAAGTAAGCAACCAAAAAGCATTGGCCTGTGAGATAGCAGCACACACAGCAACATACCCCACCAATGACAATATAAGAACCGGTCTAACACCAAAGTAGTCTGCTAAACTACACAGAAACGAAGGAGAAATACCTTGGAAAATCATAAAGGTAACGGCAGAAACATTTGCCAATGCTGGCGAAACATGAAAGTATTCACTAATTGAAGGTAAAGCAGGGAAGTATATTGGACTAGACACCGTTGACCAAAATCCAATCATAGATAGCACTAAAATAAGCACGACCCTATCACCCTTTTCAAAAATAGTGAACGGAGCAGATGATTTGGACTCCGAACTAATCGAAGATTGAGATGACGAAACCATATTGTAAATAATGTATATTACTCACGGAGGGGAATGGAACGGTTTTACTAAGGGCATTCTCCACTTTTTAATGTGCGGCTTCTTGCCTTTAAATACCTTTGTAAGACGTAATTAGAATATCTTCTCGGTCATGAGTTCTGTGGCACTCTTGTGTCAAATTTTACAATTATGAATCTCAATTTAGAGTTGAATTTTGACATGCAACAGTAATGTGAGTCACTACTAAACAGTTAGGAGAAAGCTATGTAGCGGAGCATTCATAGACAAGATACACTGGTGTATTGACTCGAAGATCTACGCGTCAAACGTCGGATGGTGTATGCTTTTCGAGTTGTGTCTTCTGACGACAATCACTATGACTGAATAAATTATCTCTTAATCACTATATTTTTGCCTTAGGTCCGTACTACAAACGGACAGATCAATAAAAGAAACAAGTACATCTGCAAGGGTTGCAATATTTATAAATCGAAATAACACCAGAGGAAGGGTTAATACAAGTTGTTCGAGGATGTTAGTAGTGGATCTTCCATGGCAGCTTAATGCTCGTCAGCAAATCAGTAGGCTACCATTAGCAATCACCAAAAATGCTTCCGGACTCACTATGTGGGACTAAACCTGAATAATATTTTTCAGCAAGTAACAAGGCTTGTAGTTGTGTAAGGTGATTAGGGTGCATTTAATTTGCGATCAACGGAACCGAAGTTAGTCATAGGATGTGAAAAAAGAATGCGTGGACCGGGAATCGAACCCGGGGCCCAACGATGGCAACGTTGGATTTTACCACTAAACCATCCACGCTTATCCACTGTGCTATGTTAGCCAGTTTCTGGAAGTTTTTGTTTTAGCTAATTTATTACGGGAAACAAATTTCAGAGCATAAATTTGTTAGAGTTTAATTTGAAAAAGTCGAAGAACATCTGACTTGCGAGGGTGGGCAAGCTCTAGTTTATTTCTGGTGCTTCTGTAATTAATCAAAAGCAGAATAGTTGAGGCGAGACTGTTTTTGAAAGAAATTGGCCTTGACTAGTAACAGTAGCTAAGAAGATTTTAAGCCAGGTCGTGACAACATTAGCTTTTAGAAGGAAAACTACTATTAACCACTTGGAAAGGCTGGTTGAGAACTAAGTTGTGTAATTGGAGAATCCATTTACTACAGATTATTAGTCATGGCTAATTTACAGACGAGGAATGGAATGATAATTGAACGTCTAAGAATTTTCTAGGACTGAAGTGCATAATTATTGGTAGCCAGCAAAAATGAAATTTGGGCAACTAGGTTTACTCGTCTTGTTCTAGGTTGTTGGAGAGTTTGTGATATTCAAATAGCATTGAAATGCGTTTGGACACATCCATTACGTTTTAATTCCACTTGGTAGTAATGCAATGTTTTCATTGCAAAAGGTTAATAACTATTTCAGGCTGGGTTGGGAATTCCACTTCAAATTAACTTCATCACCGATATTTAATCGAGCTGTTCAAGCTGATTAGCTTTAAGGTCTTAATTACGATGAACTAGTACATGAACGGTTTGACTACTCGCCATGCACGAGTTGACTTTTAGTGACGCTGCAGACATTTTTGATGCAACAAAATTGGCTGCGAAAGACAAAAAAGTGACAAGTGGTCTAATGATGTATTAGGTGGGAATGTGGAGAAAACGATGAGATGTGGGTAGCGAATAGTTTGGCTAGTCTACAGTGAGTATACGCACAATGCTGGCATGATGAAAGAAAACAGAAATTCATACTATGTTGGTAGTATGGAGCTTTTTTTTTTAAATACAGTCGAAAGTGTCAATAGTCAACAAAGAGTTGCCAACCCACTTTTGATAGAGTGTTTTGTGCGAGCACATCAAACACTTTAAAGGTTTAGACATTGCATCGAAATTAATTTTATAGTTTGATAAGAAGTACACGTTGATCTCTACAGACATTTGAAGAAATCAAGCAATTCAATAAATCTAATTTGGTTGAGTCAATAGTAGACAAACCCATAAAAGCTCCAAACCCCACCTTTCGAGCTAATGGTAGGGTAAATTTCCAACCTTCTATGGAGAAACAGTACTATTCTTACTACGCGACACAAAACCTTTGTCGACTTCAAACCATAGGAAATCGAACCAGACCCAAAGATCTTTTCTGTTTATAGATGATACATCCGAATAGAAACACCTATAGCAACTAGCTAAACAATTGATCCAAACGAGCTCCTAATTACAATCAAAACACTAAACATTTATCAATTAGAGCGAACTAGTCAATACTTGATAGAAGATGCAGAAAGGAGCCCAGCATCATTTTCTGTATTGTTTACTAAAATTTCGTGTAATATTACAGGTTGCGAAAAATTACATGTGGTGCTTTGTTGTAATTCAACGCCTTTACTATTATTGTTTTGTAAGATTCTTTAAGAGCTAGAGAAACTGTAAGCGAACAATTGAAAAGTTGCGTCCAAGACTTTCTAAAAGGTACACCTCAAGTATCTACTCAAAAGCACAATCATTTCTCAAGATAGTTCCAATGATAACAGTCGACCGAAATAAGGGTTCGCCTGAACTGTAAACCACAAAGCCACCCGAGAAGCTCATTGAACTCTTCGAAATGGAACAAGGCTCATGCTTGAACATGCAGATCTCCAAATAAAGTTTTGCCATTTTTTTATGTACAGGAGGAAGGAGATGCTAATCCTTGCCAACGTCTCTTTGATTGTTAGTGAACGCCAAAATTCATAATGAAACTGAAACCTCAGGTTGAGCGCATCTAGTAAGCTTTTTGTAATTTTAACGTTGACTTAACCTTTCTTCTTCTTTAGTAAGACTTGGCCCCATCTAAAACTAAAGAAGAAAAAAAAAAATGCTGCAGAGCTCTCAATTAAATCCAATTTTAATTAAGGTATTCTCAACGTTTATGACCAAAGTTTGAAGGTAGGAGGTAAAATGTGATACTCAGTACTTGGCAAGTGTGATTGTGAGAGTCCATATACGCTTTCAAGGAAAAGTACAGCCCTCTCACACCCTCAAAAGGAGGTCTGGTACCTGAAGGGTAATACGCCACTCCGAATTTAGAAATCCTGAATACCTTCCTTACAGGCTCGTAACCAAACAGGTCTCTCTGGAAAATTCCTGATTTATATATATAGAATTCAAGAGTCTTTTATTCTTTCATTATCTCATCAAATATGTTGGTATTAAGTAAACTTGCACTTTTGGTCCCATTGGTAGCTTGTATTCCATTTGGGGGAAAGAGAGAAGGAGGTGACCCTGCCGTAGTTTCTGTTGATTTTATTAATGTCAGAGATAGAGAGTCGATAGCTAAGAGAGATCTGACAGCCGATGCCACGTTGTATAACACTGGTAGTACCGGGTTCTTCATTGAGTTGGATTTGGGTTCAAATGGTCAACCTATAAAGGTTCAAGTTGACACTGGAAGTGCCGACTTTTGGGTTCCTGCTAAGGACTTGGTGTGTTCTGTTATTAAAGAATGTACATCCTATGGTGTTTTTGACCCAAGTCAATCTTCGTCCTTCTCCAAGACAGGAGACGCTTTTTCAGTAAGCTACCTTGACTCCAGTTACGCCAACGGTGTTTTTGGTACGGACAAGGTTTCTTTGCCAAATGGACCTGTTATTAAAAATCAACAATTTGCTGTTGTCAACAACGCTTCCACTGATGGAGGTGTATTGGGTATTGGTCCAAACAGAACAGAAACTATTGCACACACAGACCCAAGCAAAACTTACAATACCCTCGTAGATAACTTGAAACAAGATGGGTACATCAAGAAGGTGGCTTACTCTGTGTTCTTGAACTCTACCACTGGACAAACTGGGTCGATTTTATTCGGAGGTATCGATCATGCCAAGTACTACGGAGATTTGGGAACTTTCTCCTTCAAAACTAAGTCCAGAATCCTGGCTCCTTTGGATAAGACTTATGTTGGCAACAAGTCTTTGGAGGGAGGACAAGTGATCTCTGGAGGTTACGATGTTATGTTTGATACAGGAACGACCATCTCCAAGCTTCCAAATGACTTGGTCAATGCTTTAGTCCAAGCCTGGTCTCCAAATGACCTCAAATGGGATAACAACTCAGGTTTCTACATTGTTCCATGCACAGGAAATGCTCTGCAAGTGTCCATCTTTAAGTTTGGTGACACTATGATCCCAGTACCTATTTATGGGCTCATCCAAAAGTTCCAAGATACATGTTACTTATTGGTAGACATGATCGACACCAAAGCAAACCCAAATGCTGTGATTACTTTTGGTGATGACGTTTTGAGTTGGGCTTACTTGGTCTACAATATTGAGGACGAGGAGTTTTCATTTGCTCCAGTCAAGCGTACTCTTGATACCAATATTGAAGAGATTCTGTAAGTTATAAAAAAATGAACCACTTAGTTATAGATTATTTAGGTTTTATGAGAGGTATGGTTGGCAACCAAAGGATTTTGAGAAAATGTAAAATGTAAAATGTAATGAAAGTCTGCTTGTAAGTAGTGCAAAAAAAATGAGAGAAGAAGGTGACCGAAAGAGGTTGCTATTCAAGAACCACTTTGATTTCAACATGGTCATTCTTCATTTGATTTGTAACCTTTTGTTTTCACCAACACTTCTCCTCTATTGAGCCTTTTCAACATTAATTTTCAACAAGCTTTCATTTCCTCTATTCTTCCAACTTTTTTTGTTGTCAATTCCATTGTCATTGTCTTCTATTCAACAAGACATCTAATTGACTCCCCGTGTTGCGCCCGCGCTGTGGAGTTCGTCTAAACCAGCTTCTCTCCAAGCCATTATTGGCGGAAGTTTAAATTCTAGAAGCCACCTTAACTTAAAATCTTAAAACAGGTAGACAACCGAAAGAACTTTAAGTCTATCACAATAGCATATTTATAGAAATTATCGGCTTGCGATGCATAAACCTGAATGGTTGTTTATTCCCGTCCACCAACCCCGATTTTGCAACCATTAGGAAATTGTTATTGAAATACGCTGGAAGGTGGTAGCGAGCTTTTAGCAACCATGTAGATTGTTAAATTAAAAGTTCACTATACGTTTATTTTTGCTTTTCAATAATATAAGCACTTTGCCAAATAAAGAAAAATTTGGTTGCAAACCTGCTAGACCACTTCAAACCTTCAGATTTTCAATTAGGAGATAGTTTCATTACCATTCATAGTAATACCTAGAATAATTGAAAAAAAAAATCATCTGTGGGGTGAATCGAGCTACTCCTCATGTTGCACCCCTAAATGACCTGTTTGGGCTCTTATTAATGTCAGCATCATGGAGAAGCTAATTTTGCAGATCTCCTATTCTTAGTGCCTTAAGCCTAATGGTTTAGGATGGGGGGGTTGACTTTTTGTTGACTAAATATCTTTAGTTTCCAAAAGAAAAGCTTGTCATGGATTCAATAGTAGGCTTCATGGCTAGGCTTAGATAAGGAGTTGAAATTGGTTATGTAGGCTTCGTTGGATGGTTAAGCACTTCAAGAATAATTTGTGAGGTATCACGAATGCTCTTCATTAGAATAGATGTCTATCTAACTTCAAGTAGTTATAAAGTCCTAAATCCTGATGCACAGGATACAGTTTGGAAACCCCCACCTTCAACACCCTTAGATAATGATGTGAATACATTTCTTACCAATCCAACACACATGCGCCAAGTGTGCTGAGCCAACACACCAAGAAAATAGAGTGCAAAGAAAGTACGGGTTGCAGCATCTAGTTTTACGACACTCCGTAATTAAAACCCACCTCATGGCAAAGGAGGATCTTCAAATCGAAGATTCAAGTTGATTCTTTCACCTCGAGTAGTGTTCTGTAGTTGATTGTACCAACTTACTTGTTGTATTTTGCAATTCCAAAATCCTTTATTGAAGTTAATCAATATTTGGTTTGGTTTGTTGGGTGGGGTGATGAAATATTCTATGCAGTTATCTTTGAAATTACATTGAACAATAAGCATTGCTCCCCCTCCTTATTGTTGGAAATGCCTTTGTTATCTGGACTCCATATTCTATTATTTCTTTGACCCATTATCAGTTTGGTTTCTGCTCACCCTAGTTAATTATTCGGCTCTGTAGAAATTGGTTCGGTCTTTTCCCTACGCCCCGGGGCAATTAAATTAAACTTGAATACGACTAGACAACGTCATGTTTGAGTAAAGTTGACTTGTTTCAAGTCTGGCTCGCTTATACAAACAGCAACAGCGCTTTTCCACACCATGGTGTCATTTTTGAAAAGTTGCACCACTACACTTTTGCGCTGATTATATTTAGGTGTGTGAATTACATGTGTGTTGTCAAATGTATGAAGTAAATGCACAGTCCCTGGGTGAACTTGTGGAGTGATAATCGTTTCCATTGTGGTAACTGGCCTGTCTAGGTGAACATGTGGAGAGAATCGCTTTCTTGTCTGAACTGCATGTATGGCCTACATATGTATGCATTATACCCAAACGGAGTACCACATATCTTAAACCCCGTCCCCTTTATGCATCATCACAATCTCTTGGGACCCTGGCAATCAGCTCACTTATCCACTTTCTAACAATACACAATCTAGCATCTAATTAACCAGGTCCCTAATTAATGGTTCGTAAAACTCTTCACCACAAAGACTTTCTCCAAGCATATATTAATCTCAGACGTAGTACAAACCCTTACATATCCGGGTTTTAATGTGCAGGAACGTTCGATTTAATTTTCACACCATGTAAGACTCAATAGATATTGAAGATGCAAAATATTACCCAACAAGACTTTAGAGTGTATGCTCTTCGTATTATGTCTTGTGCTTTTGGGTCTCCAGATTGTCTCATCCCTTCTCTTTGTCTCTATTGTCAACTTTTGTACCTACTGCCATCTCTCTTGAGCTTAGTTTTACCACTTTGGGATGAAGAATCTTCGACTCACGACTCACAAAATAGAACACTTATCCCAGAAGGGACAGCAGCACGGGTGTTTCTGTCTTTTTTTTTTTTTTTGACGCGTTCACTTCACTCAAGGTTAGGAATTATGAAGGAATATACTTCTTGTGCCATGGGGTTTTTGGGGCGCCTGGGGTATCGAGCAATGCGTGGGGAAGTTTTCTTTACGATGCAGAGGTACCAAGATCATCTTGCATCAGCCAACATTTTCTGATTCAAGGCGACCATGTCAAAGTTAATCATAATAAGAATCATAATCATGAGGGGCAAAAAAAAAAATTCGTAATGAGTGTAACCTAACCAAACACCATAGAAAATGGTCCCTGAGACTTTTTTGGTCTTGAGTCATGTTGGAATGTAGACGGTAGTCTCTCGTCCCCCACTTAGGGTCCCTCATCAGGTCCCTTTTCAAAGTATTGTAGAACATTGCTTTGAATGTCTAGACTCATTCACAAAGTCAGAATGTTAATCATCGTGCTAACAACGTAACCAGCCCGGCTGGCAAAAGAAAGAGTTGAAGGTAGTTGTACATTCTACCAACTGAGTAAAATGCTCCTACTTCTTCCATAGGGGTAGGAAGAACTGAGCCCTCGTATTGATTGCGATGTGGGTATTTCCACCTGTTGTCAGCTGAACCCTTCAACATACATACACATCTACACAGCCATACCAATGATTGGATTGTACATTCTATTGCCTACTCGGAGTAACACCATCTCCGAACAAAGCTGGAACTTAAAATGCACGCCTCATGTTTTTTTGGGTAAAGTTCATAACCAAACACGCCAGGTGAATAAGCACAAAAAGGTTATTCGATATGAACTCCACTTCCACTCCGCTTGTTCCAGGCTGTGGAGCGAGAGTGACAAAGAGACGCTACAAATACCACAAGGGTCTTCGATCATCATACGCGTACCCAAGGGTCAATGTTCCATTCGCAATGGCTTTTTGCTATCTCCTTAATGACATCATTGAACCACAGTGTGAATGACGACTCATTAGAAGGTGCCTGACATACATAAAAGGTTTTTTTTTTTTTCTCTCATGATTCTTGTTGGGGATAATACTTGCGGCGAGATAAGATTTAGAATAAAGGATAAGGGTTAGCAACACAGGGACGAATCGCCAACAATAAATCCCAGGCTATTATAGGGGGTAGGGTTCTCTAGCTATCTATAGAACCGGGGGTCTTGACCTTCTACAGTTGCTCGGAGGTTATAGACCTGACGACAGGCTTATCTATGGAATGGTATGGCTACAATTTACACACACAGCTTATCATTTAATGAACTAAATAGGAACTACCAAGGGATGAAAAATTTTGACTCCAATCTCGCTAAATGGCAAAATTAGAACCTCTACACAAAAGGCGTTTCGAAACGTCCACAAAACTTAGAGAAGTGCTGATAATATTCACAAAGATGAGAAAATGATTAGGTTAAGAAATTCGATCCTAATTTTTTGTTTAGATGAGTAACGGAAATTAAGTTGCTTCAAAAAAGAATATATAAGGAAGGGGATCCCCCTTTGGTGGAACGCTTTTTATTTGTTATCCAGTTATATGTATACATATTAAGCATCTATCCAGACCTTCTTGACCAACATCATCTAAAGGTTCTTTGCACAAAACATCATCCACATCCCATTAATTCTCTGCGTGGTGACTTAATAATTTCACGCCCTTTGTGACCGCCTTTGAAATTTATCTTTTTGTATATAAATTCAAAGTCCCCTCACTGATTTTTCCCAGACACTAGTTAAAAGGGAACTCGGAAGATGTCAACAGTTACAATACTAGCACATAGCAAGGAAGGCCAGCAGCGGTCTACCTCGCCGCATGGCCCCTCAAGTGCCTCTGCATCCACCACTCCTTCGGGGAGTGTCTTTGCGCCACATTTCGCACCCTCGAAGAACAATGCTGCAAAGACCCCTTCGTCGCTTCGTAAGGTGTTGACGACAGTGGACATGCCTGCCAGCACTGGCTCGTCGCCTTCGGAGGTGACTCCTCCTGAAGTCAAGTTACAGCGCCCTCATCCTTTGGTTCGCAAGAAGTCGGGTGAATTAGTCAAACTGTCACTCAAACTCCTGACTCTTGGTCGTTCCATGCTGACTCCACTGCTTAAATCAGTTCGCTTCGCCGCACGCTTGACCAATGTCAAGATGTTTGACGGCACCGAAAGTCCGAGTGCCGTCCTGACCACCGAGAATAGTCCGATCCACTCTCCGGAAGGTGAGGAGGATGACGAAGACGAGGAGGGCGCCGGCGCCCACGGAAGCCACCAGCGCCACCACCACAGAAGACACTCCTCCCGCCCTAGAAGACGCGGTAGCGACTACTTCCAAATGAATGACGATGGATCTTCGGAAAGTTCGGACGACGAACCAGTGTACAAGCCAAGCAGAAGCGGCATCAAGTACCAGATCCTGAAGTCAGACGTTCCTCCTTACCAACCATTTGTCAGCCCAACCGAAACACTCTACTTGCACTCGTTGCGCTTGGAAGAATCTCTGTTTGACGGAAAGTATCTGTTGACCGGATTAATCAACTGCGCAAACTTGGGCTTTGAGAAACACTTGACTATCAAATTGACATGGGACAACTGGAGCTCGAACGTATCCTTCTCGAACCAGTCGACCATCAGATTCCACCTGCTGTTCCCACACGCAAACATTGACCAGTTCCAGTTCAAGGTACCTTTGAGTGACTTGCATCACCACTCCAAGTTCAATGACGAATTGAACCTCCAGCTCTGCATTCAATACTGCGTCAACAACCAAGTTTTCTGGGACAACAACAAGGGAAGCAACTACCACGTTACCCTCAAACCACAGAACACCATCAAGACATACAACTACCAGAAGTCGGGATTATCTTCGTCCTCATCCTCCATCATTGACGACTACTCGCAATTTGATGAATTGGTGACCAAGTTGATGAACATCAAGATGAACAAGGACGACGAGATTGAGAAGCCAGTCAAGCGCATCGCCGCCCCTAGCTCTCCACGCAAGAACTCGTTGCATTCCCGCTACAACTTTGACGAGTCTGCTAACCACGTTACCAGACCTCAGTTGAAACAATCATTACTGACCAGCGACGTGCTCACACCTAAGCCAAGGTACTCGCAGTCATTTAGAAACAAGAACCACAAGACCACAGAACCCGCAGAGCCTACAAAGACCGCGCAGGGCTCCAACTTTACCTCTTCGCTTTCATACACCGATTTGTTGGCCAACTACTGCTTCTCGGGCGGTAACACCAACAGCAAAATCTCCAATGGTGTGGTTGCAGGCTCGCCTCCTACAATTCCTAGAAGCGTGTCCTCAAACGCAATTAGCACAAGCCTGAACTCATTCAACCCATTCAATGAAGTTTTTGGAAGTGCAGCAACCACCAACTTTGGATCACAGTGCTCGCCAGCATCTACCTTCCATTCATTTAGTGACTCCATCCATACTTGAGCACAACACCTTTAGTTCTTTTTTATTTATTATTCCAGGACCCCCTGGGATCCGCCACTCGTTGTCATTGAGCATCATGACCATCATAACCATCATTTGTATATTACTGTATATTTAATTCTTTGCATTTCAGTTCTATCAAACATTCATCGTTTACTTCTGGACGGGGTCGTTAATATAAGATTTGTTGTTGAAAGTTGTAGATTAGAGTATTGAGAATGATTAAGAGATGTCTAGTAAGTCAATTAGAAGAGTAATAACAGAAGAACATAATTACAATACTTTCCTACACTTTGCACCTCAATTATAAAATCTCAAAGGTCAATGACAAATTTCGCAGCCAAATGTAAAATAGTCGCAAATTTAGTTTTTACTAAACAATCCGAAGATCCCGAGAATTGGTCAGAAGATATGACCACAAGGTGGACGATACGATACTAGGCTTGCTATGTTGAACGGAAATATGTGGAGTTGCACTAAACTAACAGGAGAATATTTTCAACGTCTATTACCAGGTGCATGGTGAACGTGGAGCATGTAAATAACGCACTCCTAATGATTGTTTAATTGACCTAAATTAAGATTTAGAAGCCCGAAACGTGTATTGTTTTAACTCAAACGTTGGTTGACGTTTTCTAACAGTTTAAGTGTTGTAGTTTTTATTCAAGTTTGTATTATGATGAGAAAATGGTGAGAGGTATCAGTGTTCTTAGATTTAGATTAGATTTAGATTAGAGTAAGTAGAATAGATAACATGTATAGTAACGAATTCAAAATGTAAGGATTGAAGATAACCCTGAAAATTCCAAGATATTTGTGACTGTAAGATTTATTAAGATTGCGCATATCAAGATGGTGCACACTAAGAAAGAAATAATATCAATGAAACTATGGTTCTATATATGGTTCTAGGTGTTTTATATACCCTAGGATAAGCTTGAAGTATAGCATCACTATAGATCAAACTAAAATAATTGAGTCAATCATACGTTGATTAAGTCAAGCCATTAAAAATAATGCCACAATAAGCATCCACATCAGTATCATCCCATTCAAAATGAAGCCATAATGTAGACATCAAAAATATAACATTCCTTAGCTGTTGTCTGTAGTGGCGAAAATAATTATTAGGTGCTCTTGACTACAATTGTGGATTCGGTACTATTGTGATTTTAACCCCCTGCTGGTTAAACAGGCAATATCGTTAAATATCAATCTGTAAATTTTATCGTTCAATGTTATGCAATGCAGTCATTGTGTATTGATTACTTTGGGTTGATGGAGTTAAGTGGTAATTTCGTGTGGAAAGCGAGTAGTTTACCCCTAAGTCCTTTGAAAATAAGACCTTCACTCAAATATCGGCATTCTAATCAGAAAGCCATGGCCGTTTTTTCCAAAAATCTTCGCTGTTAATTAAATCTTCGTGCAACTGTACTACAGTTCCTTTCTTTCTAATCTTTTTCAATCTTTCCTTTTGACGGTCCGAGAGTTCATTCTCATTCTCCAGCAGTTTCAACTTTTGACTTTCATCTTCCTTATATTCCCTCAATATGGTTGTCCCCTTTTTAAAGATCTCCGGTTCATTATTATAGTTGATCCCATAATCGGAAAACAATAATTCATTCTTGTCTGCTGCCACAGTCCCTATCAACCTGTTTTCTGCTTCTTTGGGTGTCATTCCTCCCTTCGACACCAAGGTCCAAAAGGTAGTGTTGTATAAGTTGTTGATGTGACAATCTACTTGTCTCCATGCAAAGTAATCGCGAACCACTTTGAAATTCGGGTAGATGACAGCTCTGGCATCGAAGTTGGGCATTCGGCATAGTTCAATGGGTTTCTCTGGGAATTCAAGGTTCCACATATGGTAGTATGTAGTTGAAACCATTGATGCAAAAGTAGTGATCAACTTCATCTCTCGCCTTTCGTACAATGTACACAGCTTGCGTAACAAGAACAGGTACTCATCGCTATCCCCATACGCCATCAGGATATCAGGATACGTTTCCACCACCTTCTGTGCCGTGCGGTTCATCACCTGTAATGCTCTTAAATCATTAGGTTTATCGAACTTATAGTGCTCACTGAACTTGTGAAACCCTTTTCCATCCACTCTAATGACAATATAAGTGTCTGGTAAGAGATAGTTCTCTCGCTCAAACTGTTTAACGTATTCAAATCGACTCTTTGCCATTGATGTGATGACTTTAATGCCTACTCTTCAAAGTATTTAATTGATTAGGTAATATGAAGATTAAGAGTGCGTAAAGATTAGATTATGAAGGAGATAGAGGAGATAGAGTATTGATATAGGAGTTGAAATACTCTATACAAAACGAAAAACATTCAGACAATCAATAGGTTTACGTATTTGGTCTTCCAATGTAATTTGATAATAATTATTCCTAATATTTAACAATATTTGTATAGATTTTATGAAAATGTAAGATATTAAAAAGAAGATTCAATTTAGAATACAATTATGAAGTTATATACTTTAGTAATGTTCTTCATTACTACTTTAATGTAATTCGTCTTCACTTTCACCTCCTCATTCCCAACTCTCCATTTCCCAACCTCATTTAACATCCTGAAATCAACTTATCTTACTCTATACTGCACTCTTAATCTTTTTATCAAATCTTTGTCATCATCACGTGATTGGCATCTCCAAAGCTCATCTTAAATTTTCAATTTTTTACATTCATCACAAACCAATCAACGATGGGAGCCCAGTTCAAGACGCTTGAGCGAGAGAGACGGTTCCAGAATCCTCCTAAGGATGAAAGTGCGTTCCCATTATTGGCCGATGCGGTTGCTCCTCACATTGGATCTTTCAACGCTTTGACTGAAGGTCCTGGTGGAGGATTACTCAACTTGGCTGTTCAAGATATTGGAACTAAAACCATCTTTGCTACCAATGATGCTGTCAAGTGGAACAGTACAGACAAATTAGAGATCCGTGTTAAATCCATTCTGTTAGCCAAACCTCAAGTTCCTAAGAATGATAAGTTGTCTATTGACCCAAAGACTATGCCTTCTGAGTGCAGAGAGAGAATGTCTACCTATAGATCAAGAATGATCTTGGACCTTGAATGGAAAGTCAACGGTGGAAATATCATCAACGAGCACAGAGACGTTGGCCAGGTCCCAGTGATGTTAAAAACAAACAGATGTCACTTGGAGAAGATGAGTCCTGCTGAGTTGGTGAGAAACAGAGAGGAAAGTGATGAATTGGGAGGATACTTTGTAGTCAACGGTATTGAGAAATTGATTCGTATGTTGATTGTTCAAAGACGTAACCATCCTATGGCCATTATCCGTCCTTCATTTTCCAACAGAGGTGCAACATACACTGGATATGGTATTCAAATCAGATGTGTAAGACCTGACCAAACTTCCCAAACCAACGTTTTACATTACTTGAGTGACGGAAATGTCACCTTCAGATTCTCATGGAGAAAAAACGAGTACTTGGTTCCTGTGGTTATGATCTTGAAGGCTTTAATGGAAACCAACGATAGAGAGATCTTCGATGGAATTGTAGGTGCCGACTCATCAAACTCCTTCTTAACCGATCGTTTGGAATTGCTCTTGCGTTCATACAAGCAATACAACTTGTACTCTAAACAAGAAACCTTGGCTTACTTGGGTGACAAGTTCAGAATCGTGTTTGGATCATCTCCTGACATGTCTGACATTGCCGTTGGAAAAGAAGTGTTGAAGAGAATTGTCTTGGTACACTTGCCAAAAAACGAAGACAAGTTCCGCATGTTGCTCTTCATGATCAGAAAATTGTACCTGTTGGTTGCCGGTGAATGTTGTCCAGACAATCCAGATGCTACCCAACATCAAGAAGTTTTACTCGGAGGTTTCTTATACGGTATGATCATCAAAGAAAAGGTTGACGAATACTTGCAAAACGTCAAGGCACAGATTCAAAGTGATCTCAATAGAGGCGTGGCAGTCAAGTTCGAAGATCCAAAATACATGACTCGTGTGTTCCTGAGAATTAACGAGAATATCGGACAGAAGTTGCAATACTTCCTTTCAACAGGTAACTTGGTATCACAATCCGGATTGGATTTGCAACAAGTGAGTGGTTATACTGTTGTGGCTGAAAAGATTAACTTCCATCGTTTCATCTCGCATTTCAGAATGGTGCACAGAGGTTCTTTCTTTGCTGAATTGAAAACCACGACTGTTAGAAAATTATTACCTGAATCTTGGGGATTCTTATGTCCAGTCCACACCCCCGATGGATCTCCTTGTGGTTTGCTTAATCACTTGGCTCATAAGTGTAAGATTGCTACTGAAGCTTCAGATGTTTCTGCAGTTCCCGCTGCACTCGCTGTATTGGGAGTTTCTCCAGCACACACATTTGCTGCTGGTCCAAACGTATGCTGTATCCAATTGGATGGTAGAATTGTAGGATGGACTACCCATGAACAAGGTCGTGTTGTAGCTGATACATTGAGGTTCTGGAAGGTCGAAGGTACGCACAACTTGCCTCTTGACTTGGAGGTTGGATTAGTTCCTCCATCTTCAAATGGTCAATATCCAGGTTTGTACCTCTTTGGAGGCCACCTGAGAATGATGAGACCCGTCAAGTACTTGCCATTGAACAAACAAGACGTGGTTGGACCATTCGAACAAGTGTACATGAATGTTGCAGTCACTCCAGAAGAAATCATGAATAACATTCACTCACATGTTGAGTTCTCACCAACCAACATCTTATCGATCTTGGCTAACTTGACTCCATTCTCCGACTTTAACCAATCTCCAAGAAATATGTACCAGTGTCAAATGGGTAAGCAAACCATGGGAACACCAGGTGTTGGATTGACGCATAGATCAGACAACAAATTGTACCGTTTACAGACAGGACAAACACCTATCGTCAAGGCTAAATTATACGATGAATACGGAATGGATAACTTCCCCAACGGTATGAATGCCGTTGTGGCCGTCATCTCATACACTGGTTACGATATGGACGATGCGATGATCATCAACAAATCGGCGGATGAACGTGGTTTCGGATACGGTACAGTTTACAAGGTTGAAAAGGTTGACTTGTCACAGCTGCGTAGAAGAGGAGATCCAATCACACAGAATTTTGGTTTTGGACCTGACGAATGGCCAGAATCTTGGAAGGAGAAGTTGGACGAAGATGGATTGCCATTGATTGGTGTCAAGGTTGAAGAAGGTGACCCAATTGCAGCATACTATGACGAAACCTTGGGAAAAACCAAGGTAAAGACATACCATTCCTCGGAACCAGCTTATATCGAAGAAGTCAAGTTGTTGGCAGACGACTCTGCAGACCAAGTGGCACAGTACATCACTATTAAGTTCAGAATTACAAGACAACCAACCATTGGTGATAAGTTTTCGCTGAGACACGGTCAGAAGGGTGTTTGTTCGAGGAAATGGCCACAAATCGATATGCCATTTTCAGAAACCGGTATTCAACCAGATGTTATTATCAACCCACATGCTTTCCCATCTCGTATGACGATTGGTATGTTTGTTGAATCGCTTGCCGGTAAGGCAGGTGCATTGCATGGTATTGCTCAAGATTCGACTCCATGGATGTTTAGCGAGCTGGATACCCCAGCCGATTTCTTTGGAGAACAATTGCGTAAGGCAGGATACAACTACCACGGTAACGAACCAATGTACTCGGGTGTTACAGGAGAAGAATTGAGATGTGACATTTACATAGGATGTGTTTACTACCAGAGATTGAGACACATGGTGAATGATAAGTTCCAGGTGAGATCTACAGGTCCAGTCAACTCATTGACTATGCAACCTGTCAAGGGTAGAAAGAGATCTGGTGGTATCCGTGTGGGAGAAATGGAAAGAGATGCTTTAATCGGTCACGGTACTGCATTCTTATTACAAGACAGATTATTGAACTGTTCCGATTACACACAAACACCAGTGTGCCGTAGCTGTGGATCGATTTTGACCACCCAAACCACTGTGCCACGCGTGGGGACTGCTGCTTCCACTAAATGTAGAAGATGTGCCGATCGTTTGGACGCTCACTTGGAGAAGCACGGATTTGCAGAAGAAGCAGAAATATGGGAAGATGGCCAAGGTAAGAAATTTGTGGGTGGTGACGATACCACAACAGTGGCAATTCCATTTGTGTTGAAATACTTGGACCTGGAGTTGTCTGCTATGGGTATCAAGATGAGATACAATGTTGGAACACTCTCGTAAGGAGTGGGAGCCAAAACTTGTAAAATTGCATGCAGCTCGTTGTTTATAGTTGTTCATTAATAAAAAGTATAGATTTAATTAACATGTAGAGATTTGAAGTGATTTAAAGACCAAACTCACAGTTCTCTCTTGAAAAATGATTTTGGCTCAGAAAAACTCGGAGTACATGCAACTAGCTCTTTTAAAACTCGGCTTGGCCCATGGCTTGGCCAATATGATTTTATTTTATAAAGTCAAAATTTGCAACCATGTCAAAAAGTGCATCTAAGATATCTTGCAAACAAAGTCAATAAGTTTAGTTTAGAGTACTGATGAATGAAATAGCATAGCCCTTGCTTAAATAAATCAACGAACGACTAATTGCATATGTATCCCAAAACATTTTGAAAATAATATAGCTTGCGCCTCGCACTTCAATTAAGTTTATTAAATTTCATTTTTACTTTTCAATGCTACTTGAAGAAAGGATGAAGCCAATAGTCGAATCGATACAGTCAATTCGTCAGGGTGGATTCACTCTTCGAGATGCTTCATTTTTAATTGCAACTACAGCACTTATAATTGTATCACTGGTTGTAGGAAACCTAATTAAAGCGCAGTCCTTCGACTTATACAAGTTTACAAGTGAAGTGGTTATTCTATGTTTGAATATTGCAATCGAGTCGATCAATAGCTTTAGGATGAACAAGACTAATACTGTTTTTGCATTGATATGTTGCTTGTCAGCATACGAATCAGGGTACGTAGCAGCGTTATGTTGTACAATGGCGGCCTTATTGATTGTAATACTTTATCATACATACAATTCCCCTTTAATTGAAACAGGATATTGGGATACCAGTAAGAGAAACAGGTTGATTCAGACTTCAACGTATATTCTATTCACTCCTTACATTTCATACCAAGTCAACTTGGAGGACTTTGACCCAACTTTTGCCATATGTGGAACCTTTTTCAGCCTTGCTTGGAATTTAATATTAGGATACGAATCACCTTTCAAGGAACCTACATTGGCATGGGCAATTGCGATATTTGTTTCGTTGCCGACAATATATCAATCACCCTTCCCTATAATCTTAAGTGGAATCTTTGCTGCGGTGATCCTTTTCTTGTGGACAGTACGTGAAGATGAAAATGAACTCCATGGAACTGTATAAGTGATTAATTAGATCTGTCCAGCTATAATGTCAAAGGGAAATGCTTCTGAAGGTAGACAATACACAAATGGCCATAAAAATATAAAGAAGTTCTTCAGCTATTCAGCATTAATTTATGTAAGACATTAATTAAAATAAAAATAGTAGTATGTTACAACTTGTAAGAAATGGTTCTTCTATTCGTTTTTGTTCTAATTCTCCAGGTTCATCTGAGTGATGTCTTTGGTGACCAGTGATCAAGTTAAAAATTATTGATAACCACTTGTGTCTTCTTAGAGTTCTCCACAATGTATTTAGCATTCAAAAGGTCGCTTCCATCGACTCTTTCAATTGCTTCTTCTCTTGAAT
The DNA here is from genome assembly GCA_030568835.1 of Kodamaea hsintzibuensis (nom. inval.). Classification (NCBI taxonomy): domain Eukaryota; kingdom Fungi; phylum Ascomycota; class Pichiomycetes; order Serinales; family Debaryomycetaceae; genus Kodamaea; species Kodamaea hsintzibuensis (nom. inval.). The sequence goes on from JAJMJA010000002.1 coordinate 684,443, forward strand.
TACAGATTCCCAGCTCAACATGCCTTGCGATAGTACGATCTCTCAGTACATCCAATGGGCATTCACAGAACCAAGTTTCATCGACCAAATCCTCGAGTTGAGTCCATCCCTGATCTTTTAACGAAACAAAGCTTCCTTCGATAATCACTATCTCTGTTGAATTTCCAATCAAAATATCATTTTCCACTGGATCTTTCAAGCTATGGTTAAATGAAGGTGCTTTAAATTCTTTCTCAGGGTTATTTCTTATTTGAGAGACAAGCAGTACAAATGCGTTCACGTTGAATGTGAATGAAGCACCTCTTCTGAAAACGGCCTCCTTAGCATTTGGAAATTGTTCAAGTTCTCTCCTATAATAATGGAACCCATCCTGTGGTAATAAAACACACGCAACACCATTATCGTTGAGCTTTTTGGTAACCTGAACTGCAACAGTTGATTTACCAGAACCTGGGATCCCAGCCAAAGAGATTAGAACTCTCCTATTATGTTGCTTGTGGAGTTGAGATGCATGCGAAGCGAGCTCTTCAAGCTGGGAAATATCAAATGTCAAAGTCATGTTGAGACAAAAGAACGAAACTACTCTATGAAAAGAATATTAAACTTGTTGAGTTCTTAAAAGGTGGAGTGAAATATGGCCAAGAAGTCAATGTTTATAGTAGTGCATGAACAAAAATTATACGGCTATCACTTATGGAAGTTAATTATATATAATCGTTTGGCTTCCAATACCTCTAATTTGTTGTGGTGTAATTAATGAAGTAATGAAGTAGATTGTTATTAGAATTAAAGAGGTATAGTTAGAATATGGTATACTCTTCGAAATAGAAGTATACACAATTCAATCCGGTTGAAGTGACTGCCAACACTTTAAAGTTGTATAAAAATCACTTCAATTATCGGAGTAATTGAGTTCAAGTTCACTATTTCAAATTTCAAATACACAGTTTAATTTTCTCCCCCAGTTACGAAGCCGAAGCCCTATGATTTTATGAAGAGATGTTAGCTAAAACAATAGAAGAACAAGTCAAGTGTGGAGTTTAACAGAACATGTAGTATGATTTTGATAACAATCATTAACTCGTATAACACTCTTCTTCATAAAATTACTCACCTTAAATCTAGTACCTTCACTCTACATTGACTCCAAAAATACCCCAGTTTTCAACAAGCGATTTTTTACTTTTCTAACGCCAATGCTACTACCATCCACTTGGAATAGCACTACGGTCAATTCACTAACGCCCGCAGAATGTATCTATGGATATATACACGATGAATCCAGTTATTCATTTTACATAACCAACTTTGTCTTTGTATGGAAAGAATCATGTTTGGACGCTACTAGCTTCTCAACTAAAGCGTCAACATATGGAATTGAAGACTTGAGTGCACTGAAAATTGAGGAGTTACTTGAAACATTCGGGAAAAAGATGTCTGCATCTATAAAGGTTGGGTCTAATGATGATGACAGTACTCTTGCAGTGACCACTACTACTAATTTCAAATGGGTATTCACTGCTAAACAATTACTGGCAACTGAAATTATAGAATTCATGTCTTTATTGAACAAACAACAATTTGTTAACCATGCATACATGCTACAGCAGATTGCACACTTGAAACTGGTAGCCACAATCAAAGATACATACATCAAGTTTCTCTACGAAAACTTCAAATTGAGCCATGGATTGGAGACCATCAACAAATTTCGCCAAAATCATAAAGTAGATGAGTTGTACCACGACCCATTCAACTCAGAGACTTGGCAGACTGATTTCTCACGTAAATTGAACAAGAGTGCAGAGTGGAATATTATAAAAGAGAGTATTGACGACGTGGGTGTATGGAACGAATCACAAAACGTCGTAAGAAGAGGTTCACAAACAGATACTTCTGACGAGGGAGAAGATGACGGAGGTTTCTACACCTCGCCTTTGAAAATTGAACTGCTGTCACCAATTAAAATAGGATCGCTGCTGTCGCCGCTTGCACTGTCTCCTATAAGAAAAGAAGAGTCGACGTTTAGTAGTGTTCCGATCTTAAAGCATAACTCTCAAACAATCTTGAAACCTGATATTAAAAAGCCACACCAAATACAGTTTTCTCAATCTCAATTGGAGACTCAAGTTCAATCTCAAGGGTATTCTCAATCATCACAATCACAATCACAATCTCAGTCACAACTCTCGCAAAGCCAAACAGGATCTCCCCGAAAGAGGAATCGTAAGTTTGGATCGTTGCCTACAAAGAGGCGCAAGTTGCCATAATATCTGCATTATCTCAGGTGTATCAAAGTGCTGCAAAAGTCAAGTCTGCTTTACTGCATTTATAGATTTGATACGCTACATATTCCATGATGAATCGTTGCACCCTAAGGATTTATATTATTAGCCATTAGGGGTGTCAATTTATATATCTCCCATTTATTATTTACCGGGGAGTTATACATCATTGTTACTATTCAATTCTCTGTGAATTCCATTTTTAATCCCAATTAATTTATTTCACTCAAATGTACCCACCTCTCGACCAATATCTGTAATGCTTCATTCTGTCTACTATCCATTTCCTCTTCGTACAACAAGGTCAAAACCTTTGTCCAATGGTTTAAGAACCCAATTAATTCTTGTTGTGTCGCAGGTATCCCTGTATATATGGGAAGCCTGCTTGACCTTTTCCCTTCTCCTACTTCTTCAAATGGTAGACCGTATGAGCGAGGTACTTTAGAGTAATAGCCACTGAAAACAGTCTGCCAGAACCTTATAATTACATTTGCACAGTCTGCCAAGCTGGTCACAGTCTCTGCATTGTAATCTCGCAACAAGTCCAAATCCTCTCCATACGCAGTATGCATGCACGTATGTACTACAGCTAAGGTCAATTGTTGAATCTCTTTGAAAATAGTAGTGCTGCGTTCAAAGAATGTATCTGTTTGCTGAGAGCTGACTACTGGTTGAACTTTTGCATGATATTGTTGTACTTTAGAATGGCTCACATCTTCCATCGGTACAACAACGACTTGAGAAGCTTCTTGAGTTCCAAATCTTGTGATGTTTTCGTTGTGTATCATATTGGCAATCAACTCTGCAGTCATATTCTTTCTATAACTCACTGTCAAGACACTATTTGACAAAGCTTTTAAGCAGAAGTTTTTATCATTGGACATTAATACTACCAATGAGATGGGGTTGTGTTCTTGTATGTATAAACAACAGTCTAATATCGAGTCATCTTGAGTGGCTGATTTATCTACACGCTCTCGTAACTTCTGCCCGCGTACGCTTTCGTTCAGTTCTGCCAACGCAGAGTATATCCAGTTGATACTCCACCGCGCCATGTGTCCCACAGACTGATTCAACTCGATACTCTCCAGTTCTACAACTCGTTTAGAGTTCTTAAGACCATCCAACTCCTTCATTGTGGTTATAGGGATTACGATTCTGAGACCATACTTTGGTGCTAGTTTCTTCAACTTGTCAATCACGTTCAAATGTGACAAGATGAAATTGGTATCCACTACCAAGTGGGAGATATTACCTTCATTCCTAGGTAAAACAACGTGTCGTTCCACTTCCATATCAAACTCCATGTCTCCCAAATCACCTGCAGATCGGTTCTCGCGTACAAACTGTGAGATCACTGACACCTCTTTATCATCATCCATCGGAATCATCTCAATATCATTATCCTCGTGTGCATCAATAGCGGTGTTAACTCTATCATCTATACGACGAATTATATACCCCATTGCTTTATGTGGGTCCATATTATGCCCCAGCGTAATGGTCCGCCTCTCATCCTCAACAGATATCCCTCCTGGGGCGTATCTAGAAGGAAGTGACATTGTTATGTTTAAATACTTTGTTAGTACAAAAAAATATGCAGGATGGTTGCAAAAGTTCATTAGAATTAATTGAATTGAAGTGATGAAGTGTGGACTCGAGGTTAAGAGTTGAAGGCTATTGTTATGTTGCTCAATTAGAATATCCTAAATGGGTAACCTTCATTAATGCGTTGGTCAGCTTTCTTTATAATATTTGAAAATTAAGTATGGTAGTGATTAGTATGTGAACTCTTTCCCAAGGGCAGATACTGTTTTGTTTAGAAACACATATTAAAGAGATGTATGGATCGAAGTAAATAATGAAGAAATATTATAAGAACAAGTTGAAATGGAGTTTCCTAATCTCAAATCCTTAATAATGAATGGGAGTTATCATGAGATTAACCCAGTTTCAACGTTTGCGAGAGGTTAACGCATTTGTATTTTCTTTGGGTTGTTCTACAAGAGTTGCTGTGGGACGTATTACCTAGTAGCCTCAAGCACTTTAGAGGTACGATTCTGCAAATTGAAGGAGACATAAAAGCATTGAACAAGCTTGAAAAGGTAACCTTTGAGTGCTACGGAAGTGTTGAATTCATTAGCAATGAGATACTTAATGTTCCAAACTCTTTAGTGTTTTCTCAATAAATTTTCGATTGACAAAATTAGCCTGTTTGGAGCGGAAGTTGAGAGTTATTGATTGACAAGAAACAACTTAAATCCTCAAAGTATTGCTGGTGTGTGCGAAGCATTAAGTTCCAATCAGAATAGTAGTCCCAAAGGGTGATGCTAGTGGATGGTGTCAAGGTTGTCAAGAGTTGCAACCGTACGTCGATCCAGGTACCTTGTGGACCCTACCTTACTAGTTCATTTGAATCCAAATCTAATATTGAAAACTTGAAGGATGTCTCGGGGTAACTATCAATAGGCATTAACATGGAATTCTTATCGAGATTTATCGATTTATGTTGTCAAACGATCTCCAAAACCCCTTCTATGGTAAAAATAAGAAATACAGAATGGCTGCAAAATCTCAAAAAATCATGCCATTAAAATTAAATACAGGGGAAAGTCCAGGTAAGAGATCCTCCTGTCTTTTCATTCAAAACAGAGTCCTTTTAAATCTTAGTATTAAACAAAAGTATATGCAATATTAATTATCTACGGAATTATGAACTTTGAAAGCCCTCTGGCTACTTCCATCATTCTTATGATGCGATCAACTCAAGATCTGCAAGACAAACTCAAATAAACTGACAGACAAACTCATGAAAATAATCACGATAATCATCCAAGTGATACGATTTGTATTCTTCTCGTTGATACTATCACTGATAATATCCAGAAACTCCAAGAACACTTTACATCTATCGTTCAAAACCTGCACTCTTTGGTCGATTTCCAAGTAATCTCTCACTGCACTGTACAATGGGTGCAAGGCCGGCTCGAAAGACCAAAAGTAATCTGGTGTATCTAAAATCGAGCTAGATAAGTTCACATCCACTCTTAATTTGAACAATTTACCAGACTTCTTCAAGAGTTGAGTTCTTTTGAGTCCTAATCGTCCAGTCAAGGCTAACTTCTTGGGAAGTTTTGATATCAGCTGCAAACTGCTCACCATTCGACTTTCAAAAAGACAAAGTTTTGTCAGCTGTGCAATTGCGTGGGACATAGTAAGTTTGATTAAGTGGTCACCTGATCTGAGAGTAATCATATCGTTGTAAATTCTTGGTCTGTGGATCTGGTTGTCATACTCAAAGTGGAATTCTTCAGTCTCTATATCCTGCTCATCGATTGGATTAATTAACAAAGGCACAGGGACATCTGAAGCAAAAGCTAAGTCAGCTAAAATATTCTTTTCGTGGATCTCTGAAAAGTTCCAGAAAACTACAATTCCGTAAGCAAAGACAAACATTTCAGCATGGTGTTTTGTGAAATCCGTAGGGTTACTATTCGGTTTGTACTTGCTAATGCCGTTCAGTGTTGCGGTACCAGTACCGTTTTTCTGATTTGATTGTTCTACAGACCTTGCTGACCGCGTGGCTGTAATATGAGTATCGACAGGCGAAGAGCTTAAGTTGGGCGTACTATTTCCTGTCGTTGGTGGTGTTGGGGAATCTGAAGTATGTCCAGTGTCGCTATCTTCGCTTATTCTAGAAGAATCCAAAGGAGGTGCAAAAAACTGAGGTTCCGAAGGATCGAAACCTCCATTGTTGGAGTTTTCAACCTCCTCAGGGTCCATTCCATAGTTATTTGCGTCTTCTGGGGTTTCTACACCAGAGTAGTAGTCATACATATGATCAGTTTGTTCACTTTTGTTGATCAAACGTTCCATCAACTTCTTACTAGGTAACAGTTTGGCGGAGTTGTTTGATTTAACTCTGAAACCATCTGCTCCTGGAAGTAATGGTAATGAATATGGAACATACAATGCTTCATCATATAATCTTGGTTTCACCTCATGGTTTTCTTTCAAAAACATCGACACTGCGTCAAGGTTGAATTGGTCACAGATGAAGTATGCTGTCATTCTGCTGAATTCCTGAGCACGAGTTTCTTTCGGCATCAACTCTGCACGGGAACGTTGCATTTGTAATTGGAGTTGTTCGTTGAATTGTGGAGGGGCCAGCAATGGTTGCTGGACAGGCGGTGAACCATTGCGGTCAGGAATCAACACCAATCTCTGTGAGTTCTTTGATGTACGAGACGGTAATGTCTGCGAGAGGTTGGGAATGCTACGTATATTGCTGCGTCTTTCAACAATAGGGTCTGCAGGTTGCGGTGATTGAGCTCTACCTGGCAGATATGCGTGTTGTTGTGGGGATGTTGAAGTAGAACCGTATCCTGGTCTATTTGTACTTGAAATAAGCAGCGGAAGTCTACTTTGTCCTGAAGGAATATCACTTGTAGTACTGAGCAACTTATCAACTGATATGTCAGTATACTTATTGCGGAAAGCTAAGCGTTTCAGGAGTGCGGATTGATGCTGTTGTTGGTCAAAGCTTGGTGTCAGCAGCAGCAGCAGCAGCAGCAGTTGCAGCAGTTGCAGCAGTTGCAGAAGATTCGACTGAGATTGAGATGAAGAACCAGGAGCTTGCAGCAGTTCCAGTAATCGCTGTTGCTGCTTCTTAAAGTTATGACCTGCAAAAGGAGCACGAGCACCTTTAACATTATGAGTACGAGAATCAGTGACCAAGATAGACGGTGATCTTTTAGCGGTTGGACGATGAACAAGAGAAGGACTGGGAGATCCCGACCTCCTACTCCCGTTGGTACTCATAGCTTTTTGGACTTAAAAGATCAAACTATTAGACTTTACACCAGCTCCACATTTTTTTTCTTAGGTGAAAAACACGTGCCAGGCCAACCTCAGTAAATTTAAGATGTAAGTGAGCAACCTGTAGTAGATGAAAATGGAGAAGAAGGAACGTCTTTATGAATGGAGAAGAAACGGAGAAGGAAGTGGGGGTCCACAGGAAGAGGAGCAAGGTATGCAGAGGTAAGCTGCTCGTAGCCACCCCTGATTATGTCGTAAATACAAATATATTCTTTTTAGCCTACCTAACAGCTATTGGGGGTGAACGCCGAAACATTAGGAGTCAAGGTCATTTGAGAAGTAGAGTAACGTTTTTGAGCACCGTATCGAAGGCCAACGGTCGAGTTTCCAAATTTAGGGACAGTTTACGGGTCAAGAGGGAGGAAAGAAGTGGGCTACAAGGACGAACGGTAGGAGATCAGAGGGAGGTGCAAACACAAAGAATGCTCCCACTGGTTCGACTTTGGTGATAGGATAAGTTACAAGAGAGGATAAGCAAAAACAAGGGGTTGAGATTTTCGAGATAAGGTGGTTTAAGCAAATGGGTAGCTCAATTTTAGTATAAACGAGGCAGACGAAGTGATGAAGATGGTAAATAATGGTGTCAAGATGATAGACGAGAAAGGATGCGAGAGGTGTGAAGGAGGGGGTTCTTTCTATGTCTTCTTACTTAATGTCTGACCCATCCGTAGGAGAGAAGGGACTTTAGATTTTTCACAACGTATTAGGTTTAAAGTGCGTTCCATTCCAGAGGTATATCCGTGCAGAATGTGCTTGTCCACTTTACTTTGGTTCCACCGAGTGAAGGGTGTTTGGATGTGGTGGTGTGTAGAGTGTAGGATAGGGGTATGAGGTGAAAATTATCCACAAATGTAGGACTTTTGCTTGGTACGTGTTTATTGTATTATTTGATTATCCTTGTATTTGGTAAGGGTATGCAACAAGCAAGATGGAGATGCAAACGATGGTGGAGATGTAAATTAATGATGGAGATGCAAATTAATGATGGAGATGTAAATCATCAAACCTAAATGTTTAACTCCAGAAAGATCTCATAAAATAAGACACACTTTAAGTTCCGAGATACAGATCTTCAAAGCCCACTGTACTTTTTGAGACTCATAGCAACCAGGGACAGCAGGGCCCAAGATAACGGGCAATTGTTTGCGTCTGGTTTTGAGAGACGTTTGCATACAATAAGATGTGGTACACATAGATGACGCAGAGAAGAATAAACCATCGAGACTGTTTATCGCATACACATTAGATCCATGGAGAGATTAAGATCAGTGTATTTAATCAACCCATGGTATTGAATATAATAATAATAATAGTAACATCATTAAACATAAAACTAACCCACTAAAGATAATGTGGTGCTGCGTCTTGAATGTACACATTTACAACTCACGCACATACATTTTTTTGTGGCGCCAATTAGCCGAGATGTGGTGTGCCTCGTTTCAAAGTATATATAAAGGTGACAATTCTTGAAATTTATAAATACGTATATCATTTACATTATCATGAAGTTCACTGCTATTGTTATTGCTGCTCTTGTTTCTGTTGTTGCTGCCACCCCAGTTGCTGACGCTCCAGTGGATGAAGCTCCTCAAGTTACTCATTACGCTATTGCTTCTTAGAGGTTTTTAGGAATAGAAGAAAAAGGTTTAATATTGTAGATACACACGATGGAGTAGATTAAAGAGAGGGATGTGAGTTGGAAAGAAGATTAGATGAATGGATAGAATGAGAGATGTTGAGATAGACATGAAGATGTGGGACTCGGAGAGAGTAGAATTAACGGATATATACTTTGATAACATCTCGCGTTGTTCGGAAGTAAGATCTCGTACAATAATTTTACAATTCACACAATACCTGAAAACAATAGACCCCCTGAACGAAGGACCAGTAAGCGATAAAGATGGATAAGTAGGATGGGTAGTATGAGTTGAGATTAATAGAGAAGAAGATGCTTCACTCAGCTAATTCATTTGAACCCTTTGTTTACTACAATTTTGTATTATTATACTTGTGCTCGATTCACTTGATGAAATTCGATTGAAAACTTGGCAATTTCAGGAATCACGTTCTAGAAGATGAGTTCACATTGACGAAGAGGTACGTTTGTAATGGCGATTTGAAGTGGGATACCTGAAAACATTATGTTCGTTAATGCTTTCTATTAACTGTTCAATCTTTCATCTTTATTGTCATACTGTATTATACTTGATTTTAATGTATTTTGACTAACTATAGTGATATCATCAAGCCATGCTTCTGAACTCATTTTCTTACAATATGTAATCTCAAGATCAAATTAACTTCATATCTACGTACACTAGAAAGTTTGAGTTGTTTATCTACCTTAGTGATCTAATGTAATAGAAGTCATTGGCATCGATCATATTATCTTTTTCTTAACACAACAATCACTCATACTTGAATACAAGGTTAATGAACAATTGTTGAACACAGTTAACCAAGTACTATCTTCTCATATTCACTGTTTGGGTAAAAGCACTAGAACTGAGATACGGTCAGGTCTCTGTAACTATAGTAACTAATCATTAAGATACTTTATTCTATACATTAGCATAATGACACACCTACTACTAAATGTAAAGAGAGTAGATTAAAGAAACAACTATTAACCTAGAGTCTTTACGTACCCAATTATTAGAAACTGTAGATGCAAGAATTATAAACACTCTAATACCACCTAAGTTCACTTCTCTCATCACACCTCTACTCTATTGCACTATAAGTACCATCACATTAAAAGTCAATTTTCACTATACACTCAAAACCTAAAGAAGATAGATATCAACTAATAATTCAGCTACTTATATATTATAAAAGCCATTACAATTCAAAAGTCCCCCTACTCATCTAATATCTCACCTCTTACCTCACGCACTCACACACTCACCACCACTCCCCCTCTCACTTCCTTTACTCTCCATCTTTCACGTGACCACATACCCACCCCAACTTAAAACTTTTCACAACGCAAATCAAAACCTGTCAAGACATCATGTCCTTTGAATTAACCTTAGCTGCAAAGGCACAGTTTGTTGCCTACCCAATCTTGATTGCGGTGAACTTCATTAACTCTAGTGATAATGAAGTTTCTATCCCAGTCGAGTTTGTTGATGAAAAGTCAACCAATGATAAGGATGCCACATTCAAGTTAGTTACTCCTCAAGAAACCTTTTTCGATCAGGTTGCTGCTTTGAAGTACATTGGTACTAAATTCCCAGAGATCTTACCTTCTGCTGGTGAAGAATGGATCAAGTTTGCTTTGGATAAGTTGTACATCAAGAACTTTAAGGTATTAGCTGAAGACTTGGAAAAGTTGGATGCTCACTTGAACTTTAGATCATTCGTTGTTGACTACAACTACACTATTGCTGATATTGCTGTCTGGGGTGTTTTGAGAGCCAATGCCTTAATGGGATCTGTTCTTAAGAATGGTGTTTACGCTAACGTTTCTAGATGGTACCAATTGTTAAACGAAGACAAGAGATTTGAGTCATCCATTGAATTGATGACCAAATCGGTCAACGACTTGAGAAAGGCTCTCAAGAGTGCTCAATCCGGTGGAAAGAAGGAAACCCACAAGGCTAACTTTGAAATCGACTTGCAAGGTGCTAAGGTCGGTGAGGTTGTCACACGTTTCCCACCTGAACCTTCTGGATACTTGCACATTGGACATGCTAAGGCTGCCATCTTGAACGAGTACTTTGCCCACGCTTACAAGGGTAAGTTGATCATCAGATTCGATGACACTAACCCAACCAAGGAGAAGGCTGAGTTCCAAGACTCGATCATTGAGGACTTGGCTTTGTTGGGAGTCAAGGGTGACAGAGTCACCTACAGTTCCGACTACTTTGTAGACATGTACGACTTGGCTTTGAAATTGCTCAAGGAAGGTAAGGCTTACTGTGACGACACTCCAGTCGACAAGATGAGAGAAGAGAGAATGGTGGGTGACAAGTCTGCACGCAGAGATAGAAGTGTTGAAGAGAATGTCCAGATTTTCACTGAAGAAATGAAGAATGGTACTGAAATTGGCCAAAAGCACTGTTTGAGAGCAAAGATTGACTACACTGCTTTGAACAAGACGTTGAGAGACCCAGTTATCTACAGATGTAACCTCACTCCTCACCACAGAACTGGCAGTGAATGGAAGATGTACCCAACCTATGACTTCTGTGCACCAGTTGTGGATGCAATTGAAGGTGTGACCCATGCCTTGAGAACCAACGAGTACAGAGACAGAAACGCTCAATACGAATGGATCTTGCAATCTCTTAACTTGCGTCACGTTGACATCTGGGATTTCGGTAGAGTTAACTTTGTTCGTACCTTGTTGTCCAAGAGAAAGTTGCAATGGTTTGTTGACAAACAGTACGTTGGAAACTGGGATGACCCAAGATTCCCTACTGTGCGTGGTGTCAGAAGACGTGGTATGACTGTGGAAGGTTTAAGAAACTTTGTCATTGCACAAGGACCTTCTAGAAACATCATTAACTTGGATTGGTCAGTTATCTGGGCCTTGAACAAGAAGATCATTGACCCTGTTGCCCCAAGATTCACAGCCATCGACAAGAAGGATGCTGTTGTGGTCAAATTGGTCGATGCTCCAAGTGAGCCAACCATTGAAGAAAAGCCTAAGCACAAGAAGAACCCTGATGTTGGAAACAAGAAGGTTATCTACTACAAGCAAGCATTGATTGATCAAGTTGATGCTGTGGGTATCGTTGAAGGTGAAGAAGTGACCTTCATGGACTGGGGTAATGTTATTCCAACCAAGATCACCAAGAAGGGTGATGTTGTTACTGAGATTGAAGCCAAGTTACACTTGGAAGGTGATTTCCGTAAGACCAAAATCAAGTTGACTTGGTTGGCAGACACCAAGGACTTGGTCTCTGTTGATTTGGTTGACTTTGACCACTTGATCACCAAGGACAAGTTGGAAGAAGGAGATAACTTTGAAGATTTCCTCACTCCAGTTACTGAGTTCCACACTCCAGCTTACGCTGACTTGAACGTTAAGGACTTGAAGGAAGGAGAGGTTATTCAATTTGAGAGAAAGGGTTACTACAGAGTCGACAAGGTTGCTGCAAATGGAAAGGATGCTGTTTTGTTCACTATTCCAGATGGTAAGACTGTTCAAAAGGTTGGTGTCAAGAAGTAATTGAGAGAACCTAAATATACTTTTTTGAGTTTCATTTAAGCTTTTCAAATTTCGTAAATGCTGAATTGTAGAATCATGTTAAGAAATGAATCAGGAGATGTTAACTGGGGAAAGTCCCGAAGGATGTCAATAAATGCTTCAATCACATTTTATTGTTGTTATCAACTTTAAATTTGATTGTTGATTAGAAGGTAATGCAGTAGTGCTTAAATAGTGTCAGAGATTGGAATGGTGATAAGGTTTTTGGGTCGCTTCCATACTTAGGGAGAAGGTACGGCAAGAGACTGATGAAAGCATCAATAAATTGAATGGTTGTAATGACAAGGCTTTAAAGGTTGTAGACTTTGTGTTAAGACTGAATGGAGTCTAAGGTTAAGAACAACAATATAACATATACATACACGAGAGAAAGCATCTTCTCAATCATTACAAGATACAAGTACCTACTAAAATTACTCCTCACTACATAACTAAAGGGTACACCATTAGAACCTTGTATAACCCAACGAAAGTACCCAACTAAACCTAAACCAAGAAAAGTTCCAACGTCCCAACTTCTTGTCAACTAAACTATCACAATAAGTTAGATATATTTTAAGAACTATAATAGATTTTGTAACATAGAAAAGACTAGGAAGTCACTAATAATTGACAATATTCTTTCGAAACTACCTTACGATCTTACATATGTTCACTTCTCAATCTTCTCAATCCCATTTGCACTCTCAATTGACATCCAATTCGTATACTGAAATGCGGAGTCGATCACCAGACGTCTCTCTCTTCCCCACTCTCGCATCTGGACCTGGCAAAAGCCCATCACCTCAAAGTCAAAAGAGGTACAAACTCGAACATAAACGGAGTAACTGCCCGACAATTCGCTAATTGAAAGCGAAACCATGAAAATTTAGGAAGGGGTGAAACTTTGAGTTTGTGTGCCCCACTCGATGTTCTTCGAATCTTTTGATCTTGATTAATATATGAAGCAACCCTAGCACTCTTTTCTTGTTTTCCTGCTTATGTATATTGGTATACATTTGTGATAATATACTGAGGTCAATAAGAATATAGTTTAGAATCATCTGGTATGAGTTCTATGATTGGGCAGGCTGCTAATGTGAAGCATCATAATGATGGTGGAGAATATGGAGAATCTAGAGGGGTTGATAATGGAGGTGTAAGGGAGATTAGAAAGACTGTGGAGGCACTAGATATTAGTCATTGTAAGAATGGAGCGAAGGTTGCATGTACTAGTGTCGTAGTTGAGAAAGTTGAGGAGCCATTAGGAGTTGATACTGCTGAAGAATCAGCAGACGAAAGTACCGAAGAAGCAATATCAAGCGAATATAGCAGGGCTAGTAAGCCATTATTTGAAGGTGCAAATGGAGTGATTATTAAAGCTCTTCATAAGTCTAGTCGATGTAATGTTGTGATTGTTAAAATAATCAAGAAAATGGCTGAGATGACTGACATTGAACACCAGAAACTGATAGTCAATGAATACAGGAACATCAGAAAGTGCACACACAAGAATATTGTGGATGCTCTTGACCTTGCACAAATCACAGACACAGACCCTACAAGTAATGCCAACGGGTTGGGAATAGTATTCCCATTCTACGAAAAGGGTGACCTTCTTGGATACTTATGTGATTTGAGGAGATCCAAGGTTGAGCTCACCGACAGTTTGAAAGATAGTATCTTCAAGCAAATACTAAAGGGTGTCAACTACTTGCACAAACATAACATTGCACATCGCGACTTGAAACCTGAGAACTGTTTGATAGACTCAAACGGTGTTATCAAGATTGGTGACTTTAGTTTCAGTGTCGATGTTTCTAAAAAGGAGACAATAAGTATTCTCAATGATACACCTGCAATGGTAGCATTGGGAACAGTAAGATTCAAGGCACCTGAGTTATTCCCATACGAAGCAGAAGTACAAGAAACACCACTTCCTGAAGTTACCGAACAACTGTTATTGAGCCTTGACTTTTGGCTGTTGGGAGTCATGTACTTGCAAATCTGTTTATTGAAACTGCCCTGGACTAGTGCCAACAATGCAGACTCAAATTACCTGAACTATGCAAGCAATTACCCACGTACCACCTCGGACATTAACAAAATGGTGGGAGACCTCAACAACAACAAAATCAAACAATTCAACAAGAACCCTGCACTCAATTTATTCAAGAGTATACATTATGATTCAAGGCCGTTTGTCTTGGGTCTTTTGAATCCTCAGAGCAAATCACGAATGACAGTTTCAGATGTATTGGAATCACCATGGATATCACAAGTGTATGCAAACTCCAAAGATTTGATCAAGCTCAAGAAGTAAAACTAGTACTAGTTTACTTAATCATTGATCTTTTAATACTACTTGATTAATACTTGATTCTGACATCATTTAAAGCACCTTGTTTCGTTGAATATACCAAATTACCAACCAACTAAATAACACAATCATTACCAGCCATAATCAAATTTACCTTTTAAACTTATTGGTATACCTACCAAATCAACAGCAGTGAAATGAATCACTATGACATTTCTTCCAATAAAAACGAACCATCAGTTATATGGAATATGAAAGTTCTTCCAAGTGGAACTGAAGAACTCTAAAAGGCGCAGCAAATTACCGAGGCCCTTAACCTAGCTGTTTGTGATCCTCATTGATTGATTTAATGAGAAATTAGCTATACTTTTGCGGATGAATATGGATGTACGTCAACAATAAGTTATTTCATGTTTAGAGTGTACACTTAGAGTGTGCTCTTAGAGTGTACAATTAAAGCAAACACTTTAGTGAAACTTAAAATCATACTCTAATGTGAACATTGTTCACCTTTCTCTTATCAGAAGTCTAAATCGAAAACTTGAATGTAGTTAAGAAGTCGATTTCCTTCTCCGCAGACTTCTCATATTCGTTAATTACAATTTCAGGTATTTGTCTTGGACAATACTTGAGAGATAAATTGTTAAATCCTGATGCCAAGCTTGCATCCAAACTTGTTGTTAAGTTATCTTCCACAATATTCTCTTGAACTTCAGTATTAGCATTCAATCTCTGAGTTGAAGCACCTGTTGGTTTAAAATCCATCAATTGAGATTGAGATTGAGTCTGATATTGATCGGGTACATCTCTTCTTGAAGTACTAGTACTCTTACGTTTATCTCTTGGGACCAGCTTCTTCTTTGTATTCACAGCTTTCCTTGAAGACATTGTTATTTAAAACAAATCCTCTGGTTTAGTGGGGATTTACTGCTACTTATATACACCAGAATATTCATCTAAATGTGGTGTTTCATTAAGAAAAATGTGTTATTAATGTGATACTACCAAGTATAATTAAGATCGTACCATCAATGAAACCTATCCGCCTTGATACTTAATCATCTTAGCACTTAATCTTCTCTTTACTCAGTTGACATTTTACATGACACTGCGATTTATTGACCTTCCTCTAATCGTACTTCCACCACACTCTCACACTAAAATATAACGCTCCAAATACTTCCAAACCCCAAACCTCAAATCCTAATCTACCCCACTAAACCTCACTACATATTATACCCACTAAACTCTCACAAACTCTCTCACAAACTCTCTCACAATACAATTAATGAAAACACATCTAACACATTCAATTCAAAACATAATAATACATAATACATTCTCTTCCACTTCCTTCTCCCAACTCCACTCTACACCAGTCGACAAATACACATAAATACAAATAAACAATAAATAACAATGGCACCTGTCAATGAAAGCTGTGTAATAGAACATAAAAAACATGAACAGTAATGGCTGTGGTGAAAATGGTGATATCTGTCAAGTGGCGATGCGAACCGATGCATGGCATCCACCCCATGTTCATAAACGTGTATAAAACAACATAGAAATAAACAACATGAAACATAAAATATCGAGACACCATCTCAGGTAAAAGTACAGTGGTGGTAAAAAAAAAAATGAAACAACACCTTGGTCTTGAAGATCTTGTTTACTTATGGTAGTTCAGGTATCCGTAGTTGCCAACACCTCCAGAGGCTGCGTTGGAAATGCCGTTACCGATGCTGGTGTTTGCGGTGCTCGAGGTGCTCTGGCTGCCTGCAGAGGCTAGACTGTTGTTTCCAGCAGCAGATGTGCTGGAAGTGGTTGCAGGCTGCGTGTTCCCCGGGATGGTGCTGCCGTTGGCACCTGGAACCTGGTTTGTCGAAGTTCTTCTGGGGTTGCCGGGCCCGCGCACCCCCAATGGGTTCTTGGAGAAGGATAACCTAATGCCTCCCTTGCCGTTACTGCCATTAGGACGTGGCAACGCACGTCCGTACAATTCGGCCAAGGCACGCGTGGCGTGGGCCACATCTTCAAACTCGACAAAGCACATTGGCCCATGGTTGTGGGTTGTGGTTGAGCCGTTGGCCCCAGTGCTCTGTGTCTGGTTCTTTGTGCGGAACAGCAAACGACGGAATCCCTTCTGAGGCGAGAATAACGCACGAAGCTCGGCCTCCGTCGCGTCTGGAGGTAAGTTACCTACGTAAAGTGTGTTGCACGGTGGGTTCTGGTCGGCGGGGTTTGCAGGAGGTGGTACTCTTGCAAGTAACGACAAGTCCGGCACAGCATTGTCCTTGCGCGTAGAAGTCGACGTTGGCGTAGCCAGAGCGACGCCAGTAGCCTGAGTGGCAGCCTTGACAGGCTGCTTCACCTGCGACGACGAGGATGAGGGAATGTGCTGCTGCAGCTGGGCAAGCAAAACGGATGCAGTGGGCGCGCCCTGCGCTACACCCAGGGTACCCAGTGCAGACGATGACTGCACTGCTCCAGATGATGGGGCGTTCGCCGAAGATGCAGATGAAGGTGCGTTTCCAGCAGATGCTGGTGCTGAACCGGGTGGTAACTGTAGTGGGTTGCTGTTGAAGAACGCAGATGATGTTCTCCTACGGTCGCTGCTGCTATTGTTAGACGCAAGCGCTCCATTCGCCGTGGCAGGCGCCGTACTGTTACCTGCTCCGCTAGGTGCTGACTGAGGAGCCAGCCAGTCGTAGCTGGAACCATTGTTGTTGTGGTTCACCAAACTTGGCGTTTGCGGTGCCAGGGCAAGGGCCCCAGCGCTGCTACTACCCCATGGATGCGAGTCTCTTACCAAGCTCTCGTACTCTCTCGCATCATTGTGCGACTCCATCAACAAAATGGACTTACCTGTTAAGTCAGATAAGTCAATGCCAGAAGGAACGCCGCCATGCGCGCCTTCTTGAGATGCAGGGGCAGAGGCCAGTCCACTGCCGGTAGAGCTTCCCTGGTTCCCTGCAATCTGGCCATTAGCCAAGATGTTTGCTGAGAACGGGTCGCTAAACACAAAACGTGATCTTTGGTTGCCAATCGATTGTCTCTTTTGAAACGTCTCCGTTGCGTTTGCATTGGATGCTGAAGTCTGTTGTTGTTGTTGGGGTTGTTGTTGGGGTTGTTGTTGGGACTGCTGTTGTTGTTGAGGCTGAGGTTGAGGTTGTTGTTGTTGCTGGGATTGTTGTTGTTGCGCAGTGGTATCTTCGCCCAATGAATGGTTGGAGCTCTGGTGGGTTAACTGGTGATTCAAATGCGGGGGCGAGATGTTGGACCCACTCAAATGTAACCCGTTGAAGGCCGTGTTGAGCTGCAGAGGTGGCGACGACACTTGTGTGTCGTATTCCACCTTGATGGGAGGGTACTCAGAGCCAAAAATGAACTTGTTGTCAAGGAGTTTGGCTGTAGTCAAACAAGTGTTGATGTTCTTAAAGTATGCAAACACCAGGTACTCCTTCACCTCGATGCTCACCACTTCGTCAATCACCAAAGCGAAGATGATGGTGGCTTCTCTCTTGGTTAAGTCGTTAGGGATGTTGCTGAGTTTCAACACAGAGAATCCTGTGGGTGACGTTGAGCCTGTGCCTTGGGCCGACGCATACAAGGTATTCAAAAGTGGTGCGCCTGTCGTATGCTGAGGATGGTGAATCTGTTGCGTATGGATAGCTTGGTGATGCTGGAGCTGGTGGGGGATTTGCTGAAGCTTAGCTACAGGCACTTGGTTGGACACTTGGTGAATTTGTTGAATTTGCAGCTGTTGTTGTTGTTGTTGAGGGTTTTGCAGTTGTTGTTGAGCATGTTGTTGTTGTTGTTGAACATGTTGTTGTTGTTGCTGCTGCTGCTGTTGCTGTTGTTGTTGCTGTTGTTGTTGTTGCTGCTGCTGCTGTTGTTGGATATGCTGTTGCAGAACATGCTGTACATGCAGGGCCGGTTGGGAGGCCTGATGAGGCAAGCCGTAGTTGGAGATGACACCCTGCATTTGGGCTTGGCTTGGTTGGCTCTCGTAATGAAGCTGCTGTTGAGGCTGCTGAGGCTGTTGGTGCTGCTGAGGCTGCTGGTGCTGTTGGTGTTGTTGCGGCAAAAGACCACTACTACCCAGCGCCAACTGGTGGAAATGACCCAAATTCGCTTCGGAAGTCATGATCGACATGGAAAACGTGAATGCACTTGAATCTCACGCCGTCCGTCTCGTCACTGGTACGGTTTATGGAAAATGCAACAACTGACTCTCACTGTCTTCTCAATCAAAAAAGCAAAACTCGTTCGAAATACTCCTTACAGGTTGCTTGTTTTTTTCGTCACGCTACGCTTGCTAGTCTCGGATATGAATGTTTCTGCAGTTCTCTCTTAGAAGACGTTGGTGTTGTTTTTTTTTGTTGTTGTACAGAAAATTAGAGGAGATTTTTCTCTATTTAAAATTATCAACTAAACGCCCACAAAAGAGTGTTAGTGCTTGACCAGAAGTTGATGAGGGCGACACAATTCGGGCGTTTCGCAGCAGCAAAACGTTGGATGGCCAGGAGCTTGGACATGTGCACTTGGCTTTGGATGTATTGTATGTTGATTTTAGTTGTAGGTTGATGTTTTGTTGACGTTGTTTGAATAGTTGTTCATGAACTGGGGAGGGAGAAGATATCTATCCCCCTCGGTCGGGATTGAATGTGGAGAATGACGAGAGTCTGTGGTGTTGTTTGTACTTGGTACTGGAGTCGCTAGGAAATTGCGACTAGTGCGAGAAAATTGTAGAGGGTATAAACGGACAGCTAGACAACAACGACGACACACACAGCAAAATACATTTGTAAAGAGGAGTAAGAATACAGGTAGAAGATGGTGATGATGCAAGATGTAAGTACCGGATGTGTAAATTGGAATGTACAAACAATTACCTTGACAACTTAATATGTGAATCAACCAGCATTTTGGCGTGCTCTTCTTTAAGAGTTTAGTCACAATCTTAAAAAAATGAAAGGAAATTTAGTTAACCCTGAATTTTCTAACTGAGCATTGAAAATTTTTTCTTTAATAGGAGGGTCGTGGATGGACTAGAAAAGTAGAGACGGACGCCTAGACTGGGTAAAAAAAAAAAAAAAAAGTGCCAATGTTCCTAACCGAGAAAAGGATGTAAAAAGATCAGTGCGAGCATATGATTGCCTAGTATATAGAGACTGAAGTAAATGTTCTAGTAGAAGAAGGGGGGGAAGGAGTTGAGTGTGTTAAATAGTAGAAAACCAGTAGAGTAAACAAGCGTATGCAGAGAGTGTTGAGTTCGAGAAATTGTGGAAGGTGAGGATCAGCGATTGGGGGGTTATAAGTTTTGAATTCACTCTCCACAAATTTGTTGTCTCGAAATGCGAATTGGTACTATCCACTATTGGGTATTTGGGATGGAAGTTTAGGACGATGTCGATGAGTAGAGTGTAATTATTGGGTGACTTATAGTATACTTTGTTAAGGGAGTAATATGAAATTTCGATGTAGAACAAGAAAGTGGCGGTCATGAATTATGTACATGAACCATAAACATGGGGCATCAAATGTTTGGAGTTTCTTGTGGTTGGTGCGCACGCCACGGACTGCACAATAGATGTACACCAAACCAAGTGTTGGTATGGTGGTGAAGAGAGGATGGGGAGCTAATCTTTATTGAATAATTCGAAGATTTGGGTAGGTTAAATTGAATATTGTATGTGAATAGAAGTATATCTAAATACAATTGAATTTTAAAGGATTGAAAATGTTTTTTAATGGTATTCTTATACTTTTTCAGATTTAACTCACCTTGCTGAACACTGGGGCAAATGGGGGAGGCAAATGGTGGAGGCTAATGGAAGAGGCAAGTGGAAGAGGCAAAAGGAGGAGGCAAATGGGAGAGGCGTGTCATCTTAAACTAACTTCAGCATCAGCAATCCATTCGTAGTAACCTCACTCAAGTCTTTCATTCACTACCCAACTATTACGCACAAAGATAATATTAAATTTTGCAACCATAATTATTATGACTGGGCATGGAATATGGTTGCAAAAGTACAAACAGATGATAAACTAAGAATGAGAATTTGATGGATGTTATATTAGTATTTCATTTAAAATGTACTAACATATCTTATTTTTCACATTGATTATCACATTTACTATCATATTCATAATCTTCAATTGCTATCACCAACATTCATAAAATAAACAAAATACCGAAGTTACTTGGACACAACAGGATAAATTTCCTTAAAAACATCCTTTGCATTTGAATCAATAACATTACCATGACACATGACAATCTTATCAAAATCCCAAGCATAAATCCCCTTCAATCCTTCTTCACTCTTGGTTGATCTCACAATCTTGTCAGCCAAAAAATGGTAAACTTTACTGTTGGGTTGGAAATACCTGGTAACATAAGACCACCATCCATGAGGATTAAAGCCTTTAGCGTACCCTGTGTCTGGAGAATACTGCTCCAAAATTACCTCACCACTAGTAGTACCAGGAATTCCCAAGTTGTATACTAAATCACCAACAAATACTGACTTAGAATTCCGATCATAAAGTACCGTTTCTTTCAAACTGGAGTGAGGCAAGTAAACAAATTCAAAATTATCAAGTATAAAGGAATCCTCAATACCCAACTCTCTCAATCCATTCTTATTAAGTTGCTTATTACCTACCTTATCAGTCAACTTGTAATCGACAGACACGTCCTTAAAAGATTCAAACGCGATAACTTTTAAATTGGGGAAATGGTCTTTGAACGATTGAACTCCTAACGTATGTTCAGAATTTGGAACAACCAAGTACGAAACATTGAAGTCACTAGTCTGACCTGTCAACAATTCCAAAGCCTTCTTGACCTCGTCGCAGAATGGAAGCCCCGACCAAATTAATATCTTGCCATCGTAATTGAACACAGCCATACGCGCTCCAAAATTAAGGCCCATCATTGTAAATGGTGTACAAGAAAGGACTACATTGTCCGATAACTTTCTAGTAATCACCTTGAAATCTGTTGGATAACCCATTGTTGCAGTGGCAAGAAGAAAGTGCTAATCTAAGAAACTCCTAAACGTTTAAGATTTCCAGAGTTCTCAATGATCACCACCCTGTGCAGCACCACATAGGAAATTAGATTATGAACGGTGGTCTGTCATAGTCTAAGAGATAAAAAATAGAGTGATCAATCTAGGTTAATCTCTCTTGGATAGTTGTCATCGATTGTATAGGAAACTGAAGTACAATTCTACACTTCAAAAAGTTCAATGGACCTTGCAAAATGTTAACGAGCGATCGGTGTTTAACTCAACGCGTCCAAAGGAGACTGCTGACTCTTTATTAGTAATTCTATAACTTAACTCGTTATGCATTCATGTTATCTCCTAGTCAATCATGATACCTATACTTCACTAGGCTGAGGTATAGGCTCAATGTATGAATAATGGAATGCTTTGAGATGAAAAGTAATACATGTACGGTTACCTTTCGTAGCTGAGAGAACCTTCCTAGGGAAACCATCTTATAGGAATCAACGTTGTATAAGACATAAGTTTACATTGACACTATCGTCGACCAAATATTTCAGATTCTGATCAATTCTACTTGATACCATTACAAATGGAGCGGACGGAATTAAGAAGCCTCAATTCAACATCTTAACTCCAGCTCATACTTATACAAACAACGTCACTCAACTGACCGGAGACAACCAAAGGACCCCGAAGTTCCGTGAGGCTGAAGATAAACAGAAAAAAATATGATTACAATTACAGGGTGCCAGAGCCCTAGATATCGTAAGCAAAAAGTATTTACTATGATACGTATAGGGTTACGAGGATACGGCTTTACTTTCAGATAAATCCATATGAGAATAGAGTAGTATCATTAAATTTTGTGCTACTATGCTAGTTCATTACTTAGAATTAGTAAGGTATATCACTTCATTTTGGTATTGAAGATGATTAATGGTTCTTTTGTAAGCAGATGGCGGCAACATTGAAGATGGTAAAGAGTAATGGTATTTAAAGGCATTGATTCTACAGAGTTTATCAATCTGTATCAACAACAGTACAATACAATACAATGTCTAGAATTCCAACCCCAAGATCAAATCAAGTCGATTATTACATCCCAGAGCCTGAATTTCCTTTAACGCAAGCATTATCTGATGATATTAGTTCATTACCAAAGTTATTCCAACCAGTGACGGTTAGAGGATTGACTTTCACTAATAGACTTGGTGTTTCACCAATGGGATTATCTTCTACTGATGAGAATGAGGAAGTCACTCCATTTCATCTTGTTCACTATGGTTCTCTTGCAACTAGAGGTGCTGGTTTGATTATTGCTGAGTCTACAAGTGTATCTCAGTACTCTGGACTGGGTCTCCATGATTCTGCCTTATACACTGACAAGCAAGCTGAAAAGTACAAGCAAGTCACTGATTTTGTTCATACTCAAAAGCAGTTGATTGGTGTGCAACTCAACCATGGAGGTAGAAAGCTCGGAGGTCGTCCATTGTGGGAGCATTTGGAAGATGTAGTTCCAAAGAGTGAAGGAGGATGGGAAGGTAAGCAAGTTGGTCCCTCTGCAATCCAGTACAGACCATATGGAAACTTACCAGTTCCAAAGGAGTTGACCAAGGATGAGATCAAGGCTATTGTTCAAGATTTTGGCGCTGCTGCTAAGAGAGCTATAGGAATAGCAGGTTTCGATTTTATTGAAATCCATGCTGCCCATGGGTTCCTTGTTAACCTGTTCCTCTCTCCAGTCGCGAACAAGAGAACTGATGAATATGGAGGATCATTTGAAAACAGAATTAGAATCCTTTTGGAAATAGTCGACACTGTTAGAGCCAACATCCCTGATTCAACACCGCTTTTCCTCAGAATCTCTGCTGAAGATAATGGACCAGATGAAGAAGAATGGAGAATTGCAGACTCGCAAAAACTAGCAAAGATTCTTGTTGGTAGAGTTGATGTGTTTGATATTTCTTCTGGAGGAAACCAATACAAGCAGAAACCTAGATCCCAATTGAGCAAGGAGAAGCAGACTCATATTATTCATGGAGAATTTGCTCGTGCTGTTAAGGAAGCTGTTGGAGACAAAGCTCTTGTGGCTAATGTCGGTGGCCTTGGTATCGATGCTAAATTGACCAACTCATTGTTAGAAAAGGGTGATTTTGATATTGCTCTTGTTGGTAAACAGTTTTTGAAGAACCCTGGCTTGGCCTGGGAGTTTGCTGATAAGTTGGGTGTTGAAATTCAAACCTCACTTCAGTATGGATGGGGTTTTAAGCCAAAAGTTTCTGGGATCTTGGAATTGATCCAAAGAACTGAGCAAATGACCTTGACGAGCAAGGCATAGACTTCAAATTAGAGAACTACATTGTTTACTATTACATAGATAAATTATAGATAAATATAATATGCACGAATAGAATTACATCATGTAAGTCAACCTTTGAATTAGTAAGTCAGCCATTGAATTAGTAAGTCAATTAGTTCTCTAAAAAGTATAAACCTATATTCAAACTCAATATACCCTCAAGATCACTCGGATGTTATCCTCCTAATCTATATTGTTTACTACAGTCAATTTAATTCATCTAAAACTTCATTATTATGCTATATATTAAAATTAAAACCAATCTCGTATCTTGATTATTGATCACCAAATCTCTTTCTGAACAATACAAATTCTTCATCTTCTACTTCCTGAACAGTAGGCAGCTTAGGAGATGGTGTTCTGGAAGGAGTCGAGGTTTCATCGTAGCTAGTTGGCTTTATTACATGATCTTCAAATTGAACATGTCTAGCAGCTTTTCTTTCGTACTCCTCCTTGTACTTGTTAGCGACTTCACGTCTTATTCTTGCTTCCATTTCTTTAATCTTAGACTCAGTTTCTTTTCTTATCTTACTTTCGATTTGTCTTTCGATTTCTTGGATTCTCTTTGCTTCAGCAGCTTGCTTGAAAGCAGCCTCTCTTGCAATTTGGATTCTTCTAGCTTCTTCTTTTGCTACCTGAGCCTTTCTTGCTTCTTCCTTAGCAAGTTGAACCTTTCTAGCTTCTTCCTTCGCAAGTTGAATCTTTCTTGCTTCTTCACGTTGTTTTTGTTCAGCCAACTTCTTAGCTTGTTCAGCTTGGTACTCTCTAGCTCTTCTTTCACCTTCCTTCTTGAATTCAATTTCGAAATTTCTTAACTGTTCTTCACGGTCTTGGGTGTTATGTTCCCCAGAAGAAGCACTTTGTTGAATCTGTTGTGGAAGGAATGTGTTAATTAATTGAGCCAAAGGGTTGGTTTCTTCTGTGGTTTCTTGTGTTGGAAGGAAAACTGAGATCAAATCTTGTAATGGGTTGGCAGGTTGTTCGGTTTCCGAGCGAGTGGCAATACCATTGTTGTTGTTACCCAATTGAACATATTGGGCGTTGTTACTTAAGTGAGTGAATAAATCAATGATTTGAGGAATTCCGAATGCTTCAGTTTCAGCAGAAGCCTTTTCAGAAGAAGCCTTCTCTGCAGCAGCCTTTTGAGCAGCTACCTTTTGAGCAGCAGCCTTTTGAGCAGCAGCCTTCTCGGCAGCAGCTTTCTCAGCTCTTTTAGCTTTTTCAGCAAGTAAAATGGCATACTTCTTTTCTTCTTGTACTCTTTCATTTCTTGCCTTTTCTTCTGCATCATCCAACTTAGGAACGGAGATGACAAGCCAATTGGCGTATACTTTCATTGAAATTTTGTGAGCATCAACTTCCTTAACAAGGAATACTTCTCTCTTGTTGTCTCCGGAAACAGTTAATCTCACACCAGATGCTGCTCTTCTTGCGGTGACCTCGTAAGACTTTAAGTCGATTGGGTTTGCAACAAATATTTCATAGGATGAAGGCGATTCTTTCATTCTAGTTAAGTTGGCTGGGGCAGCTTCTGGGAAATGGCCACGGAAACTTGGGTGGCTTTGGCCTTGTCCTTGAGCTTGGAAACCTGGATGTTCACGAGCATAGAAACCTGGGTGGCCTTGGCCTTGGAAACCTGGGTGGCCATTGAAAGGTCCAGCACCAAAGGGACCAAAACCAGCGAATGGGCCACCCTCAGCA
Source organism: Kodamaea hsintzibuensis (nom. inval.) (assembly GCA_030568835.1). Lineage (NCBI taxonomy): Eukaryota > Fungi > Ascomycota > Pichiomycetes > Serinales > Debaryomycetaceae > Kodamaea > Kodamaea hsintzibuensis (nom. inval.). Next base: position 710,214 of record JAJMJA010000002.1, read on the forward strand.
TTAAATTGAGGACCGCGAGATTCAAACCTTGGACCTCCATGAGGTCCAGAATGAGATCTAGCACCAGAATGAGCACCAGCTCTAGCAGCACCAGGATGAACAAACTCTTCCGGTAACTCTCCAGTCACTTGGAATGGGAATGCAAAGGCACCAGAAGGATAACCTGGTTGAAAAGATGAGGAATTATATGAAAACATGTTGTATATTATTATAATATAGAGGAAAGATTAATCAGTGGTAACAACACTTCTTAAATACTTTTTAGCATGGGTTGATTAGTGATCATAGTGGCGTACTTCCGGAATTTTTTTTGCAACCATTTTCGCATCTAGAAGATTCTTTGTACTTCTTTTTGCTTCTATGACAGGTCAGTCCGATAAGCTTAAGTTAGAGGAATTACGGTTGGAAGACGGATTTAAGCCTAGATGAAGTCAGATGTAAAATCGGATAGATGAAATGAATCGGTGTTGATTGGATTCCTAGATGTGTTTAATTGAACCATATTTAGAAGTATTTTAGATTGGGTGGTATTTTGTTGTTACTATTGGAGTGCTTAATAAGTCCTGCTAAATAGGTATTAAATATTGGAAATATGTTTTCCTTTTTGGAACAACATCTTGATGACTTATACTAACACTCAGATTTTCATACATCTGATAATCTTAGTTGCTGATTCTTATGGTTCCTACTTATTCTAAACAAGCTTCAATCACTGGTAAAAAAAAAAAGACCACATTAAGAGCTCCAGTTGTCTACATTTTGAGAGGCTGGGGAGGAGGGAAGTGTCTAAACTTTTGGCCAAACTATCAGATGTGCTAATAAACAGTAGGCAGAAGGAAATGACTAATGAGCCGAAGAATAAGTGACCTTAACTAGCAGTCAAGTTATCCTTAGCTTACTAAGGTACAAACTAAAGCTCAGTAACTTTTTTGTCCATACACTACCATCAATTGATTTCGTTAATTCTTGAGTTCACTATCAACTTGTCCTTAACAGAATAGATGTCGGATATACTAGATACACAGTCATTTGTTAACGGAGCTTGTCTTGAGTTTCTATTACAAGAGTTGGTACCCACGTCGATTCGAGTGAGTAATCAATTGAATAATTCTAAGGAAAAGGATGAAACCAAAGATGAAGAGACAACTAAAATAGACACACCTTTGTCCCTGATAGACAATGATTTACCTGGAACGGTGGGGGTTTTGGGTTCACGGACCTTACATCATGATGATGTGACGCTTAGAATAGAAAATTATGGGTACCAGCTCGGACTTAAAATGGCCAACCTCTTGTTATTCAAGAATGGAAGCTCAGGCTACTCCTCAACGAAAATCGTAGACATATTAGACATTATGAAGTTTGTTTGCCGAGATGTTTGGAAGTGTCTTTATAACAAACAGATGGATAATTTAAGAACAAACCACCGAGGGACTTTTGTGTTGGTGGATAACAACTATAAGTTGATCTCTGGATTGTGTAGTCCGAATGGGAATGCTGACACGATTTATAAGGCCAAGGCAAATTTGTGGTTTCCATGTGGGGTTATCAGAGGTATTCTAATGAGCTTTGGGACTGGATGCCGTGTACAAGCTGATATTATTGAATTTCCTTCTGTGACTTTCAACATTCACACTGCTATAAATAATTGAGAGCATGAGAAAAGAGCATTGACGTAATGAGGATGTATGAGGGTGGGTACTCCAGAGAGATTATACATTTATATAACTTTATACCTTCAAATTTACATTTGAATCATTTGCAATTGATTACTAGTGATACTTCATATCAATATCATTCAATTCAAATCCAAATGTACCAAATATATTATACTACATTGAAATGATATATATGCTTTTATTACCTTAATATCTACAATTAGAAGATTTCAATTGATTTGCTACTGCTAAAGTGATACTCCATATCATTACTTGAGTCAATTAAAATGCCGTATAAACATATTGTTATTGTAGAGCCTTGCTCACTTATTATCAGATCAACTAAATGCCTCTTTACTGGATAATGGAAGTAACTACTACTCTATACACTTAAAACCAGAACTAGATGCTGGAATTACCTACTACTCTATACACTTAAAAACTGAAATATGGATGACTCAATCAGAATTCTTTGCGTTCTGCTACCACTTCATTTACGTTATAGTATCAGGGACAATAAAAAAAGCATACACAACACAGCTAGTATTAAATAGCACCCCAACTATTCAATTAGAATGTTCCTTAAATACTATTCATTACTGAACAACCTTCAACTCCTTAAGTTCACATAACCCAGCAACCTTCTTGACCTCCACTGTTCTTTTTTTTTTTTGCACCCAATAATCACACGAGTAGCCATTAAAGATCTACAAGGAGACAAGGAGTCATTTAAAATACAATAGACTCCTTAAATTCAAGATATCCATCTTCTATTGTATCATAAGTATCTAGTAGATACTTCTTATTTTAATATTTCATAGTGAATTAATATAATTCATTACCTTCAATTCTTATCAAATACCCCCGCAAATCCTCCATAAATCACTAGTCTTTTTAAATGACTCTCGCTAACTCTCTATAACTCTCTCACTAACTCTCACTAATCTTAAATAAAAACTCTCACAAAAATTCATTCTTTTCCCTTAGTATGAAAATTTCACTTCACTGAGAGTCCCCACAAAATCCTCACTAAAGTATTTAATTTAAAGCACACCACTTCATCTTCACTTATCAATCAATTATGAATGCTCCTCCGAAGATCCTTCGTATTAAAAGAAAACGAGGTCAAGATCCTCTTCAAGCACTTATTCTAGAAGATCGTCGCAGTGCCAAAAGATCTAAACATTCGACTCCTAAAGCTTCACCTACAAGTTCACCTAAACTTAAACCAGTGAATCCTCAACCACAACCAGTCAATGTAGAAGAACTTAACTTCTACTTTAAATTGTCTCGTACTGAAGACTTGAGTGCCAGGGCAGGCCCTGGAGAAGACCAAAATGCGGTTATCCAGTCGATTTTGGCAGAAGCTGCTGGTGGAAGCAGTACAGCAACCAGTAGTAGGACCAAAGAAGAGAATGATCACAGGAAGTTTGTCATTCCAAAGAGACAAACAGAGGAAGATTCTGTTATCCCTAATGAATTGTCTGATATGCTTGAATCATTTTTAAGTGTAGATGGCCAACAAGATCATAATCTAGAATATGATTATGTTTACGATGTCTATTACTTGGATAATGAACCTCTCACAACAGCAAACCACCCACAATCACAAATCGGATACATTCGATTCTTCGAAGATGAAGATGACGACAAGAATGAGAACGCATTGAAGGCTTACGAGCTGGATAAAGACGAAGACACTCGACTCAGTGACGATGAGGACTCAAATGCAGAAGATTTTTATCAGAATGATTACCCAACTGATGAAGATGCAGATGCCTTAGGAAGACCCAGCGAAAGTGAGAGCGAATTTGTAGCTTACGGTGATGATGACGAATATGATTTTGAGAAAATACGAAATACTGCTGGAGGTCAAGGGTTCATGTTAGAGGAAGAAGACTATGAAGACTACGGAGATATTTCATACTTACCTGATGACAACTACTTTGATGCTGGTGAAGATAATAAGTACTATGATGATGCAGATGATGAGCAAGAGTTTCTGAGGAACCATTTTTTTGAATCAGATGAGCATGATAAAATGGCTATACATAGAGACAAGATCTTTGGAAGGTTGGAACGAATGATTAATGAAGAATAATATCTTCACTAAATCCTTATTATGAAGAGAATAGCGAGGCACTTTTTGGTAGAGTAATTAAGTACTCCAGTTTTCTACCAGTTAATAATTGTATACCACTAATAAAAATATATAAATATTTATAGACTTGTGATTTAAATTATTAATGAAGTCTATAATGTTCTATTCATTTGGTTGTTTCTAAGTTTAGGATTTTTCAATTTTCAAGAAGCTCAGAATTATGAATAAAAGAAGGCACTATCAAGTACCTTTCTCAAATCAAAATCACCTCTCAGTGGACACTCTAAAATCTTCACAGGTACAAGTACTGGGAAATAATCCTTCATTTTGAAATGAGTCTTAGGTTTTGATGATTTCTGTCCATATTCAACCAACTCACTTCCCACTCGCATGTAACAAACAGGGTTATATTCAGCAATTAATCTTGATACTCTACTATTACCTTTAATTTCTTCAGCCAAGATTTTCGAGTATACCTTTAAGGACTTTGATTTGTCAAGCATTTCTCTTGCATTCTCAACCTTTTCTGATAGTTCCGAGTTAGTTGGTTTATGAATCCAAACAATCTGGTACAGGTTTCGGGTCAAGTATTGTAGATCTTCCCTAAAGTTGTTCAAAATATCACCATCCATGTGTAATCTAACAAACTGTTCGCGTAGCATACGTGAAAGGGTGTCTACGTTAAAAGCATGAGTCCAGTAGGAATCATGTACGGCAACGAAAGCTATATTCCTTAGCTTTGCTTCAGCAGCAGTCATCAACATATGCAAGGTATCGACTGAATGAATAAAGTTCGGTGCAACAGCATTCAACTGTTTCCGTTTATCTATAGGTGCAATGGTTTGAGGAACATGAAAAGCTATATTCTGTAACGATGTCAGTAGAAGTCTTGGCTTACTCTTCTTGTACAATTGTACAACAGGGAACCCAGATATTGTAGTCCATTTCATTGGGTGGAATGACTTGCTAGTGAATAAGTTGAAATCGCTATTTTGCAGCTTCAAGTACTCAATAGTTTCTTCATCGATACGACTAATAACTCGCAAACAATTTTCTTGAAGCCAAAGTTGAATAAGTGATGCTCCTTGAAATAGTTCCGAAAGTGAGTCTAATACTAAGCCACTCAAATACATTGATATATGTGAACGTTTCTCGCTGATAAGTTTGTAGAATTCTTCGTCTACGGGCTCATTCCTTTCCTTTTTCAACTCAAGTTCTTGTAGAATTTCGGTAATTCTGTTGGAAATCTGTTCTCCAGCTCCAAATCTAGTTACCCCATAAACTGAAGTCATTACTGTTTGTTTGATCAATTTACGGTTCAAAAGTTGTTTTGTTAATGCTGGAATTGACTTTTCCAAACTTGAATTGAAGTTGTCTTCTTCAGTGGAGTTGATATCCGTATCCACTTTCTTTTCTACGACTTGTAACACCTTTGAATAAGCGTCCGCTTTGGTGTCCGAAGAAACAAGATTAACAGCAGAAGCTCCTACTTTATCAGCAACTAATGCAGCATAATGTTGAAGTCCATTGCAAGATCCATCTTGGTGAACTGGGATTCTACTAATGTAATCTTCAATATCATTTCCCTTCAGAGAAAACTGTTCAATCTGTTCCATTTCAAAACATAGTGCGAGTGTCTGCCATGGCTTTTCTGCTTTCAACCAAAACGAATCAGACTTATAAGGATCTTTGGCTGCCAGCAATATATCATTCTTGTGCAAATTGAAATACTCCAATCTTTCCAACATTGATAGTTTGTCTTTACCAAATACCCCTACCAATTGGTATACCAACCAATTGTACCCATTTGCACCCAACTTTTGTCCATGCCAAAACATCATTAACCCTCGTACATGGTCTTCTTGATAATGTGATAAAAGTGACACCATAGGATATGCACGCCCACGGAAATCCATAGAGTGTGGTAAGTAGAAGGCGTCACCATTAACATCAAAAGCGTTTGCAACAACGTGTGTCATGTTGTACACGATACGCAAACTTTTTAGGTCATGGTATCTTTCATTCAGCAATTGCAAATGCTCAAGCTGGGGAGGGATCTTGAGAAACCCCAGCTCATACAGCATCACATTATTGAATACACCCAACACATTTGAATTGATTGCCCAAGCTTGCAGACCCAAGAAATCTAGACTTTGGTAGGTAGAAGATAATTGGCCGGTGCTATGTGCTTTTTCCATATACTTGAGTGACGTTTTAGAGTCCCGTGATGTTACCAAAGGTTTCAAATTGTCCAAATATCCACCTTGTGTAGGAGTTTCCCAGGGTTGTGGTGGGTGGATCATGGGTAAATACAATGATTTACCAAATGCCAAAGAGTCTTGAGATTTGAATTTATGAAACAAATAAGGGTGTATTTCAATCACACCTTGACGTTTTAATTGTTTGTAAATAGTCTTGTGAACGAATCCTTTTGAATCTAAGAAACCTTCTTTTCCTTCTAATGATAAAACTCTTTGGAATTGTTCCATTTCTTTAGTATGAATTTCCACTCTACAATGGTCAATTATAAGACGAATCAAATTACCAAAGAGTTTCACTCCTTCTTCTTCACTCAATTCTATCCATAATTGTTTTTGAGTCTTTTGTAAAGGGTTCTGTGGGAACTTGAGATCTCGTAATACAAGCCGGCGAAATGAAAATAATAAGCTACTGGCAAGTTGAAGAACGTTAACGTGCCCTTCTTTTGAAGACATTGTTTGTGAGATCATTGTTGAAAGCAGAAGAGTGACTAGAGAATCTGGAGGAATTGTCTCTAACAAATACGAATATTTGTGGAAGCATGCGTCATGAGGTTCTGCCTTTTCAACTTTACTGAGTCGCTTCATCATTTCTGTGTACTCCTTTCGTATTGTAGTGTACCATTTGTGAGTGATTTCTGAGTTCTCAATCTTGAATCTGTTTAATTGCATGATGGGGTGGCTTATCTCTAGCAGGTCCAGTAAGTTAAGCATATTTTCTTCTATTAGAAGTTGTCTAGTTTTGTTGAAGTTGTTGTATGAATTAATAAATGCAGTTTGCTCTTGAGGTGTTAAGGTATCATAAATTTGCCAAAGTTTTAGGTTCTTATGTTCTCTATTAGTTAATGATTCTTCTTTAAATGTAGTGTGTGAAATAAATCCACATAACCCCTCCAAATTTACATTTCCATTGCGGTCCTTGAAAAGGTTTAATGCTTTTGAATGTACCAGTGATAGTTCTAAATCAGAAGGATCATATTCTAAGGTATTTTCTCTTGGTGCACCCTTTCGTGGTATTATGAAACCTTTCAACTTCTTATTTTGGTCACATAATTTAATAAACCCTTCATATTGAACGTCATTAAGTTGAGGTATTACCATTTCTGACTTCAATTTACTCTCAGTCAACAACTTTTTAACGATACTGACAATTGAGGTGCGTACCACTTTACTTTTAAAGTCTTTTGATTCCATTTCCAATAAGTAACAGTTTATGAATTGTATAAGAAATGAAATATTGACTTCTTTCTGCATTGATTTAAGTTCATTGTTGATATACTTCAGCTGAATATTAATGCTCTTGTAATCTTGGTACACTTGTTGAAGATTGTAGATGCTTGGAGTGGACTGGAAATATGATAGGATCAACTGTAGACATGAAAAATAGTCATGAACAGTCGATGGACTATTGATGTGAGATGATATCTTATTTAATAATGATCTCAGTCGGTTGAAATCTCCTCGGATAATCGATTGTAGAAAGACACTGAATAGTATGGAATGTGATGCTGATGTTGGCGTTGAAGGCGGCGGTTTAAAGAATGGCGAATTCCAATCTTCATTTGGTAGATGCGATATAGGAGTTGTTAATCGAAACGATGTGGGTGTACTGGTACCATCAGAGCCTTTCAATGAATGTGTAGCTCCAGATGCATCATCTAACTTTGTAGAAGATTCATCTAATGATGACTTCGAATCACTTAATAATGAATTCCATCGTATCGACCTTTTCAATAGGTTATGATTATATCGTATGTACGAACTTCTTATATTCATTATCGAAATAAGTTTACCAGAACAAGCAGTCGTATCTCATATCATCAAGAACATCTCAAGAAAAGAGTACACAATTGATGATTCAAAGGATCTGAAATAAAAAAAGATACTCCACATTAAAGGCATCACCATAATTTGATTGTGTATGAAAAAGGAGATTGTGGAACGGAACGAGAGTCACGTTGAAAGGGTCATTGGAGATTAAACATAATTGTTGTGAGTGTCAAGGATCGAAGAATTGGAGTTGTTTATCAAGTGAATGAAATAAACGAGTTCTCGTTATCTTCAATTGAATAACAAACAATACAAGATAATTTACCGGGAAAGCCTTGAATTAAAGTGGTTGTTACTTATACTCGAGCATTTTATTGATAACTAAAGGTTGTTTGAAATGGTCAATTTCGACAACTATATTGAATGTTCAATTGATCAACTACCGCGTCCTAGAGATGGAGAACCTAAGGATAGACGTAATGACAGATCCATATACGTCCTTATGCTCATGCTGAATAAAAACCTGCCAGTTCCTTCCTTCTTTGGTACAGACTTCACATCGAATGACTCCATCCAGAGCAAGTACCCACCATCTATTGTCCTGCGAGGTGGATACACTTACCCAACATCGAGTTTACTATTGACAACTGCATTTCCTGACAGATGGGGAGTCTTGTCAACTCAATTCAAAATCGCAATGGCTGGTACTGGCCATGAATGGGATCCGAGCTTCAGAACTGAGCTTATACGATATGACCATAAAATCGTAGTATTGCATTTATTAGTGGGTGTTCATAGTTACAAGGGGAGAGTAGAAGCTACTGTCAAATTACTTGATCTAGTGACTAGCAATGAGCCTCCAAACCCATACTTGGACAGTCTATATGACCGTATGTTTTCAACTTTACCACCTCAAGACTTCGCACAGATGACTAAAGTCTTTGTGGACAAGCTATTACCACCAAGACATAGACCCAGATTTGACGCAATAGTGATGAGTGTGCCTATAGAAAGATTTGGATCTTCTCAACCGATTGAACAGCCTACTCAACAAAGACACTCCATAGGTATAAGTGTTCCCATGGAAAGAAGAGCTTCTTCCCAACAGATTGAACCATCCCAACAACGGTCTAGAAATAACTCGATAGGTATGAGTGTTCCAATGGAGAGAAGAGCTTCTTCCCAACAGAATAACCAGCAAACCCCTTTGGCAGCATCTACACAATCCTATCCTAGTACTCAACTCAACAAAAAAGCTGCAATTAAAACTGAAATTCCACTTGCTCGAGGATTGGTTCCAGATACATTACATTACAATGACTACGATGATGACGACGACGAAGAAGAAGAAGACATTTTCTTCTCCCAAGTTAGGTCATCATCACAGGGAACACAAGAAACATTTGCCAACCGAAATAGTCACTCGGGAATGCCAACTCATTCCCTTGGATCACTCAATTCCTTAGCTAATGTACCTGAAAATCGAATCTTTCACACCTACGTGTATGTTGCGGGAACTGTTCCAATCGATTGGACTCATATATGTGCTAAAACTTATGAATTCAACCCTGCCACAAACAACTACGAACTTTCAGACCCCGTTGTTCGAGGTTTAGAAATAATACTTAGCGATGTTAAATCGTCTTCAAGAAAGGAAACATTACTCACTAGCTCGAATTCCCTCACTTTATCCATTTCACCCAAAGATACGCTTGAGTTTTTTGATTGCAGTTATGTTGAGGAATTGTACACTGGGTTAAAAGAATACAATACAAAATTTGCAAACGCATTGCATAGCGGAAAGCAAATACCAATTCCTATTGAATTATATTCCATAAGATCTGCTGGGAGAAATGTATGGAAGGCACGTAATTTAAAAGTGAAAGATTTATTTGGGGTAAAATGAAGAACAAGTATCCAGTGAAAGAAGCCAGTCAAACTGAATACTAATCAAAATTATCTATAAGTTATGAGTGGTGTTCATCTTCACGAGGTTCTGGTGTTGCAACCACGCTTGCTACTACACTTGTGACTCTCAGGTTTATCCTCTTCACGGTGCTTTTGAAAGTCTCCATTGATGCGTCTACACCTAATACCCCACGTACAAACTGCACGACGGGCCATGGCATCGTGCGTAGTATAGGAACAAACTTTGTATAGAATGGGATCTTGATTTCACCCCTACGTCCCAACTCCAACGCAGAAATGATCTGTTGTGCAACTTTAGCAGGGTCCAACTCCGGAGCGATGGTTTTAGATATTGGCTTGACACTCAGAAACAATGTTGTACCAAGTTGACCAGGACTAATCAATAAAGTCTTTACACCAGTCTTGTTCAAGGACGGTGGACCCAATTCGTAAGTTAGTGACTCGTGAAGTGCAATTAGCCCCAGTTTCAGAGCTCCATACGCACTCAACCGTGCTGGACTCATGTATCCTAAAACCAGACCAATCGTGACAATATATCCTCGTTTGACTTTCAACATGTCTGGCAAAAATGCCTTAATGGTGTAGAAACTGGAGAGTAGGTTCACCTTTATCGTCTGTTCTACCTCTTCATAATCCAACTCCAAGACGCTTTTTCCAAAGGTGATAGCAGCGTTGTTGATGAGGATAGTTACAGTACCAACTTCATCTTTCACTGTCCTTTGCATTCGCAAGACTTCCTTACGATCACTTACGTCGCACTTATAGTACATAACACCTTTAATCGTTTCCACTGGTACCATGATATCCACAACCACAACTCTCGCTTCCTTTTTGGCAAACTGCTCTGCTATTTCTCTTCCCAAGCCAGAACCTCCACCAGTCACCAACACAATATCTTTACCAGGCTCAAAGAAGGTACCCACTAGAAAATGAGACAAATCGCGCACCTTCTTATTAAGGTGATAGAATAAGAGCACAATTGGTTGGGGCGCCATTCTGATTGTGACTTGTACTAAGTAAGTTTTTTGCAGCCGCTGAAAATTAGCGTCTCGGATCTGGAATGATTAACAAGATGAGATGTTCTTTGAGGTATACCTTCTATAATAATATGAGATATATACGATAGTTGTATTAGGGTATCTTAGTATGTACTAAAACCTTAGATTGTTACTATCAGAAATCATTGTGATTGAGGTTTATGGATATTGTTAGGTAACACCTTCAGAATTTGCACCCAATTATATTGAAAGCAACTGAACAGTATTATACAGATAGTTGACTAGACTCAAGAATGGCTTGTTTCTATTCTGTTCACTTGTTGCTTGATTCAATTAAGCCAGTAATCTACCACATTAGCTGGGCTTTACATTGTGTAAACATCTAATAATCAGCATACTTATACGAACCAAATAAATACACTTAAAATTAACAACAACTTTTAAAACTACTTCACAAATTATCTGCTTAGACAAACACAACAACCTCACATAAACCTTTCCTTCTACTCCCTTACTAACTCCATTTCCACCTTCCCTTGCCCTGCCAAAATCGGTATAAATTCACGTGACCATTTTTACTGCCTAATATGAAATAATTTTCACTTGATATCAACATATTCATCAGTGATGTTCAAACAGCTTCCCCAATCTAAAATTGCTAAGCAAGTTGCTAGGTTCAACCTTATACTGGGAACCACGGAGACGGCTTATCGCTTTGATCCAACCAAAATCGCAAAGGTCGAACTTCTTGTGATACAGAAGAAAATACATCAACCGGCCATCGGATTGACCAAGTTTTGGCGTAATAACTTACCTACTTTGAAGTTCCACAACGATGATATCGATTTCGTTGTTTCAAGATTGAAGGTGGGAACCAAGGAGGAAGTCAAAAGCTGTCCTATCAAGATCATTGTCCATAAGGTTGATAACTCTACACAGGAGATTAACTGTGCTCACATGAATGAATCCAAAATCTTAAAGAAGTTGGTCAAAGCTACAGATGCAGTTAATGTTCCTGCTGAAGAACTCGGTACTATCACTGTAAGTGGTGTGCCATCATTTTAAAAATACTTGTACATATATAATACATAACCCATCAAGGGGAATTACGAACGTGTAGATGTGGGCACCTCACTTCAATGGTAGCAAAAACTAATACGAATAAATGAGTACGTTATCGTTGCATTGATCTATAATTAGCTCCACAATGAGGTGAGAGAGAGGGTACTGTGTTATTGCTTTCGAAATTGATTCTGTGATCCGCAAGGGAATAGAAAGCATTTGAGACCGGCTCCAAAAGTAGACTTTACTGGAACCATGTACCTATTGTAGCACCAAACCTTCAATATTCAATTCAAGTGAAGCTTACAATCAAGTCTAACCGTTCAATATATAATTGAACTCTAATTTGAAGACTTGAGGAAACGGATCATTTCGTCCTTCCCTTTGATTTCGATCAACTTTTTGATATGGAGAAGTTCTTGGAGTTCCTCACTTGAAAGATTTGACGATGGTGCTTGTGTGATTTCTTCATTACCCACTTTTTGGGCAGCCCTAACTAACTCTTCAAAGTTGAGGGTCTCATTCTTTTGGACATTATTATACGAATTGTCGGGGTCTGTCGATGTTGTCAGGACACTCGAATGGGAATTAACTGACTGGACATTGGACGAGTTCGAAAACTCACTTAATCCTTCTATGAACTCTTCTTGTTCTTTTCTTTCTTCGTACACTTCAATATCTTTGGCCCACTCTTTTTTCTCCTCTCTCTTCTCCTTGACTCTACTGGTGAAATCTAACAATATCAGTTCCTCAGGAATACGGTAAACGAATGAGCTGTTACCGTGAGGAAGACATACCACCTTCGTTGCTTTTGCCATTATACCTGTTCTTGTTATTTCTCCAACATAATCCTCTTCCTCTTCTTCGTCAAGATATTCTTCTAATGTGATAACATCATTCAACTTAGGTTGACCCATGTTTTTAATCATGATATTATTGCTATTGGCAAACCTGAGGAATGATTGCGACTTCAAGTCAGGTTCGATGACTTTCGTGTCTTTCAACTGCCTTAAACGAACGCTAGATATTAAGTCGTCTACGTGTGCTGGGCATTTCCACTTGGTGCCCAATTTTTTGGGTCCCAACATTACTTCATCTAAGCAATCAATGTGCCATACGAGAGGACAGTAGTCACAGTGCAGTAATGTACGTCTCCCCAAGCCAGACTCTCCGCACTTGTGGCACAAGTACGGTTTTTCGTTCTTGTCGTGTAACGAGTCTACTTCCAAGTCTTCTGTCCAGTTATACCCTGCGATTTGAGCTCCGTTCATTTTGCTTGTACTGAGCTCGGGTTTAAGTGTATCGTCCTCATATTCTCCATGAGGACCAGTTTGAACTCCTACAAATGTCGAGTCACGGAGTCGTTTAGGGAGCTGGAAGACACTGGGGTTACGTGCTTGTAGACTGCAGAGCATTTTAGAAAATACTCCGACGTCGGCCCATTTTTCTGGCATTGGGTTCTGTTTGGCAAGACACTGACGACAGTACCATTCGTCTTCAGGTGCTTCTTCTAATGGGGGGTCACAGCATGTAAAATGGAACAGCTTAGGACATGTTTCGCAACAAAGGAAGATCCCTCCTCCTCCGCACAGCAGACAAAAATCATCATTATTAATCGTTGTGTCATCCTCGGGAACCTCAGGAATTGCAGCGCTTGCCTTCTTCTCAGGTTCGTGGATTGGAGTATAAGTGGACAAACTGGTAGTGGATTTCTGGGGCAGTTGTGTTACCTTGACTCTTTTTGACTTGTGAGTTTCGTCGACTATTTTCCGAGGGGTTTTAGGGACTGGGCTTGGGCCTTTATTTCTTCGCAGTGGCAAGCGGATTTCACTATCTTTAGGTACCACCTTATTAGTCTTAAGTGTAGAGTTTCGCTTTTGTTCGGCCTCGATTGCTGCGGAATCAACAGTTTCGTCTTCTCCTTCTTCATCACCTCCGCCACCCACAGACAGCTCTCTTGAATTAAGTCTTCCAGACTTGCGGCGCGGCCATAATGACTCCTTCTTTACTTTAGTTGTGGGTGGTTCTTCTAATGGAACACCGGTATAGACTGGAGTAGGCTCTGCCAAAGGTGGCTCGACAAACAACCTTAATTTAACCTTTTTCGATATCATCGGGCTTGGCTCGAGTTTAGGGGCTTGTTCAGCAATCCGTTTTGATTTTCGTTTGGATCCTGATGTATCTGAAGATTCTTCAACACTACTCAGACTAGACGGTATATCTGGTGAAAGTGTTGTGTTTGCGTCAAGTTTGAGACGTTTCAGTCTGGGTTTATTATGGGTTGATTTCCCGTTCATTTCATTGTGAGGTTTGGTACTTTTTACATTCTCCTTGCCTTTAACATCCTTCTCTTTTAAATCCTTCTCCATCTGTGGTTTCGATTCCTTTCTCTTCTCAGATGTTTTTTTCGCGTCCTTGGACCTTTTGTTCGCCCTTTCCTTGTCATTCTCCTGCTGGTTCGCATTGTTCTGGTGTATTTGTTGATCATCCAAACTTCTTTTTCGTGAGTCTCTCAGGCGTTTCATGCTTTCTATGATATCAACCTTTTTAATCTTTTTATCACCATCTCCATTATCCTTCACAGTGGTAACATTCTTGTCTGTATTCTTCGAAGGTGATTTCTCTTCAGAACTTTCCTTAAGGTTATTAGCTTTACTTGTCGTCCCATTCTTTCGAATACTCTTTTCACCAAAATATGCTGGTTGACCTATCAGTCGAAACCTCTGGTTAGCTAGTGATCGTTTGGCTCCTTCTGTTTTCATGGATGTTTCACGTCCTATTATAGAATCATCCACAGTACCTAGTGACTGCCGCACTGACGTGTCTATGGAACTCTCTCTTGACTCCATTTCACTGGACGATCGAGACATGGATTGTTTTGATAAATTTTATAAAAAGTTCGCAAGAAATATCTCAGTCACGAAGTCCACGATGGCTGAAACAATTCGATGTAAATCTCTTTATTGTATCAATTATGTTTCAGAGGGTTGTGCATTTGATTCTTGGTCCTAATTAGACCTACTTGGACTCATTGAGGGTACACTAGAATTGTTTATTTATTTACTTTTATATTTACTTTTGAGTGGGTAATGTTATAGGAAACGTAGACTCATTATATCAATTCATATTGTTGAGTAAAATACTCATTATCATGGTGTTTATCAGATGTACGAGATGATCAGATCCAACTTAAGAAGAGAATCGAAAGAGAATCTGGTCACTCAGAATATCCATCAATGTTCAACCATTTTAAAGTTTGGAATTTGTCAAATGTAGTTAGAACACGTCAATTGTATTGGTAATCACCATTTTAACGCTTGTACAATGTGGCATCGAACTTAGGATGCGTGAACTTCACAACACCTTCCTTTGTAACACCAAAGGTGGTGAAGAATTGGGCAATTTTTTCGCCTTCTCTTTCAGTAACAACGTCATAAGGTAAGACAACACGGTGGTTACTTGGTTCAGCCAAACCTCCTCTAGCACGGCCTGGTTCTTCGAATTCTCTAACGTTGACTGGGAATGGTCCTCCTGTCGATTTCTGCTTCAATTCACCCAACATCTTGTGCGACATCTTCATCTTGAGTGCATAAGTGTTTCCGGTCAATTTGTACAAAGAGGTACGGTAGTCGGAAGGCTTAACCTTACCGTCGGTAGAAGTCGAGATCAAAATGTCCAATCCGTAAACTTCGTTTTCTTCAAACTTGACCGAGTCCACTTGTGTCTTGTTCTGTTTGGATGGGTTCAAGATAATTTCCTTTTCTCCGTACAACTTGTTACGTTCGTGGTTGTGAGAAAGCATGCTTTCAACAGGAGTACACTTGTATTCAGCAGCAGCCTTGTCGACAGCTGAGGTGACGTCCCAGTTCTTTCCACCGACCTTGAAAAGTTCAATTGCGGCTTCGGAGGCGCTCCATGCAGCATGCAACAAGTCGGATTCTCTACCTGTGACTGGGCTGGACTTTTCGCCAACAACAACAGTCTCAGCAACAATCGATGGGAATCCATCAATTTGTGCTCCCAACATGATATTCACTACATCACCATCTTTCAATGTGATGTTGGAGGTTTCATCAGCTCTGGCAGGAGCCAAGTGGGCAGGAATTTGGTTTGGGTTAACACATGTAGGGAAAGCAATTCCCTTAGTAACATTCTTGGTCTCGGCCTTGGCGAGTTCAGCATTCAAGAACTCGTCACCCTTGACACTCAAGTCAAAAGTGGTAGCACCAGCTACAACCAATTCACGGACGTGAGCAATAGCCAAGTCAGCAATTTTTCCAGCTTGGACATAATGAGCTTGAACTTCAGGGTTACCAATGGAGTTGTCAACACTGGAATCTTCAGTAGAAGTTTTGTTGGCGGCAGCGGCCTTGGCAGCAGCAGCTTTAGCAGCAGCTCTTTTAGCAGCAGCAATCTTAATAGCTAAGTAAAGGTTAGTATTGAAGTATAAAAGTAAGGATAAACCTATAAAATGTTGAAATAATCATAATTGAGTCACATATGAATATGAATTGAATAAAACATACCAGGTTTTGGAGGCATAATGGTTTGTAGAAGTAGTTTTAAAAGAAGTAAAACTCTGAGATGAAAAGTTTGAACGAAGTTTTCAAAAATGCTGAAAAAACACTTTAGGAGAAGAAGTTGGGGAAAGGAGGGGAGAGTGGGAGGGCAAAAATCTGGAGATGAATTGGACGATTATGAGGGTTGGGTTGAAGTTGGTTAGAGATTATGAGAGGTGGGGATGGTTAATGAAAGATTTATTGAATTTGTTGATTAGATATTGAATAATGAATGGTTTTACAATGTAGTATGTGGAAAATTATGAGTGGTGTTCAGTAAGAGTGGTGTTCAGTAAGAGTTTGTCGACAATCTGAAGATTCCATTGAGGTAGATGGAAGGAATGAAGATATATTGTAGATGGTTAATGTAGAAATGGATATATCGTGATATCAGGAACATAATATCACTATCTTAATGATTTCGATTCGTCTTAAATTCAGCACTAATCCTGTCTCATAACCTATAGATTAGGAGATAAATGTCATTGTTTATGTCAGAGTATTTTGCCATATTATAAATTAATAATATAACTCACGTCTTATGCTTTCATATAACAAATTCATTCTATTTGGAGATTCAATCACTCAATTCTCATCAGAGCAACTTGGGTTCAATCTCCATCCCGCACTTCAAGACTTGTACCAACGTAAATGGGATATTATTCAAAGAGGATACAGCGGATATAACTCGACTCATGCCACACTTATTTTACCTGAAATCTTAGAAGCTGAGTTGAATCAATCAAAGGATAACATCAAGTTAATGACCATCTTTTTCGGAACCAACGATGCACTTCAAACTGGTGATGAGTTGAACAAAATCCAACGTAATACTGTTGAGACATATGGTCAAAACATTGAAACACTTGTCAAACTTTGCTTGGCTAATAACATTAAACCAGTAGTGATCAGTCCTACACTTCACGATGGGAAGTTGCTGACTCCGGGAATGGTAGAAGAAGGACGTCCTATTCACGTCGACCCTTCAACTAGTGAACGCAACTTGTTATACGTGCAGGCTGCCGAGGACGTTGCACGTAGAAATAACGTAGCATTCATTAATTTATGGGAAGCATTCAGAGTGTATGGAGGATGGACCAAGGAACAGGTATTGAAATCCACTAGTAAAGGTGACTATGTCTCATTCGAAGAGTTATTACCTGACGGAGTTCACTTCAGCAAAGTTGGATATAAAATCTTATATGATGAGATCATAAAAGCTATTGAGGAAAACTATCCGGAATTCGTTCCTGAGAAAGTAGAAAATAGATTGGCTTATTACAGGGACATTAATTACAAGGATTTGTCGAGTATTTGGGGATCTCTCGGCAACTGAATGTAGGGGGTGATGTTTAAGCAGGACAGCTAGACTTCTTTTGCGTTGTGAGTGTAATATAAGGTATTACCAAGAAATGACGATAGATTATGTATATTGGATATAATAGAATGAAAATATACAATAGAATGAAAATAAGTGAAATATTTACTTCTTAAAGCGAGGAATTGGGTAAGGTGTACGGTACATTAGAGTGCACCGTACCTAATCTTTAAACGGACATGTAATAATGTAGTATTTTCGGTAGCGCATTTTGGGTGCAAATTTTTCAATATCTTGCATTTATATTATCACCAATTTGTAAGGAATGTAGTTAAAGTTTCGGTTGCATCAATAGGACATTTCTGTCGTCGTTAACTTTGACGCTAAGGTAAGTTATATCTTATCTTACGAGAGAGTGAGAGGGGGACGGTCAACTCAAAATAATAATAAAGGTTAACGAGTACTTAAAAGTAATGTGGAAAATTGGTATATAGAAAAAAAAACCTTCAGTCAAGAAGTTCACGAATTGCGGAATAAAGTATTAAGTGACTTAACTTACTTGTCAATAAACATGGATGGTTCAATTACAATTGCAATAAACAGGATATTAGTTGGTAGCAACATAAAATGAATTCTTGGAAATGAAACTACCACACAGGAGTTTAAAGGTACAAGTGAAACACTTGACAGTAATTGAATTGACCACCGAAACGCAAACCCACATGAAACTTCTTAACAACCTTGTAATCCACTCCATCAATTGAACTCCCCAACAGTCAACGCATTAGTCTAAACGAGAATTTGCCTTCTCAATTTATACTTTAAACCTACATTTGTACCTGTGGGGGCTGGTTACGAGCAACCGATAACTGCCGATTACCTTGAACGTTTATACTTCCTGACTCCAATGCTGCATGTCATCAAGACCTTTTGTGCAACTGAAAACTTTCACAATACAATACAATTTACTAAGAACATACACCTCATCGCATCCAATTCTCTTCATACTTACATCACTTTCCATTGACATCTTAATCAAGAACATGGACTAAGGAGACGCATGTTCCGATCTATGCACTCAATATCATTCTAAAACATCTTCCTAACCTCCTTACTCCCTTAAACCTTATTCACTCAATCTGACAGGCAGTAACCAGCGCAAGGCGGGCAACGATGACTTATTTTTTTCTCACTTTCCTTTGTGTAGGTCTCCACAATCGATAAGAGCACGTCTTTAAACTACTGTTTGTTAGCAATGTTTCTTGCTCTCCTCTTCCTTTCTTCCTCTCATGTACCCCCCTCAAATCAATCACTCAATCTTACGTCCACACAATAAGTTGCTATACAACATAATGCAAAACATACACAACTCCATCGACATTTTAAATTTAAAGGTTACTGCAATGTTGTCGTATGTACATTATACTCAACTTCTGCGTACCGATCACTCTACTCATTCTTTTGTATTTCTGTCTAATACAAAGGCTTAGGATTTTTTTGACTTATTCAATACTCAATTTACCGTATAATGACTAATAATGAGCCACTTGTTAAACACAATTCAAACCAGTTGTTGTTACTTTGTCCCCTTGCTCTTCCACTTGTTCTCTTTGTCTGCATATTGTCATATTTCTGCAACCTTTTCTCCAATAACTAGTCCCATTTGTTTCACTTCAAAGAAACTTTACCCATGAAAAATAACCCCAATGTGTGAAATTTCGCTATACCTGAAAAAAATTACATACAAAATTCCTTATAACTTCTTGACTTTTTATTGTACCTGTTTTATATAAAAGGAGGCCAGAGGATCGTTGTTCTTCATCCTCGTACTGTTCTCTAGTTGTGGATTTTTCAGTACTAGTGAAGAGCTCCAAATGAGTAACTTCATTATATGCTTGGCTCACTTTTGCGAGTTGCATGGTCCTACTACTATTATATGTACTCAAGTGAGTAGCCATAAGCTTCTGTCGAAGCATACTTTACAGTCCAGTTCATCTTCCAAGATCCAAAGTACGTGTGCACTGTGTAAGTTGCTACTTCCTAAGAATGACGCGGTGAACTTGATCACTAAAGACCCTAACCAAATGTTTATATCAACAAACTACCCGGCAAACGCAAAGAGATATAGTTCCTTGACAAAATTGGTGATGAAAAGCTTATCAGTTGAAGCAACTTCAGACGTCACCAAACCAATGTTCTATGGTGACGCTACTAATGGTTACTGTATAACCAAAATATTCAAAGTCAAGGACGCAAATGCCCGGGGGTCCGAACGAAAATACTCGCTCATGGTTATCGCTGATAACGAATCTAAATTACTTCACAACTGGGATATCGTGGGCATTTACTACAGCGAATTCATCCTGCTTATACGAAAACAAGTTGACACAGCAAGCAAGACTTCAAGAAGAGTATCCAGTAGCAATTCCTTAAATGGTCACTCAAATGGTAATGGATCAATGTTGGATAACGAGAGATATTTACGAAGATCCTTGATCAAACCGAAGCTGTTGGTCGAGTTAACTAATGATCTGCAGTTGTTCGTTAAGTTTCATTTATGGGGGATAGAGCTCCTAAAAGACATCATGAAGTGAGCCTTTTGCAGAATACCTAGAAATCTATTTCTTGGATAAGAGAATGTTCCAACTGTGTGGATCATATATCACAGCATGTGAAATTTCAATGTTCTTGAATTGATATTTCACACATAGGAAAGTACGGATCATACTCTTCACATGACTCAAACAGCCGTTTTACGTTTACACTTGAGAATGTATCTACACACCAATATCGATTGCAAGTTATGCTTGAACATATACCTACTCAAGCGAATGGTGAATAAATTACCATAATAAATTAATGAGACTAAAGTCCCCATATGAAGAATCCAAATGAACTTGCAAGTTAGATTATTGGTGAGAAATATAATTTACATGCTGCACCACAGCAAAAATCGATATCATGTGTTCTCAGAATATTCGAAATAGGAACTATACGACTTTCAACCTCAATTTTTTTTTTGAATTGAATCGTCATAATTATCCTCTATTTTCAAGTCAAGACTCCACCAATTTTACGTATAAGGTATGCCATATCGGAGATTAAATGGTTGAACACTTCACTTTTCGTGAAGTTAGACAGATACGAGTCTTTGAACTCTACAACAACCTGAGTACAGAATAAACAAGAATTAATATAAATTACAGAATTTCAGAGAAATTCATTATGCTATTCGATTCCTTCCAATGTGTAGATTGCATTTTTCCGACGGAGCAAGTCATTTGCTTGATTGTCTATACGTTGCGCGCAATTACTTTATTCATGTAGAATCTTCTTCAAAGTTTCTCCTCTTTTAATCATCCACGGATCAAGACGACTCGCTGGTAAGTTTGGTAGGTTCCAATTCCTAGAAAAATCTCTCCTTGACCTTCTCATTTGGTTACGGTGTCTTGTGGTGAGTTCTCTTACTGCATTCGCCTCGAGGATAGTTTCTTCATGGAAACATTCTGCTCCAGTCCTATCACGGGGACATATGTTACTAGGTACCCACAAATCGAGTACCGGTCGGAACATGTGTCCTTCGTGTCCTTTACTATAGAGACCATGCGGGTACTCTCGGTGTAAAATATCGCTGTATTCGTTTGGCACTAATGCAAATACTCCTTCAAAAAAGGTCGGCTTCAATGGGTGCAACTCGCTTAATTGGTAGAAGTGGTTGTTCTTACAATGGAATAGTTGTTTTGCCCCATCTATCTCTTGTCTAGTAGACTCCAACAGTATTTCCAATTCTTGGGGTGTGATTGTTTGTGAGTTACGCTTTTGTTTATACTCCGGATCCAACAATTGGTTGAACTCGTTTACTTGGTCCTGGCCCCACTCGGACCGGTCGTTAGATGCATTGTCTGTGTAGGACAAGGCTGTAATGTCCACGTAAAACCCAGTGGACGTGTCTATAAATCGTGCATCGATTGTATTCATTCCGTTTGTTTTGCTTCGGCTAAAATAACTGGGCCCTACGTCTATCAAGTAAGTCCAGGCCCCTCCTGTTTCGTCTCTTGCGTCTCCCATGTCGATCACCAATGACAGATTATAATTTCGTGCAAGGTGCATCAAGGATTTCAAGGTGATTTGGACATCCATGTCTGGGTCCCACGGCATTGTGATCCCATTCCAGTACCATCCCAATAGTGACCCATGAGCTAACCAAGTCTTTAACCCTATTGACTGCGAAAATCGAAGCCATGCTCTCGTCAACCGGTGAAGTACAGCATTTTTTTCATACTGGGAATGTGATAGTGCTTTGAAAAACCTCCAGTCGTAGTGGTGACCGCGTTTGTCATTAATAGTGGTTGCTTCATGGAAATGTTTAATATATTGGTCGTTCAATAGTAAATTATTCTTGAGGTTTGCCAATAACCTTCGGTCAAAATCATTAACAACGGATGTCTTCAAGGACTGTTCTATCTTGTCACTTAAAATACTGACATAACGATTATAATTGAGAATGAAATCCAGATTCAACAAACTGTAGTCGGGTTCAATATTCACACTTCGAAAGATATCAAAGTTGATAGAACTGTCAATTTGTGAGTCATCACCTTTCTGCTTCTTCCATAAGGTATTAAACTTGGCCACCTTCTGTGAAATGCTAATTTTATCGTCGTCCCATTGACGTGCCATATATTTTTTATCATCATAGTCGAACTGATTTTTATATGTCGGAACCACCAAAGTAACATTACTTTCATTGCCTAAGCCAAGCAAAATGACTCTCTCTGGAATTGGGGCAGAATAGCGTAGGTAGTTTGCTCCCAAGTACCTTCTTGATTCTTCTGTCATGTAGAAATCGGGGCAATGATTAATATGAAACGAACTCTTGGGAGACTTTTTAATGTTTGTACAAACACTATTGAATTCTTGAGTATGTTCTTGGAGTTGGAATTGTTCTAGGAACTCGTTGCAGCTAACCAGATTGTATCTTTCTTCCGGTTTCAAGTCCACCCAGTTCTTCCATGAAAATGGAATGGCAAACGAAGGATCCAATATACCATCATTCTTACTTATAGCCTGCTCAACTAAGTTTAGAAGTAGTGCTGGCATTAATCTTGAATCGTACTCATTTTGAATACTAGTATGAAGAGCCTTTTCTTTTAAGTTTGAATTCCAAATATTGGTGGATGAACCCTCAATTGTATGTTTCATTTGTGTTTTCTTAACCGTTTCTCCACTTCTATCATACTTGTCAGTAGGAGATATAAATGAATAACCCAAATAATCATTGACCAAATGGGAACGAGCGCCAAACTCCTCTGCTCGGATATAGGATACCTCTTCTGAAGTTGGCACCAAATTCATCCAATTGTAAACGTACAACACAACTTGACATAGGATAAGCAATATAGTGAGCTGCCCTACACGCGTTGAAAATAGCACGAAAACAACCTGGCGTCGCCATATTATTAGACGCGTTCGCAACTGGAGTCTACCTATAGTTGGTGAGAATATCATTGGGTGCAAAATTGAAAGAAGAGTGATACTTTTTCTAATTAAAATTCCGATCGATCTGAGCCGCATCTTAAAGTAGAAGAAAGATGGAGATACCAGGAATATGAAGTGATCAAAAGGGTGAGTTTAGTTAGTTAGAGATGTAGTTGATTTTGAACTTGGTCTTTCGAATAGGGTAGATGTATAGATTGAGTTGAATTGGCAAGTTGTATTGAATGTTTGTGATTGTATTAGTTGATTGAGTTGTTGGTCTTTTTGCAGCCATTGGAAAGGACAGCGAGAAAAGTGAAGTTGAGTTCCAAAGATATAAAGTAATATTCATGTGGTGAATATGATATAAGTAGCAGATAGTTCATTGATTGCAGTGACCGCAATCCTATCGATAATAGTATTGGCTCATTGGAGTAATTTTACCGAGCTTTAACTGAGTTCACTGTTCAATCAGATATCCAATCTGTGACTATCACTTCATTATTGAATCCTGTCTGCCAGAAAGTTGTACCACCAGTCATAAGTCACTTCGTATAGCTCTGGAAGTAGCCACCATACCGGTCCAAGCAGCATTCTACCATGGTCTGTAATAGAACTCTAGACATTGAGCCCAGTTAAATTCGCCATACTTCTAATCTGCATGAATTCTCACATGCATCCATCTGATTCCCTTCATCTGATTCCTTTACTACATTCTAATTCTTCTCTCAAAAATCATATATCATCAAATACACAGCTACTTATACTATAAATGAATTTACCCTAACCTGCTCCCTTAAACTGTACATGTCTATTTTGCAGGTTTCAAATTATATCACCATAGTAAAAGGCGCACATGTAAGTCTAACAACTCTACTTAAGCAACTCCTTCAATTTACCAGACCTATTCAAAGCCTGTAAATCATCATTACCACCGATATGTTGACCGTTAATAAATACATTAGGAACAGTACGTTGTCCTGTGAGGTTCCACAAACCCTTTTGCAACACCGAGCCTTCATCAATTTGATTCAACTCAATTAATTTATAGTCTTCATTCAATGATTCAAGTAACTTCTTTGTAGAAACACAATACGGACAATAAGATTTGGAGTACACAACTACCTTTTGAGACTTGATTTCTTCTTCCAAACGAGGAATGATCGTGGGAGGAATCTCAGATGGCAAGAACCATGACTTGATAATAGCGAGCATTGTGATAACGTTTATTCTTTAGTGGTCACTTCTTAACATATGAGGTAGTGTATGCACAAAATTTCTTACGAACATCGCTTTAGTTTACTAACGGTGGCACTCACTTAAGAGTGAAACGTTTAGTATTGCGAGTAGTGGATTTTAGTAACCATATAATGAATGAAGAACCCGTTCTTGATTTTAATCTTTGCGGTGATTAGCTGTGCAGCGTTAGTTTCGGCAGTTTATTCTGATCTCAATTGTAGTACAAATGGTGGCAACAGAATACCCCATAAGTCCTGGGACTTGCGCAGCTGTAGGCAATGCTTCAAATAAATACTCAGGTTGGGTATCTCAATCCTCTATCCATAAACTCGTATATGTGGCTAATGGTTATTCAATTGATGATATGTTGCCTCGCTTGGCTAAAATAGAAGAGCATTTAACAAGTACGAGTACATGCGAACCTACCAATGCTTCCTCAAAATTCGTAGCCGATATTGCCGGTCGTATACTTGTTGTCCTTAGTGTAGCCGGACTAATTGGAGTTGTTTGGCAATGTTGAAGTAAGTTAGTTTTAACTACTATAAACTGGCTGCTAAATCTGAGTCGTGTAGAAACCACTTATGTTAACAAGGTGATGCTATTGCGTCTTGTAGTGCTAGCGATGCAGTATTCAAAATACGAGTATATATCTGTACTAGACTGCCTTGATCATTGAGAAGTTGAAAAGCAGGTCTTTTCTTGGATACGATTGTGTAAAATGGTATTATAAATCAAGTGTTGTAATTATGCTCCTCTGTACAAGGGTTGATGTATGAATGTTGCTCCATTATATATCAAATAATGTATTCATGTATGAACTACTTGAAGGTGTACTCAGAGCATGGGATGTGTTTCAAGTTAATCACCCTATTCAGAATATATACAACTTCATTCAACGTTAATATTACTTGTTCTGAAGTCCTGAGAGATTATAGGCATGAAATATAAAAGATTTGCAACCATTCAAAAAGGAAACATTCGCATCATCACATCTACTTAAGCTAACCTAAAACACCATCCCAATACCATCTCAAACAAATCTACTACGATTAACTTTACAAATGAGAGTGTATGGTCTGCGTAACAACAGTTTACCCTCCATTAGCGAAAAGTCTAAAAATATCAATATTTATTTCCAAACTCCGAATGTTTTTATTCGTTTAGCACATCCAAATATTATATGTCCGGGTGGAGTTCCGATGTCTATTCTATTGTACAATGGTTGCTGCTGCCCCCAAAGGCAAACCCTTCTTTTTATTGATTTCGGTAGCACGTAACATTACCATCCTCCTCACTTCATTGATATGGTTTTGTCCTCAATTGTCCTCCACTTATCCTCCACATTCTATAAATCCTCCAACCTAAGTCTATTCCCCCAACCGTTCCTATAGATTCAATCATACCACTTAAACTCTATTTTAACATTAACTCTTACACATGACGTCACATGCATTTATCCTTCATTATTTTACTCCACCGTCTGTATCTCGCCAAAAAACTTTGGCACTCTATGCATTTAATATTTAATAAATTTGCCCTATTTCTTTATTTTTCAATTGATTCCACAAAGTAACGAACCTTATTCACAAAAGGTACTATAGACCCCAACCCTGCCAACAATCCACTTAATACAGATTCTTAGAATTGTGCAAAAAGCCTCTGCTTTTTCAAAATCTCATTTACCAGTAAAACATTCAAAATCTCCTTTTCCACCATTATTTCTCCATTGGTTATATTTTCAT
Organism: Kodamaea hsintzibuensis (nom. inval.); assembly: GCA_030568835.1. Taxonomy (NCBI): domain Eukaryota; kingdom Fungi; phylum Ascomycota; class Pichiomycetes; order Serinales; family Debaryomycetaceae; genus Kodamaea; species Kodamaea hsintzibuensis (nom. inval.). The sequence continues at coordinate 736,323 of JAJMJA010000002.1, forward strand.
TCGAATGAAGCATTTTTAATGTACTGTTAGATTGGACAGGTTTGATTTCAGCTCTTGATGTTCCAACAGTTACATGGGTATATTCATTCAATGGTTGGATCTTTATCTCCTTTCCTGTATCATAAATCTTCAAAATCTCAACCTCAACACAGATTAAGTTGTCGTGGTGAACAACTATCTTGGTTAATTTAATGTCTGCAAATACTTCCAAGTCCCTTCTCTTAACAGCATTGCCAACCGTTGGTAAGGCATTGCGTAAGGCTTTCCATTTTGGTTTAAGCAGCTTGTCTTTCTTAGTGGTGGCAATATGACCCAATGTGACGTGGAAGATACTCTGGACTCTCTTGTTATCTTTAAGTTTATTCCATTCTTCTTCGTGAACCAAATATTTTTCCAATACTTTCATTAACAGACTTGGCTTGACGTCAATTCCGTAATATGTTGGTTCAGCTATCTTTTGAGCTTTATTTTGCTTGGACATTACCTTGGTGAATGTGGGCTCGTACTTCAATGCTTCCTGGTATGCTATTTCTATATGTTTTTCTTCAGGAATACGAGGAACCATGTCAGGATACACCCCCTTTAATGTATTCAAAATCGTCTGCACATTCTTCAACGTCGAATCAGGGCCCTGGTTTATATTCAAGTTGATAATTAAATCAAAATTCGAATCGGGTTCTGCATTGGGGTTAACCTTTTGAAATGCATGCATGAACCGTTTTATAACACTTTCAGCTAACTTGGGATCAGCATCATACTTGATTGACTGATGGTTGTCACCTCTCTTCTTTGTTCTTTCCAATGTGATTTCCCAAAGCTTATCATCTGTTAATGCCTCATCCACAAAGTTCAATCCGATAAAGTGGATGTCAGCATCAGTGATATAGTACGATCTTTTGGCTTCAAAGTCTTTGAACAACTGTCTTCTTTCACGATACTCAGAATTGTTCCTATCGACAAGTACGACATCTTCAATATAAAGCCTTTTCAAAGCTTGGTCAACCAACTTTACTTTAGCCCCACTGCCGATATTATCGTTTTGAACATGCTGCCATTGTGGAAATAAATTAGTCAATGTTTGGAAGGTGGTGGTTTTCCCACAAGAAATGGTTGCAATTGGGATAACAACATACTTGTGTTTGCTTTGAATTGTCACCTTTTCAAGGCCTTCTTGAATTCTTTCCATGTTCAAGAGATTCATTCCATCACTCTCTCCGATGCTATCTAAGTATAATTGTCTAGTTTTTATGATTCCATGACCAGTAATAAACTGATCCTTAAGTTCTGGATTCTCTTCAAACAATATGGCAACAAATTCTAGATAATTGGCTATGATGTGTTTGTTACGCTTGGCGTTTTTGTTGATAACTCCAGTTCGTATGTATGCTTTGGTAGCTTCTCTAAATTGACGGTACAACAAATACGGTTGTTCAAACTTGTACTTGAAGAATAAGTCGCTATTATCTTTAGCACTCTTACATCTAATGACAAACCCTTCCACTTCTTTTCCTTTATACTTACCAGTTTTCTTTGCATCGTCAAAGAACTTGAACATTTCATTTGGGTTTGTTTGATTAAACGAGTCAATTGTTTTAAATCCCCATTCTTTTGCGAACTTGTATACTTCATCCATAGGTAAGGTGTTAAATTTTATAGTGTTGTAGTTCAAACCATGCAAATATAACCCAGCATTTTCCTTCAGATATGGTAATACGTGCTCTTCAAAGTCATCATCACATAATTCTGCTACTGCAGTCAAGTTGTTATCATACAAGTATTTGGCCAAGTCTTTCAATGATTTGTTCAAGCCTGACAATTGACTAACCAAGTGGGATTCACCTTCCAAAGCATGATTTGTAGTCAAATCTTCTCTAACTCCAGTCGAATGCTTGGAACAACTTACGATATCTCCCAGTGGTAACGATCCTATCAAGATAATACATCCGTTCTCCTTCAAAGTGACTTCGTAAGGCCCGATAGTGTCATTGATCAAATTCTCTTCCTTTGTCAAACTAACTTCCCCCACATTGAAGAACTTGTCATATCCACGAACGACAATCTCTTTGTCTTGGTACGTGAACAACCCACGGGCATTGATAGGCAATAATTCTCCATTCACCAGCTTAGGGTAATCCCATTCATTAAACTTCCAACTGTCTACTTTGAGCTCTGTGTTATTGACAGTATTGGTAGTCTTCTTACCTCTACCTTCTTTCTTTAACTTTAGACTGTTGTGAAGGTTAATGCAAAGTTCAGCAACCTCTTGAGGTTGATCTCTAATAGGCATCTTTTAAGTGAGTGTGGTTGGATAATGCAGAAGAATGCAAGTATGGAGGACTTTCAACACTCTTTATATACACCGATTTGTTTGCCACCAAATCGAAGTTGAGTCAAGTGAAAATTTGGTATCAGTTTGATTTTGCATCACATGATTCAGTATAGCGATGATTTGGATACGAGAGTGGGAGAACTTAGGAGAACTTAGGAGGTGATATATAGGTAGGGAGAAGAGATTGAGCTGTACAGGTAGTTGAAGTGTGATATGGTGAAGCTACTATTCAAGTTAATCAATGGTTTCATCAACTTGAAAGCAGAATATGTGAGTGGCAGGAGAGTCAGAGAATGCATTGTGACTCAGAGTTTTAAGTTTGAGCCAACTGGAATACGAGACACGGCTACGCTACTCAATTTGCCACTGAAACTAATGGCAATACAGGGTGGCAAAGTAATTGAGGTGGGGTACGAGAATCAATTTGTAGTGGCAATAGCTTTGTGATGGGATGAGATATTTTAATTGAGTATGAATGAAATTAAAACAAAGCAAAGTGGAGAAAGCACATCTATTATGTCTTTTGAATTAATATATGACCGTGTTACTTGTGTGTTCGCATAATATTACAAAGTGGTTGAATGGTAGCATCAATCATTGAAGTTCGTCTATATTGTAATACTTATAAGCTAGAATAAATATGAACTCCTGATAGTTTACTTTTAAAGAAATACGTACAGGTCCTTTAATAGGTTAAAGTAGTATATAGAGTGATTTATGATACTTTTCAACTCTTCTCTTACTGAATGCTTCAGTATTTAAAACAACTATAATGTAAAATAGCAAGTTTAAGAGTGCTAAGAGTATTGCATTCTCTAAGTTCTTCGAAGTAGCGACTCGTATCCTAAATATGAACCTCACTGTTTGTCAACCATCTTCATATGAATATATTTCAAAAAGTGTTCTGGTACTATATTTTTATAGAAATGGTTGCAAAATCTAAAATAATTTGTAACAATAAATAGGGTGGATATGAGAAATTACATAAAACAAATGAAGAGACTAAACTACTGATGAGTTCCCAACAGCAACAGTTATTAATTACCCCAAGAATTGCAGCATATACAAGGCAGCCACATAGCTGCCTAAAGACCTCGAATATCACTGGACGGGAAGATGTTCAAAACCAAGTGAATTTCCCGTTTTGAGAACATCCTACAATTCTGGAGGATTCTTTAATTTCCCAAGCATCGTCTCAGATAAGAAGGTTCACCTAATCTGGCTCTAACCAACTTAGATCAATCACTCAAAATATACGAGTTGAGAATAAGTTTAATAATTTAGCATAGTTATCGATGATTCGGAAAGACTTCTTTACCTTAACCAAATACCTACTCAACTTGAAAATTCTTTTCAACATAAGAAACCAGAAGTTTTGTTAAAGCTATGAATAGGTTTCAAATAAGTATTACGAAAGCTATCAAATAAGGAGATATTTTTAGGTTCAGAAATATGTCGGAGAGCTAAAGAAGTTTATTCATCATACGTTAAATTAGATTTTAGAAAAGATTTAATTTATTCATATCCATAAAAGTATAAAAAAGTTGCAATCGGTGGCTGCAAAAAAAGATTCACTTAATCAGTGTGGTGGCCAGTGTGGTGGTACTTCCAGCTCCAGTAACCCTTGCCATGCTTAGGATTACCTGCGTGAGCGTTGGCACCACCAGCGTGAGCACCTGCTCCATTAGGACTAGCGTAAGAACCAGCACCCCCAGCGTTAGCATAAGCACCATCTGGACCAGCATCAGCAACAACGTCACGTCTTCCAGAGCCAGAACCGGCACCTGCACCAGATCCAGAACCACCGCGTCCTCCAGAACCAGAACCGGCACCAGCACCAGAACCAGAACCACCGCGTCCTCCTGAACCAGAACCGGCACCAGCACCGGAACCAGAGCCACCGTTACCACCAGATCCTGAACCGGCACCTGCACCAGATCCTGATCCTCCGCGTCCTCCTGAACCAGAACCGGCACCTGCACCAGATCCTGATCCACCGTTACCACCAGATCCTGAACCGGCACCTGCACCAGAACCAGAACCACCGTTTCCTCCTGAACCAGAACCGGCACCTGCACCAGATCCTGATCCACCGTTACCACCAGATCCTGAACCGGCACCTGCACCAGAACCAGAACCACCGTTTCCTCCTGAACCAGAACCGGCACCTGCACCAGATCCTGATCCACCGTTACCACCAGATCCTGAACCGGCACCTGCGCCAGATCCAGAACCACCACGTCCTCCTGAACCAGAACCGGCACCTGCACCAGATCCTGATCCACCGTTACCACCAGATCCTGAACCGGCACCTGCGCCAGATCCAGAACCACCACGTCCTCCTGAACCAGAACCGGCACCTGCACCAGATCCTGATCCACCGTTACCACCAGATCCTGATCCAGCGCCTGCGCCAGAACCAGAACCTCCCCATGGCCAGAAGAATCTCTTGTCAAGATCAGTTTCTTCACCTTCATAAGATGCAGCGTTTATGGCAGCAAGCACACCAGCGATAGCAAGAGCAGTTTGAAATTTCATTGTAGTTTAATATATAGTTAATTGTTTAGTTGTAGTAAATAACCAATAACCAACTAGATGTTGTTCAGTATTTATACCCAATCCCCAGATATACTAAGTATACTCCATATACTTTGAAAAACTAACTAATGACTGCAAAATCCTGCGAACATGCAAGATGCTGCCAGTTAAATTTAGATCGACTGTAGTACCCTAAATTGGTAGTAGAATTCAAGGGGCGTAAGGGCTTATAATGATCAGCTACTGAACCAAGCCTGGGGTTAAAGTTTTATTGTCATCTTAATTAGAAATTTGGGCCCCTTTAACTATACTGGTTGTGGAACAGGGGTGGTTCGTACGCATGGAAGAAGTAGAAACATGGGGTGGAGTTAAAAAGAGGCGTTTCAACGGTGAGCCCTAACACAACTTTTATTTAGAACAACCTCAGTTTGGGGAAGTGTGGATTGCAATTTCATTGTTCCATGTGAATCCCTTGCAATGAGATTACTTTACCCAGGCAAGAGCCAAGAGGGAAGAAGTTAAGGAGTGTTCGATTTTCCTTTTTTGTTTGAAGAGCTGTGAGGATATTCCCAGTGCAACCATAGCGTAGCTAAGAGGAAGGATACTTTTGGGAGTACGGGCCCAGAGGTAGCAATGGAAGGGGTGGATATAATTAAGTTACAATTATAAACCACAATTGATGAGAGTGAATTACCGAGGTAAAGAAATGTGTTTCATGGAAATGTGGGTGGTTAAGGAAAGTTGAGAATTTTTGAATTAAAGACTTAAGAGTAAGAAGAGAATGCAATTAACATTTAATGGAAGAACCAAGCATTGGAAGGAACACTTTGATATGAAATGTATGTGACGCAAAATCATATTTGCAGCCAGTTGAAAATTGAATCATAAAGAGGTAACACAAAAGATTTCACCAGTTAATAGTAGGAATCGAACAGAGAAACAAGAAATGTTGAAGGAAGTAGGATCTGAGTTTGAGGCAGAAGAAGGGATGAACATTTGAGCTCTTAAGTTTGAGAAAGGGTTTGAAACTATTAGTTAACTTTCATTTGTAATTGTTAATGAGGGTATGATATCATTTCATTGTTAAGAGTTGTCCCCTTGCACAAATTAAAAGTTAAAGTCAAGACCACGAGTTGACAGCAATTAAAAAAAAGAGTGGAAGTGTAATGATGAGTAATTCCAAATGTTATTCCCAAAGTGTTTCCACAGTTGGAACATGTATTGCTTGAGAAGAGTGGTGGATTTGAGTAGGCTGTGATTTATTTAAAATTGATATCATAACGCTATTCCGAGTCATTTACATTAATTAGTTCATTAAGAAAACGTTTTTAGAATAGCTATGTTGAGACTTGTGTACTTCTTGAATAGTTATTGAAGAAACTTGAGTTAGAATGGAATTGAGAATATCATAGCTTCTCAATCCCTTCCCTTCTAAGCGTGGTGGGGAAATCCTAGATTTCCTTAAAGAGAAGCTTGTTGGAATAGGGCACATTTGAACTTATCTGATTTCCTTATTCTGTTGAGTAACCTTTCCTCATTCACTCAAATCATTCATCAACCCATTAATGTGCTCAATACAAGGAATTGGGTGGGTACTTTTTTTATTCAAATGAATAAACCTTTTAGAAGTTTACAAGTGTGGGAAGTTCCCAAAATACTTTACTACAAATGCCACATATGATAATGTATACTCCTTAACTTTCCAACCATAGCATATCCCAAGTCTCCCAAATTCAAATGCCTCTAATACCCATTACTCTTCCTTGTCTCTAAGCACCTTTCGATATGATATTCACGTGATCGATTTAAATGCCAAATAAACCAAATCTTAACGAGCCAAACGAAAGAGAACCAAGCCTTGATAATCATGTCCTTTAATGTGGACATTGATGAAGCCGATGTTGCTGTGCTAAACCAGAATCTCATAAAGTCCAAAGAACTCTTTGAGTCTATCAAAGGATCACTTTCCAAGGTTTCTCAGAAGTCTATCCATGCACTGAAAAACATCAAGCCAACACTTAAGGAAGTAAACAAGTTGAATGAAAACAAACGACAGGTGGAAAATGGAATTCAACTATTGAGTGATGTTAGTGAGAGTGCTGCAACCATTCATCAGTATGAGGAATTATTGGCCAATCGTATAGAAACCATTGGTCTACGTAAATTCATCGACACTTTAGTCAAGAGTCGAGCACTTCTCAAAGTGATCAAGCCCAAGTTCAAACAGTTCACTGGGATCTTGATTAACTTTGAGATCTTGATTGACAAATCCGATCTTAAGTTGCAATCATTTTTCCAAGGGTTGATTGGGTCGTTACCTTCAGAGGTGATGAAGAATGAGCAGAAGTTGAACGACATGAAGACCATTTTGGAGTATTTCAACACAGATACTGGTAATGTGAGTAAGGTTTACGTTAGAACCCGTAGTAAGATTCTTGTTGAGCAATTCAAACCTTTAGCAGAAGCCACCAAACCAATAGAGAGAGTAGGAAATATGCCTTACGAGAAGGGAACAAACGGAATCAATAGGTTCAGTAATGAAGCAATCAAGTTCATTAAAGACGAGTACGATTTGATTGTACTGTTGAAAATGAACCCACAAGAGTTGATGAATCCATTGATCGAGAGATGTATACTGGATATATATACTCATGAGGTGATTGGGTACTTCAATACGTTTTTCAATAGCACCAAGCAAATGCTCAACAATGATATGTTATTGTTGGAGATTATCGAAAACTTGGTTCATTTCCTGGACTTTATGAAGAACTATGGCCTTTCAAGCAAGGAGTTTACGTTGAATGTTGAAACGTTTGTATTGAAGAGTTCTGTATTGCTCAAGGAATACCTTCGTATGATTGAAAATAGATTTGCTGGAGTACCTCTTAACGATAAGAATATTCCTGAGATTATAGTAGAATTGATCTCAAGAGTAAGAAAGTCCAGTGAGTTCCCCAAGTCCATGCTTCTGTTGATAGGCAACTTCAAGTTGGGAGATTGGCTTTTGATCAAACCACCAGTAAAGTTCATCAATGTATACACGTCTGTGATACCCAACACTAACAATGATGAAAGTAACTCGTACTTGCTTTCGTCCTACTTTTCAGATATCATTGACTCAATAATGATCAATATAGAGATTGGGTTGAAGAATAGCGAAGTGACGTTGCGTAAGTCGACACAAGGGTTCTATCTTATAAAGAACTTGGTGATGATAGAGACGATTCTTAATCGTTCGTCATCACTTTTCGAGTTGTTGGGTCCATTGGGAAATGAACGGTTGAACAAATTGAAGAATCGGTTTCTCAAGTTGTTCTTGGATGACTGGAACTATGCGTCTTATATTATTATTCGTGACATGACAAGCATCGCAACAAGCAACGCAGCACACAATGGAGGAGTGGCCTCAGCACTGGGACAATCTCAAGGAGGTAGTTTGTCTAGTAAAGAACGTGAATCGATAAAAGAGTTGTTCAAGAATTTCAACGAATCATTTGAAGAGGCAATCAAGAATTACGAAAAGTATAACATATCGGATGCTAACTTGAGGAGTTATTTGAGCAATGAGATTAAGAAGTTGATCATAAATGCATACTTCAAATTGTATGATAAATATGGAAGAAGTGATTTCACAAAGAATAAGCAAAAGTATGTCAAGTACGATAAACACTCATTTGAGAAGTTATTGAACGAGAAATTATGATCGAACAATTAACAAGTGACAGTGAGTGAGTCCATAAGGGAAAGGTAGAAAATCAAGAGGAAAGCTAGAGACATTAAAGGCTGAGGGGAAAAACATGATACGATGCTAATACATGTATAAAAATATATATATGTAAAAGAATACTAACCAGATGCCAAGTAAAGCACGATTGAAAGTGAGGAATGTAGAACCAGAGGATCTCAATGTTCATACTGGAGAGAAGAATAAAGTAGACGTCACTTTAGTGACTTAGTTTGAGGTGTCATGTCTAGGAACCTTAATAGATTTGATGAATGAACCTCGGATACACAAGCACACAAATAGTAACTTAAGAAATGACTCACAAATGCTATAGATGAAATTCTTGGATCATATACCAAGAAGTGTACTTCTTATCACAGTAGTGAATTGCTTATTCCAGTAAGAAAATCTGTATATGTACCAATTGCTAAGGTGCGGCTAAAGTAACGTAGAAATATTATCTGGAGGTATCTTCATGTATGTTTAGCGCTGTGGAGCTAAGTTCAATTCATATTAGTCCACTTTACCACATTTCGGGAACTTCCAGAACGATGTTGAGAATCTAAGGGGATATATGTCAACAGGCTCCTCGCTAATCATTTCAATAGTCGTGTTTCAAAATATTCTGAGTATCTCATTATTCCTTATTTAATTATGGAGATGTACAGCATATTCAATGGGATTACCAAGAATTCAGACAAACATGTGTCTATCACTTATCAACTTTAAAATTTGTCTTGGTACTTCTGCTTCACTGAGAAGATCATGCATCTCCAATTTGCATTGGTCAGTCTGCATCTGCTTTTGGTATCCTGATATAAAAACATCTATTTTATACCTTTTAGACTTTTCTTACACATTCTATGTACCACACACCTCACACACTTTACAAACCTCCCATATACCGTTCTATTTCTTCTCTGAATCTTCTCTGGCACGCCTCACTCGTCATATGTTCTTTAGTTGGGTTCTTATTTTTTTGCATCCAATGTAAATCAACCCTTGTTATAACCCACTCAACCCAACAAGTCTTTCACAAACAATAATACGAGCCAGCATAACGCAGTAAGCTCATACTTTAATCACTGTCTACAGCCTCATCTTTCTTATCAATTGTATTTCGTACACACACAAGATTAGTTTACCTTATCTTTCTAATAAACCTAAGCAAAACAATCAAACTCAACAAACAAAAAATCCTAATTTCAACTTTCAAATGATTACTAAACCCTCCCTCATAAGACCCCTTCCCGCCTTCAATTTACGACAACACAACTGCCGAACAATCGGTAGGACCCCATTCATTAAAGCTTCCCTACCCCGTGCTCGATCAAGCAATACGATTCGTAAATTGAGGATCATCAGCCCACAAAGCAGTCAGAATTGTGCTATCATTTCGATCGCACATGAAAGCTCCACAGCACAAAAAAAGACAAGTTAACTGTCCTTGCAGTGCATGGCAGACATACGAAGCCTTCTGTCAAGTCTGGACCTATATATTTTTTACCTTTCTACGTTGTAGAGTGAAATTTTAGATTGCGCTTTAACTTTTCACGTCACTTTCTCACTCACGACTTTGCACGAGTTTCATGTTAATTTTTAAATTAGTTACAGTTTTTTTTTCATCATTAAGTCTTCTAATGTATAGTTGTAGCATCTAACCATCAGACCATAAATTCCGCACTAGATCCTGACTACTCATAATTGCACTCATAACACTTGCTAACCATCGCAACATACACCAACCTCCTGTCTATTGTTAATATCTCACCCAATTTCAGTCAATCCCAATTAAGCAAAACCCCAATCCAAAGCCTTGGCTGAATGATCGGATAGTTGACACCAAAGCACTACCCGAGCACTTTTGTGGTTCCGATGTATACTAATTTAACCCAAGATCCATAACCCCTCATACATTTACCTGCCCATCCAAAATTAACTTAACCTTTTATTCCAATTTAGGTTTTTCTGTCACCCAGTTTCTGTCATGGGATGAAACAAGTCCGTCATTAGCTCCGCATCCTCTGGAATGCAGGTTTCTGCCTGTGTACATATGCGTTTAAAGGTCTGGGTGAATCTAGGTACGGTCTTTGAAGTATACATTGTCTCACGCCTCATGTACAATCATCTAATAAACTCAAGATTGTTTCTTTCTTTAAAGCAAGTGATTGATAACTGGGCCCATTAAATCGAAGATGGTTTATGCAACGCGAAGCGGATTAAGGAATGCATCAAATGTACGTGCGTGTTAAATTTGTGTCACCAGATCTCGAACTAAACATGTACATTGAATGACGTATTAGTTGTCACACATGCCATAACATCAGACTCTTGTTGCATTTGGAGTGAAAACTCAACAGATCAATACGAGAAAGTGCTTTGTGAAGCAATTTACTGCACGTCAGACAACGGTGTGATTTGGAGCTACAGGGCTTTGAGATCTGTGCACAAAATACTGTGACACCAGTCAAGGTTGACAAGGGCACTGGGCTCTTGTCTGCTTTGGGTAGAGATAGCTTCAAACGTGCATTGACAGGGTAGGAAGAAGAATGTGTGAGATGAAGGGAATGTAGGGTTTGAGGGTAGGGTGAGAGTTGAATAGTTGTGTGAGTGAGGAGACTCCTCGTTCTCATTGTGGCCATGATAAAATAAGTATCAAATAGAAGAATGGGAAAGGGTGAAAGAACAAGAAAGTCACTCAGAATGAAGAAGTATTAAACAAGAAAGAAGAGACTCGGAAGACTCCGATCGTGAGAAGACAGAATGAGCAAGCGTAAGTTGCCACCAAGGATTAAAAAAAGTCCAAGGCACAAAACTAAGACACCACATTCTTGAAGGCCTGGACTGCATGAAAATTGATGGTTAAGCCGTATTGCGTGATGAATCAATATCCGCGCGGATATGGACGAAAGATCAGTTGGCGTCAGATGTGACGTGAAGCTGGGGCTAACGAGGACGAAGCGAGCCAAGAAGCAAGATTGGGGTAAGACGGGGGTAACTAAACACTAACACAGAAACATACAGATGATCAATATACAAACACACAAACGAATTATGATACGCACATCAAAGAACAAAAATTAGGAGTTGTATTAAATAGAAATTCCATATAATAAATGGGACGATACACGGACGAGGCCTAATATGTTTCGGATTAAGAACAAAGACATAGCAGTGAGCGGTAAGAGGGTTGTGGAGAAAGAGAATTGAGCGATGGTTAATATGTACTAAAGATTACCAACATCATGTAGCTTCGAAAAAGACCATTGGCACTTCTTATCAACTCTTGGGGCCTAAAAAAGATTGATCGACTTCCTGACTCCCCTTTAATTAACATTTCTCGTAAACAAAATAACACAATACCACCAATTTTCAACCACAGCCTTGGCTATTGTGTTTTAAAGTTTTGAAAATAGTCTCAACGTATGCGCAAGTTGCACCCCTCGCCAAGATCGAATGTCGGCGAAAGCCTACAATTAGCAGAATCAGATGTGCGGCATCCTATGTCAACACAAAGTAACGGCATTTAGTGACAGCAATCACGTGAACTTATTGATAGGTTGAAGGGTCATGTAAAACAAGCCAGATGATTATGAGTTGTTGTGTGTGTGTTGACTGTAGATTTATGCAATCCGGTTAGATAAGGGGGGGTTAGTCTCTGGCAAAAGATACATCTCAGAGTGAAAAGGTTTGGTACATTTATCATTCTATTTGGTGTGTCCCTTTTCAAGGGGTGTAACGAATCTGCAAAAAAATAGAAACCTCAAGTGTTGGCACGACCAATTTTGAGCGATAATTCTAGATCGATCAAAACCACTAGACGCAACAGGGTTCATACTAGGCTATCTTGGAGCGTCCTTCTGTGGCCAACGTCTTCTAGATAGGCTATTCGAAGCGCTTAGACGTCCGCAATGGCTCTCTCATCTACTTGCAACCCCAGGACCACATCGAACCCTCACCAATCCCTCATGTACAACAGTAGAACCCTCCTCTCTCGTAGTGTGGATATTTTTTCAAGTCCTTGCAAATATTTTCTCGCTGCAAATTTAGTGTTTTTCTTGTGGATTTTGGGTATAAAAGGGAATGGAATTCTTTTGGTTTCATTAACCAAGCAAGATGAGTGCTAAGAACAAGATTAGTTTGCCACCTATTTCGGACATTTTGAATGGTCCACACCAGCACCATGGTCCAATCCATGGTATATCAAACAAAATGGGCGCTGCGTCCTTAGCCAACACTGGCGATGCGGTTCCTCATGGAGTTGCTGTTGCTCATGTTGGACCATCTGTTTCAGGACCCAGCTACCCATACTATGCAACACCAGTGTTACCACCTTTGTCTAGATCGGGCAGTGGTGCTATTCCATACTACTCACAACCTAATGGGCCATACAAGTACTATGACTATTACTCTACTGGAGCTCCAGCTCCACCTGCACCTGTTGGCGGCGCCAACATTACAAGGTCACCACTTTCACACAACTCGCTGCCAGTGTATCTGAATGAAACTACACCACCTCCACCACCACCACATGTAATTCACCACGGACACCCACAAGCTCCAATGTTGCCTCAAATACACCTGTATCCGCACATGCACCAGGTTCCTCACTCATACGTAGGACCAAAGTACCTGCCCAGAGACAGCAACAGCGAAGACGAGGACGAGCTCCTGCCTCACATGCGTGGAAACCTGAAACGCAAAACAAGAAACAACTTGCCTAAAGAGACTACGTTTGTGTTGATGAAGTGGTTGAACGACCACTTGAATCACCCATACCCAAACTCGTTTGAAAAAAACCAGTTGATGATGCTGACAGGATTAAACCAGCAACAATTAAGTAACTGGTTTATCAACGCAAGAAGGCGGAAAATCAAAAGTTTAAAGGAGCAGAAGAAGTTGAATTTGGTATAAGGGAGAGAGAGAGAAAGTGAGGATTGATGAGAATTGGAGTTGACACAGGTTGTCTCTGCTCGGGTAGCAGATATTTATCTTTATGTATTATAGGAATATTATGGGTTGGACACAATTAATGAACAGATTGTAGAATTATGAGATGACACGATTGTGTGTTTAATGTAAAGATATCCCTTCATTATTAAAGTGCGTTTTTAATGGAAATAGAATAAGGTATGAGAGTAGAATATACAGTGCTGAAATAAGAAGTGAAATCATGTAAATGCAAGTGGGTGTAAAGTTTAAATCAAATGCAAGACGTAATGTTTAAACGAGCGTACCTCTTCAAACCAAGTAAGAAACAAACAAGCTCTATTGTATGACTATTATCTTTGGGTTTATAGAAGTAGCCAAAGATAACATAATAGTAACAGTCAACAACACCTTTGAAGAATGACATCAAAATCCAAGTCTAGATCATGCACGTCCCCGCCTCTCGACCACCAATGACCATGCCCTCACACCCCACCAGTTAGCACCAACAGGTCTACGCTCGTAATACCAGTGACACCTAAAATGCCCTCCCATATCCTTCCAACTAGACCCTGGCACAATGCTTTTACCCCTATTGTACAATCTCCTGCAAGAAAACCCATTGTACTGTCAGGAATTCTTGACACAAGGTTATGAGGTTGACTTTGTTTGTTTTGAGCCATGCTAGTTCTTAAGGTTTGAGAGTTTTGGCCTGACACTGATGATATCAATTTACGAGGTCTCTCATACTTGTACATGTATAGTACCATAAGGTTATCTCTTTTGCTTATCAATCGTACTTATTTGCCACCCACTACCACGCATCTCGTCGTGCCATTTGCCTTCCACTTCGCTCGCTCCTCGTTCGTTCGCTCCTTTCACCCCATCTACACGGCTAGCAAAACCACATGCTACACTGGGGTGAAAACTTAGATCTCATTCTAGACCACCTTCCCTTTCCCCACAGTCATAACCACCGCCTCATGCTAAATAAAAACCTTATGACAGCAGACAGATACGAGGGTCCGTAACCGTTCCTCTTTTGACATTTGTTGATACGAATTTTCATTAACCTCAAGTTTCCATTTAAGTATTCGCTAATTTCTCTATTAAACATTAATTTGCTCTTTTCCCTTTTGCCACTACGGCTCTCAACCTAAGCATAGCCCCTCGTCGATCCAATTCCCATCCTTATCGCATATTACCCCCTTCTCTCTAACGTAAACAATACATCCAACAATCCCTCTAAACTCAGCCTCATCTTCAGCCTCTACTGGCTAATCCCATCTCCTCACTCACCTCAATCTCTCCCACCTCAGCTAACTCACCTCACCGTAATTAAACCTTTGTGCAGCGAACCATCCACAAATGAAATTACATCAACAATAAGAACGATGCCCGTTACAACTCTCACAAACATGAAATAATAATGCGTTTGTGTTCATCCTCGTATTGTTCTGACATAGCGATGACACTTCAACACAACCGTCAATCAACTAAGCCGTACATATCACTACGATACTTAACAATGCCCGCCCGTGCTATTCTTCTAACAATCACGAGGCTCGCTTCGTTTGAACTGAAATTCATCCAACAAACAACCAACAATACGTAAAGAGTTGCCGTGAAATTAATCACAGCTGCAAAGTCTAATTTCGTTTTGAGCTGTGCCTCAGAGACAATATTTGGGGTTAATACGCCGTAGGGGGTGCTTTGCTTAACTCGGAGATTAATGAATTAGTGGATTAGAGTTGGCACCTGACACAAACTGATGTTGGCACATGAGGCCCGGGTGAGCCTGGCTTTTATGGTGATGCACGAGGTTGTTTTCCAAGATGTGTGATTGACTCATTATGTGTCTTGGCTTATAAAGTCTTGATGACTTATTTGTCAGAATCTTGGCTGATGTGAAATGGGTCTTGGTTGGTGCTCAAACTCTGTCAAAGCCAAATTTAGATAAGCAGTAGCTTCTTACCGAGGCTGGGGGTGGTGTGATCAATTATCCTTTTTTCAATGGTATCTTGAGGAGAAGGGGGTGGTCCTTCGCTTCTAGAGGTTGGGTACTGCAGCTTAGAGTCTTGGAATGACATACCAACACCACCCAAGCAAAATACTTCAAGAAAAGGAGACAGCAGGTCCGCAGTTTTACATAGGCAATTATCCATGCCCTGTTTCTTGACGTGAAACGCTCAATCTACCCTCACCAAGGCAACCGTCTTTCTGTCCCCTGTTAATCTGCTTTCAGTTAACATTCCACGAATTTTCGTACCTTCCAGTTAAACACTACATTGTTGCCTTTGGTTATTTTGTAATGTGAATGAATGACGAGATGGGTGCAAATCTTGGTTAATCTATTCAGTACTATAGTAACTCGAAATAATATCACAGAATACCATACACCTCTCTTGTATGATTTACAAAATAACTCGAATCCTTGGATCTAGAATCTGCAAGAACAAAATATTACAGACTTCCTTGAAACAAGGAGATGAGGGAAATAGAACCATGGTTATCCGCTTTACGATTAGTCTCTTCGCTTAGCAGAGTTTCTCTTGCTAATGAACTTGGACTAACGCAATCACCACTCACATATTAACTCGACAGAATTGATTGACAAGGAATACTAATTACTAAGTGTGATCATGGCTATTATATCATACCATTTTAAAGTTTAGGATGTATGAAATTTGCACGTAGGCTTTCTGTCGAAAGGTAGTGAGAAATTAGGTGTTTCACTTAAACGCCGCCAACCTCCGCGATTTAATGTGAGGTATGAACAAGATTAGAATAGGGTGAAGGTGAAGAATTTTAGTAAGATTAGACAATAGAAGCAATGCTTTTGTTTCAGAGTCGTAACGTCAGATAGGGTAATTTGAATTGTAATTAAGTTGGGTGCAGGGTGCTGCTACTTGCTGACATTGGTTGTGGGTGTTACAATTTTCATCAATCTTGGAATCTATTGTAATAGATCGGAACAGAATGTATTCTTCAAGTATGTTCGAATGAGCATTCTCTATCCCTAACTCCAATAACTCTTTAAGATTTACAAACTCCACAAATAACACAATTCACTGCACATTACGCCAACGCTCATCTCATCACACGCGATGTGCCTCCTACACTACATTTCATCTTCAGTCCAAACACGTTTTTTTGTTGATTATTTGACACATTTTTCACTCGCTTAACAAATTACACAATACTTTGATTTGATTTTCAACATAATCAGATGGATGTTCAGCATAGCATTCAGATTCTCTAAGAAAATGAGCCCATAATGCGATGAATAAGGAATGTATAACTAGAGTTTATAGTATTGTTCAACTTTATTCTGAATTCTTCATGACTCGGACCATCACAATCCAAATATTTTGTGGCTTTCCTTTTCTTGAGATCGTACTAACGTTCCTACACCACGACTTACTTCTCGAAACTCTTATCCTTGCCTTTCACCACACCTCCAGTTCCTCGTCTCTTTTCACCTCTCGCCTAATCCTACTATACAATAGTATTCAATGTTTACGAGAAAAATCTATCACGTGAATATAAACAACACTTGTTCAACTCAAAATCTTAAACCATAACAACCATGGTCTCATCTACTGATGCGCTTGTCGCAGTGCTGGATTTAATCCTCAACTCTATCGATGATCTCAATAAAGTCGAGTACAACAAAAAAGGTCGCAAGTACCGTTTTGTTAACAATACCTTTCAACGTATTAGAGAAGAAGATAAGCACTTGGTGATCTACCCAGAGAAACCAGAGATGGATTTGGCAACGATTTCCTCCTTTTTCATCTTGTTTAATATTAATGGTGGGGATATATTGAACAGATACCCTGATTTCTGTTTGTCTATTATTGGTGTTGCTAAACAGTTGGAGTTGAATAAATGGTACGAAGAGGAAAACAGTAGTGTTATACACTATCGTAACTCCAAGTACAATCCTTTGGTGGTGAGAGAATTAGCATTAGAGTATGTGGATACTAACGAAATCGAGGATAAACATATCACCATGGGTCTTAACTTGCTTATGTGCGCTAAGCTTAATTTTTTGCATACTGATCACCATATTGGAACCAAGTTAGAAGGGTATTACATGAAGCATTTTATCAACGAATACTATGGGCCCGAGGCATTAGTTTCGCAAGACGTCTTGGTTGCACTCAAGAGTTTTGTCCATTGGGGAAACATCAAGGGAATATTGTACAAGTTGGATGTCCCTAGCGTAAAGGTTAATGACGAACTTATTGAGAACTTTGCAAAGTTCCCAGATCCTATGGAAGAATTGAAGTTGAGTGTGTATGACAGATACCCAAGTGGTACCTCCAAGTACTCGTTGATTCGTAAGTCGATTGATATTTTGGGAGACTGGCAATATTCCAAGTTGATCCCATACCCCAATGCAAAGGAAGAAGAAGAAGAACGGTCAGTTCCATCTACACCTATCAACGAAGGGTTTGAATTGGAAGCTGCAGCTAATGTTAGCACCGACAAATATGACTTAGAATGGCTCTATGAGTTATGCCACAACATTGAAAAAGACCCTATTAAATACCATCTCAGGTCAACAACTAAGTCCTTGTGTGAGGACCCAGTAAACTTGACTGAATTACTGAACCGTTACTCAACCAACATCAAAGCTTTGCTCAACTTCATATCTTTACTTATCAACATCTTCAAAGAAACTGGTGGTGAATTCCTCTTGCAAAACTCAAAAATCCCAAAGTATAACGATACGTTGATTCTGCAGAACAAGGTATATCACAGTAAATTACTTAAAATCCATGAGCAGATAACAAGTTACGAAGAGAAGGGTTGGGAACAGGACGATATTGTCTTGAGATTATCCAACGGAGGTGACTTGGCGAATACAACCTCTTTATTTGATAATGTCATGTTGATGAGAGAGAGGTACATCGATGATTATGAGTAAATCACTTTGAAAAGACTTTTAGTTCTTTCAAAGGTTACGAGAGTCCTCGTTTTACTTAGCAGTCACCTGTTGCTTTGCACAGACAAAAGAAAGGTGAATCATTAAAAGTGTAAGAAGTTTGCCAATGACTTCAAGGGAATTTGTCTTAACAATACATCATAATAAATGCAATAACTTTCATATGAAACCATATGTCTCACTCCTCTATACTTTTACTCACATAATATCTGAGCAACTAATGAATGCTGTAGTTTCTTGAGTTCAAAAACCCTTCTTCACCCGCATCTATTTTACTTGCGTAGTATATGAGCCTTTGAAGCGTTTCCTGTTAAGATCATGATCTGCGGTCAAGACTATGTCTCCTCAGATGCAGGTATCGATCTGCAACTTGGACATGCCAAGACGGAGATGATCTTAGACCCGTTGTTGGCGCAGTTGGATTTGCCTCCCATTTATGGTTATGTAACCTATCTCCTTTAGCCTTACAAGACTACTAGACCAAATTGTGGGCGCAGTTGGTAAATGTTTTTGTATCCTTTACCTTGACTTGCCAAGTGAACAAGCCATATGTAGTAGACATTAACGTCTGCATCGTTAACACTAGCATCATAATGTATGTAATATCAAAACAATCCTGGAAAGGAATAGTAATATTTCAGTTGGTATGGTTTTTGATAACATTGGTTGCAAATTGGACCTTGTTCTACTATGTTAGAAGAAGAGTAAGCACCTTAAGGAATATTTATACCTTCTTTGTTTACTTTAACTTGTTTGCAGCATCCAAAGTTTTTGCTGCCAGTATGGGATTGGCTTTCATCCAGGGTGAAGTTTTGAACAATTAATTGTACGCTGCAAGCAATGCCTTTGATCTTTTTTCCATGGGCTTCATGATCAAGTGCTTGTTCACTTTTGTTGAATACATTTATTCAGAGGAGCCTGAGCACGATGTGAATCCTGTAAGAGTGAGAAGAAGAAAGGTGAGAATACCATCAACGAAATCTTGTTACCTATATCTAAACCTTCCAAGAAATTCCCAATATTTCACCCCTTCCGTATCTTGACTGTAATGGTTTCCTGGCGTTCGTTGCGATTATTGTGGGTACAGTCGAAATGTCATTGAGCACTGAAATCCATGACTTCAGAGTAGGCTCGATTATATACTTGGCTACCGTTTTAACCTTTGCCAGCACTTTAGCGAATGTCTACCTCTCATACGGAGACCTGAGATCCTTCGTCCCTTTCAGCGCTGTTACCATATTGCTTTTGGTGATTAGAAGTGTCTATTTCATCATGACTCTGTTCACATCCTCGTATATGGGTCTCAACGTCTTCTCCTTTATTTTCGGCGAATACAAGTACTATGCCTTCATGGTTGTACTCGTTGACTCATTGGCAAGCGTTTTATTGTTGAGTACGATTCACACATTTACCCGTACTGTTAGAATTTGATTTCTGTTTCTAAAAGCAAGTGTTCAAATACTAGAACAAACCATTGAACTTATGAGAATTAGCATGTATTGTCTTTTAGTTGCAATTGAACAAGTTTTAGATTTTTTTGCAGCCATGATCTTCGGAGATACGCAGACGGAAATTTTCCAACAAATAATCCGTTTACGATCAACTAGCGAACAGGATAGAAGTCAAGTGGCTCAAGGTATTTTAATCAGCAACCTGTCGCTTTTAAGTGTCAACAGGTTATTTTTTCAAATGGAAATCAACTTCCAAAGACACTAAATATAGTAACAAGCAAGTCAAGCCTAGAGTGAGAAAATACCCTTGGAAACCGAACTGATATGTCTATAAGAGCAATATCATAACTAGAGGACAAAATGATCTAAAAGTTCCCATTATAATATGATGCTAAAGCCCACCTACAGCATAATTTTTGCTTCTGTAAGGCATTTCTTATCAACAATAATAAAAATAATGCTGCCGTACCAAAAAGTGTCACATTCTACAAAACGTTTTAAGTAATACCAATAAAGAACTTCACAAGTCCGGTTGGTAATAAATTTTTTAAAAAAATTAAGAACAATGTTTAAGCTGCAGTGATTCGGGGAACGGAATGTTGAGTTTGACATTATGCAACAATTAAATCAGTCTTAAATTAAGCTTCACAAGGCTTATCAAACGCAACTCATGTGCTCCTGGTTGATGAGGTTTCTGAGAGACGTACGAGTGATCGAATTCATTGATTGTGCTACAATGGAAAATACAAACCTGTTATGTGCCTCATCTGCAAGCGAATTCCCCTAATTTCAATGTTGCATGGGATTTGCAGATTTTCAGGACTCCTTCGGTGTCTCCCTCGAGATCGGCGAATGGTTCTGAGGTGGATTTTAACTGAAAAGTATTTCAACTGTGCTATATTTTTTTAAATTACAATTAAATTAGTAATTTGTTTATGGAACTCAATTGTTTGTGTTCTATGACCTACATGAGGGGGAATATTTGAGGTGTATTAGTATTCTTGATAGGACAAAAGTATATCAGAAAGATTGAAGTGGTCCTGGGAACAAGGAGAGAGCACATCTAAAAACTTTCAATTTCAAAAGGAGCAAAGCTAATGAGGTCCGTTAACAAGACTATTTGTGTACTATTATATAAGCGCATAATGTGAAACTCTTTTACATTGTTGTGTTTGTGAAGCTCCGAAATCCCGTTGCTGATCATCGCCATGGTTGCATTGACATAGTGCAGACGGAATCATTTCCCCATTGCATTCCTGCAGTGGGGTGTTTTTTTATCTGTAGCCATAGAATTACATTCATAGGTGTTTGCAGCCATGTTCTTCCCAATTAATGTTTGGTTATGGGATGATTGATCCGGTGGATTTAGTATATTAAGTACGACGATAACTGTTTAAACCGTTTTAAGATCAACTGGAAGTTCAAAAGCAGCTACTTATTGAATGCACTCATATGTAAGCAACACAAAATCATATGACCGAACTGTTAATCCTACTTATTGTTACGAAAGTGATACCCTAAGTAAGTCTTGGTGCAAAACAGCCGCAGTTCGAGATACTATCTAAGCCCGAGGTTGAGATCAGTCTTTAAATTGTTCTCATCAAATGGTTGCGCTAAATTGCCTCCTCTTTTAATTGATATTTGCACTATACAATTATGAAGGTGATAATGAAACTCGAAAGAAGTCAACCAAATGCCACAATCTGGACACGATGACTTGGCTATGAGTGGAACCAACGGTTCACTAGTTACTTTCTTCCAATAGCACTACGAATACGAATCTTTTTCGTCTCATATGGACAATCTGTTGATGTACTTTACTATTCATGAAATCAAGTCCCTGTGATTGACCAGAATTCATTTGTAAAGACCAATGCTTAGGTCATTGGAATCTTTCCTATATAAGTTGTCCTCGGATTTCTTGCCAGTGTATGGGAATTCTTAAAGCTGTACTGGGAATTCAAGCTGTAGTAATCAGACAACAATAGTGTAGGAATAGTTGTAAGTTTAACACATTCTTCAGGTGATGAAGAAGCTTCAATGAAGAATAGGGAGGCTAATTACAATCACTGCAGTCCTTTAAAGATGCTCGATATAGTGAAAAGGAAGCAGTGGTCCAAGGTGTAAGGCCATACCATTTCAACGATAATTCTGAAATCAATGACTTCAAGTTATTCGTGGTATGCTTCTTACCAGGCTAATTTCATAGTCAGTAATGCTAGCAGCCATGTCTTTCACTGCGACGTATATTGAAGTGGTTCTTGGTACGGCATTGGGAGAGTTTCACTCTGAAAAGGTACCAAGAAAGCTGAACTTACCTGGGGTTATCTTAAGAGAGCAGGGATGTTAGCTAGTTTCAGTCAAAAAAGTACTTAAGTATTCTATTATATTATAAGCTATTTTATTGAACTCAATAGTAACATTAATATAAATATATTTTGCATACCAGCTTGACCTAACATTCACAAATCTTTACGCTAAAGTAACACTCCTCACTAGTAAGTATTTGCTAATCTCTTTGATAAGTGCTCACCAGCAGTCACCACCTCCAGTGTGTTTGCACCTCTATTCAACCCTTTGGTCAACCTTGAAGGGAACGGAACCAAAAGGGCATCATCATTAGGGTGACTAAAAAATACAATTGAGTATCTGTCTTGTCCAGTCTCCTGTGCTTTTCTAGGGAACTTGACTCTGTGAATGGTAGACTTGAGTAATCCAGACGACCAATAACTGAGCTGGTCTGCAATGTTAACAATAATAGGAGGTGCCATTCCTTTTGCTTTTGCTTCATTAGTGGCAGGTACAAATGGTACAGGGGTCCAGCCATTTGCATAGATTTCTAGCCCTTCTTGATTCTCACGTTGAAATAAAAGAGTTATCGAGCCGTAATCGGTGTGAGCACCAGCCCTGATTTCTGATTCATCTTTGGATTGTCCAATATAGTGAAGAAATCGAAAGGTAGTACCCAGAGGTTTCGAGGGGTCATATTTAGCATCGAACCATTCAATCCCTTTCAATCCTTTTTCATCTTCTATCTTCAATCCCATGGCAAGTAGTTTCAATAGTCTCATATTCAACTGGTATAATTTCTGAATAGCGGTAGTGATTACTTTCAATTTGATTGGATCCTCACTAAAGAATTCATGAATCTCGTCTGTAGAAAGGCCAGTTAAACAATTCAAATTGGAGAAGTTAAGTGCTTCCTTTGGATCACCTTTTTGTTGAGAATTTGGATCCAAGTTCTCTGCCCCATACCGAACATAACCATGATTAGAGTTGGTTCTCAATACCTTGGACTTTTCTTCTTGAGGCAAGGCAAAGAACTCCTTCGACGTATCGAAAAGTATATCCACTTCATCTTGAGTGAAGTCATGACCTTCTACAAAAACAAAACCTTGCGTACTTGCAGCTTGGAATATGTTCTCGGCAGCAGAATCGTTAACCTCAGAAACATCCACTATCTTCAAGGGGTTAGTCATGGTGATACAATCCTTTTGATTCTTATCAAAAAAAAATTGATGTTGATCTTAACGATTACACTAAAGTTGGTAGCTTATCTCATCGGTGTAATAGAGTCGAAAAGGTCCAAAGAATCCCTTGTTGTTTTAAGCTTCTTACTACTGAGGATAGTTTACTACTTTATTAGTTCTCTCACCGTACTCTTATCCTTAGCAAGAAAAGAAACAAAATTCAAGACATTAACTGTACGTCTTATCGGATTAATTGTAGATTGACATGTAACTTGATTAGGGAAAATCTTTGTCGAGGTATGTGAGTTGCAATCCTAATAAGTTCATCTATAACAATCTAGATGAAAACTATGATAAGGAGGTGATTATTATGATTTGTCAATGCATATTATTGGATATCAATATATTAACATTCTGAGGGAGTTTAATTAGTTGAGATACTATTGAGCAAAAAGGACAAGAATTTCAATGGGAATAAGGATGTATGGATAAGATGCTACCAAGCAAAATTATGACAGCACAATAATGGAATGACTCTAGTAGTCATTACGCCCAAATAGAATGCCCTTCATATTATGGAGAAGTCTAACCACGCTTACATTGCTTCTTTGCTTATACATTCTACTTCCTTAAAAGGCTCCCAACCTAAATCATTCTTTATTCTAATTACAGTAATCGTCCACGTTCTCATCAATTTGGATACAAGTATTTCACTTCCTTCTGTATAGCCTCACGGGCACCAAGAATTAAAAATGACGTATAGTATCACTCCATGCGTATATACTACCCTCCGATGATAAGCTTATCAAAAGACTTTCGCAACTAGTAATATTCAAATAAACAATAATACAACCTCTTTGAACTACACCCACTCCACTTTTCTACTTTGTAAGCCTAATCCAACAGCCCCAATCTCAAAATAGCTTTAAACCGAAAGACCGTGAGCTAAATAATTCAAAGTTACATGCATCATTTCATGTTTAACCCAACACATCTAAACCAATCAAATCCTCGTATTCTTCTTTATTCTCATGGCTCCCAACTACCAGAAGTAACTTTTGGGTATTTTACCGTACAAAATTGCCCGAAGTGGGGAAAACTACGTAATAGCACTGGACATTGCCATCTAACTTACATTACTACCTGCAGTCTCAGCAATATACTTGTGGCATAGCAGGGTTTTCACTATTCGTACACTTCAAGTGGGTAATAGCTACGTAAATGACCAAATAATCCTTCTGCAAGCTTTTCCGTCATTAACACTTCCTTAAAAGGTTAACCTTAAGTATCTAAGTCACTTCTTGTCGTTTTCTCACTCTATTTCACTCTATTCTCTATAATTATCATCATACTTCGGACGGCTTACATAATTTTTTCACCTACCACACAACGTGCCTTACAAATACAATTAGCCTGTGATATTTCTAACAAAGAAGCACAAACCCTGGATATCAAAGTTTGTACCCTAGAGCAAGATGGTCCCATCTAACATACGCCCAAGATCCCACCTACCAAGCATCACTATAGAAACGTGTGTTGC
This sequence comes from Kodamaea hsintzibuensis (nom. inval.), assembly GCA_030568835.1. Lineage (NCBI taxonomy): Eukaryota > Fungi > Ascomycota > Pichiomycetes > Serinales > Debaryomycetaceae > Kodamaea > Kodamaea hsintzibuensis (nom. inval.). The sequence goes on from JAJMJA010000002.1 coordinate 761,258, forward strand.
TGACAGTAATTCTCCTCAACAAATAGATTTCATTTGCTGGAAAAAGCTTTTGTGTCGCACTATATAAAATACGCATTAGGTTTCAATAAATAGCCTGATTGACTCGCGTGGCCCGCTTTGTTAATCAGTTTATAGAATATTCAAACCAGGCCCTCATGAGAAAAAAAGGTAAGTGCCTCAAGTATAAATACTGGTCGTTAGTTGCGAAAATGTATAGACTTGATTTAGTTTAGATAATACCCCCCCCAAAAAAAAAGAATATGGCACTGAATATTAATGAGGTTCAGGCCTCTACTACCTTCAATGAGCCTAAAGGAATCGTTGGATCTGAAGAAAAAGAAGCTGGTTCTTTCTATCATAAGAATGAGTTTGATGAGAGCAGTTTGAGCAGTCATAGTGAAGTGGATATGGTTGATCTTGAGTCAAATGATGTTATCTTGCAACGTAAGATGAAGTTGGTTAATGATGCTATTGATGAGATTGGTTTCACTTGGTATCATTTCAAGTTATTTTTGTTGAATGGTATGGGTTATGCTACTGATACTCAGTTGACATACCTTGAAAGTACTGTTCGTACCTTCATCAACTACCAGTTTGGATATAAGTTTGCTGTGTCTAATGAGTGTTATGCGGCTGGTATGATTTTGGGTGCCGTTTTTTGGGGTTTCCTGGCAGATTTGATCGGCCGGAAAATCGCCTTTAATCTGTCATTATTTTTGAGTGCTGTTTTCACTATCCTTGCTGGTGCCATGGGCACAATGGCTACCTACTGTTTGTTTGTCTTGCTCTTAGCATTTGCAGCTGGTGGTAACTTGGTCTTGGACACTTGTGTCTTCTTGGAATTCTTACCTCACAAGAACCAATGGCTTTTAACTTTTTTTGCATTCTTTTGGAGTATCGGTCAAACCATCACTGTGCTGCTTGCGTACGCATTCTTACCAAACAATTCATGTGAGTCTGCTGAGCATTGTCCATCTCATGAAAATAGGGGTTGGAGATATGTTTACTATACGAACGGATGTATTGTGTTAGCCTTGGCCATCTTGCGTGTTACTGTTGTTAGATTAAAGGAGACTCCAAAATTCTTGGTTTCTAACAACAGAGACGCTGAAGCCATCGATGTGTTGCATGAAGTTGCAGACAAGTATGGCCGTACATGCTCTCTTACTCTTGCTCAGTTGGAGGCTTGTGGAACCATCGTTTCAAATGAAGATTACAGAAACAATTACAGTATTAAAAATACCTTCCGTCTTGCTACTAAACACGTCAGGGTATTGTTCTCTCTGAGAAAGTCGACTAGATCGACTCTCTTGTTGTTTTTGTCTTGGTTATGCTTGGGAATTGCATACCCATTGTACTCTTCTTTCTTACCTGTCTATCTTGCCACTAGAGGTGCTAATATTTCTGCACCAACCGTTAATGGTGTCTACCGTGATAACTTGATCTCGAATGTCTCTTCGATCGGTGGTCCTTTTATTGCTGGTGGTCTCTTGTACTTTTTACCAATTTTAGGTAGAAGAGGAGTCTTGTTCATTGGAGGTATCACTACCATGGCTTGTCTCTTTGGATACACGGCAGTTAGAACTAGAGCTCAAAATGTTGGTCTCAGTTCCGCCGTCTACATCACTTTGTACATCTACTATGCTGTCCTCTACGCCTACAGTCCTGAAGTCATGCCAAGTTCAGCAAGAGCAACTGGTAATTCTCTCTGTTTGATGTGTACACGTATTGCCACTGCAATGGTGCCAATCATTGCATGGTACAGTAACACCCTGAGCCAGGCCCCAATCTGGATTTGTGGTGCCTTTATGGGTGTCATAGGACTTATCGCCTTATTCTTGCCTTTCGAGCCAAGTAAACATAGAGTAGTTTAGATATCACTGGTGGTATTTTACTTTTATTTATTTTTAAAATACTTTCAATTCATCTAGAGTTACATGTAGAAGCACAATCGAGATGTGAAAAGTTTTCTTCTCAAATCTACTAAATACGCTAGTACTAACTAAGCCTTCAAAAGAAGTCAAAATTATATGTCAATTTACCACTCCACGTCACTTTTATCCGGTAGATTTCAATTTTTCGCAGCAATTAGCTTTTGGAAGTTTGCAACCGAAGACGCCTTTTCTTTTTGGGTGCCACATATTTGGTCTGGGTGTCAAGAATGGTCTAAAGCATGCACCTTATTGTTAAATATACCTTAATTGTCGTAATATGGTGCTTGTCCCCTTACTATCTTATCTGCTATCATTATAATGCGAATTACGTAATTACTTTTCTCGCTGGTTACGAGAACTAAATGGAGCCAATAACATTCAAGATGAAAGTTAGAACAAAAGGTCCTACAGTTTGTAATGACCATTCCAAGTATCAACCTGATGGATCTCCGCTTTCAAAATGTCTTAGTTCTGCTAGACATTGCCAGGAATGAGATAAGATTGCTAAGAAATTGGAAATTTTGTGTCATCGTAATTTAAAGTACGCCAACTTTAAACTCATAGGCGAATCAACTTGTGTGGCTCAAGAAGTACAAGTCTCATTCTCAAGAGTATTCAAACCACCTAGGAAAAAAAAAAAAGCAAGTTCCGGATCCAAATATAAAACTGGGCAATGAAAACCAAAAGTATATAGATACAAACGAATCAGTTGAAATTTTGAAAAATTAATTATGACTCTGCATACGAACGAGGTTCCTGATATTGTATCAGGCGAACCCAAGGGTACTGGAGTACTTGGTGATGCTAAGGACAATGGATCTCTTTACAATAAGAATGAATACGAAAGTAGTTTGAGTAGTCGCAGTGATGTTGATATGGTCGACCTCGAGTTGAACGACGAAATTTTGAAGCGTAAGATGAAGTTGGTTAATGATGCTATCGACGAAATCGGTTTCACTTGGTATCATTTCAAATTGTTTTTGTTGAGTGGGTTGGGTTATGCTACTGATACTCAGTTGACATACCTCGAAAGTACTGTTCGTACCTTCATCAACTACCAATTTGGATACCAGTTTGCTGTTTCGAACGAATGTTACGCAGCTGGTATGATTTTAGGCGCAATCTTTTGGGGTTTTCTGGCCGATTTGATCGGCCGTAAAATTGCCTTTAACGTATCTTTATTCTTAAGTGCCATCTTCACTATCCTTGCTGGTGCCATGGGCACAATGGCTACCTACTGTTTATTCGTTTTACTCTTGGCATTTGCAGCTGGAGGTAACTTAGTCTTAGATACTTGTATTTTCTTGGAGTTCTTACCGCATAAAAACCAATGGCTTTTAACCTTTTTTGCTTTTTTCTGGGGTATTGGACAAACCATCACGGTCCTGATTGCTTATGCATTCTTACCCAATAATTCTTGTGAGTCTGCTGACCATTGTCCATCTCATGAAAATAAGGGTTGGAGATATGTTTACTATACAAATGGTTGTATAGTGTTGGCTTTAGCCATCTTGCGTGTTACTGTTGTTAGATTAAAGGAAACTCCAAAGTTTTTGATCGCCAACAACAGAGATGCAGAATGTGTCCAAGTCTTGCATGAAGTTGCTGACCAATATGGTCGTACTTGTTCGCTTACTCTCGAAAGATTGGAGGCTTGTGGTATTATTACTTCGAATGAAGACTACAGAGACAACTTCAACATCAAGGGTACCTTCCGTCTTGCATTCAAGCATGTTAAGGTCTTGTTCGCTCTGAGAAAATCGACTAGATCGACTCTCTTGTTGTTTTTGTCTTGGTTAGGTTTAGGTGTTGCGTACCCATTGTACTCTGCATTTTTACCTGTTTATCTTGCCACAAGAGGTGCCAATATTTCTGCTCCAGACATTGATGGTGTCTACCGTGATAACTTGATCTCAAATGTCTCCTCGATCGGTGGTCCTTTCATTGCTGGTGGTCTCTTGTACTTTTTCCCAATTTTGGGTAGAAGAGGAGTCTTGTTCATTGGAGGTATCACCACCATGGCTTGTCTCTTTGGATACACGGCAGTTAGAACTAGAGCTCAAAATGTTGGTCTCAGTTCCGCCGTCTACGTTACCTTGTATATATACTATGCCGTTATCTATGCATACAGTCCTGAAGTTATGCCGAGTTCTGCAAGAGCAACTGGAAACTGTTTATGCTTAATGATAACCCGTACTGCTGCAGCAATGGCTCCTATCATTGCCTGGTTCAGTGACACACTGAGTGTGGTTCCAATCTGGATTTGTGGTGCCTTCGTGGGGTTCATTGGAATCATCGCTTTATTCTTGCCTTTCGAGCCAAGTAAGCATAGAGTTGTTTAGATACCACTGGTGGTTCTATTGACTTTTATTTATAAAACAAAAAAAAACAGACTTTACCAACTAAATGATTGTAGAATAGTAACTATATAGCATGTGTTTTGGTTTCTACAAAGATGAACAATAATATGTACACGATACATTTCGGTTAATGTTATTCATTAATTGTACTCCTTCCTTGTCACTAGTTCTTTGATTATTGTTTATGGCAGCAATAACTTTCTAGAAATGTAACATTTTCACCCGAATTGACAACATCCCGTATCAAGAAGAGTTGGAATAGAAGACACTAGCATCAAATACTCAATACTTGGCCCTATGAATTTTCGAGTCAACTGTTTACAGATAAATTGATAGCTTCAGATTTAAGCAGCCTTCAAACAGTACATTCTAACAGGATACAACTCCTTTGGCATACCCTTTTGTATCTCACTTGCAATCAATTTAAGCCCAGCTTCGGCGAACAATTGACGGAACTTAGCATCAGTTCTGGTGACACTAGAGTCAGTTTCATCGAACATATCCTCATCAGGTGCAATGTTTTCCTTTACAATCAAAGATCCGACACCATTAGGTAAAAATGATTCTTTACATCTGATCCAAAATGCAACAAGTTCTGCGTCTGGTAATTGACCTACGCACCACTGGCACCATATAAGCCAGTATTGTTTGTTTGGTGCACAATTCCACTCCTGCATTCCAAGATGGTAGATATCACCCAACTTGCCCTTGGCTTCAACAGCCTTAAGTTCAGACGAGATTTGCACTACAAATGGTGCAACAGGTTCCAACAAATCACACACATCACTTACTTTCCACAACAAATCACGAGTGACACGTCCAATTCCAGCTCCCATTTCAATGGTCAACTTCTGGTTAGGTTCTGGACAAACCATACGCAGTTGTAGCTTTCTTAAGAAAGTCATCGAACCAATGATGTCTACCTTAGGAACAGGAGTTTGTTCGCCAAAACCTCCTAAAACTCCATTCACATCAGCAGGAACAGAACTCCAGTATTCAATGGCATCATCATAATTGATCTGGGCATCAGCAGGACCCTCAGATCCCATATATTCATCGTCTATTGTCTTACTAGGCATCGTTGCTTGAAAAATCCGTAAATTTGATTGATGATGTCGTACAAATGTCGGGTTGCAAATTCATGGAGCTGAGGTGGTTTTTACACTACTACTGTTACAACCTATTCAGCTCCTTTTAAACTAATTGGTTGAGTATGATGCTTCTGTCAGCATCTATTATAGAATACCAGGCATTACTTTCTCTATTTATTAGCTTATCGAGCTAAATAATCATTCATACTAGAAGAATGAATCCCAGTTACCAATTCCCTGAATACCTCATCTAGTAAGCATATACTTGATAGTAAAACCCCTACTATAATAATTTCAGAGTAATATTATATGATACTGTTAAGGGTGTTATAGTTATAGACAGTTCATTGTTTCAAAAAAATAAGCTGCTTGTTGGCCAAATTATATTTTAATCTAAGATGGCATTTTGGGTGCAAAAATAAAATAAAGTGTAAACTTAGTAGTTGGTGAAGGGTGAGGCGGAAATTGGAGTATATCAACTTAAATAATTTCCTGGATAAGAATGAATACATAAGTAGCTTCAAAAATTAAGGGTTGATAAGATGTAGATTTACTCAATTGAAAGGTAAACTCATAGCACACTTATTATCTCCTTTCATGAATCTGAATTTTAAGTTTGAGATTATCGTATTGAAATGATATCCAATTGAGAGTTCAGTTGTCGAACAGGTTGACTTCTGGAGCTGATTATAGCGTGGTTGTGGGACTTCTTATAATAATCTAGTACTTGTTGAGATGGCTACCAGTTAAGCTTTTAGGGGTACTCATAATTCAACAAATGCTAGAGTAATAACATCAAAAGGAGGAAAGCGTTTAAAGTTAGCACAGTGAAAGTGAGTAGAATACATAATCATTAATCTTAAAGTAGATTTGGTTGCATTTCTCATAGGTACCCATTCAACTCTTCTAGTTGATGTCATCTACCGAGACAAATTCAAAAACCTTCTACTCTTATGGAATTCACCCGTATCACATGTCAATTTGGTTGCAATGCTATACCATAAAGACACAATTAATTATGTCATTTCTAATCTCAAAGATCTGTTAGGAACCATTTTGAACTCGCATTGACTTCCCCAATTTAATGTATAATTTGCTCTCAATTTTAATATTCAGAAGTCAAGTATTTTAAAGTTTCTGATACACTGTAAGCGGGTTGAAACGTCTGACGTAACTACCATTTCCTTTGAGTACTCTTTACACAATTCCTCTATCTTTCCTGAACCTTCAATGTCTAATACTTGACAATGTCGCAATCTTTTCAAATCACTAAGTAATAAATTCGACATTATTACCTATTTAGGAGTACTAATATGCTCATGATTAACACCAGTTTTAAGATGCTTTAAATGCAGAAGAAGTTTGGTTAAAGATCGAATACTTTGGCTAAAGATTGTCATCACTGAGCAAGGATCTTCAAGCAGTAAAACTTTTACATTCTGAGTTACTAAATATTCAAACTCATCATCAAGTCATCAACAATATTCAAAATAACCTTAATCTAACGATTCAAGAAGTAAGGATCAACATCATAAGGGTATCATATAAGAATGATATTGATAGACGAAGTCAAGTACTCGTGTGTTCCTTGTATTCGGGGACATAGATCTTCGCTGTGTCGTCACCATACACGACCCTTACTACAAGTGAGGTCAAAGGGTAGACCTAACGTATACGCCAACGGCAACCCCAACCACCGCATAGCTGTTTTTGCAGAAGAAGTAGAAGAAGAGGATGAGAAGATAAGTGTGGGTTGCAAAGGGAGTCCGGTAATTATATTAAAAGCTTCACCTAAACAAGTTATTGACTTAAATACGGGCGAGATAGTCGGACCTTACGATGAGTTGAACTCGAAACCGGATGCTAATTCAAGACCGCCACCCCCTGTGATTAGCAGTGATAGTTTCATCAACACATCAACATGTTGCAGTTCCAAATTAGGTTCGGCTTCACTTCCAGGGGTCACAAAGAAGAAATCAGACTGTGCATGTAGTAAGAGGAAGGTGAACAAGTCTAAAATATTGAAATTGTATCTTAAGAAGCGTTTAAAGACAGAAAACTCGACAACAACTGTTAAACAAGAATTTGATAATGATGTCTTTGAGACTGATATAACGAAAGAAGTAAAACCTTCGATAAATGATATTATAAAATGGAACTTCCCTGAAGAAAAGCAGATGTATAACGTTGCTGCGCTCCCATCTTGTTCAGTTCCTGGATCTTGTCAGTGTGGAGATGGGTGTTCATGCCCTGGTTGTGTAACTCACGGAAATAACATTGAATCAACTCCTAATCAGATTGGAACTGCTACTTTAACAAATGACTATGGGTTGGATTTTGGAATGAACCATTTACAAATTCCTGAAAATGATCCTAGAAACTTAATCTTTACTACTAATGTGCATAAGCAAGAAGAAATGACTTTTTTACCTCATATTGTATCTGATAATGGACATATGGCAAACTCGAATGGTACATTACCCAATTTGAATGGAAGCATAATATCCAATTCAAATAGAGACATATCAAATGGAAACCTAAATGAAATCAACTCGTCCAATTTGATACCAAACAAGTCTCAAAACCAACAAAACAGCACCAAGCCGAACTCATACACTAACGACAAATCGAACCTACAAACCAACTATTTTGCAGCTCTTCTAAACTCTACAGAAGAGGATTCTCCTAATAATGATGAGGAATGTGTATGTCCAGCCGATAACTGTGGCTGCACAAACTGTGAAAAGCATGGAATCATCGATGGCTTCAAGCTTGAAGAGTTTTTTAATCAAGCTGATAATGGCTTAATGTCAATATTAAATGCCTCCAACTCGCGGCCACCGATGCTCCAATCGCAAAACGAGATACTAAGACACAATGATTTAGACACAATGAAAGAATTTGGACTAAGTGATGGTGACGTGAAGGTTCTAGCAGGTACTGGATCAAGCAATTAGATTGTATATATTAAAAGAACAAACGAGGAATGGAGAAGATGCAAAAACTGACAGTTGATTTAATAGAAATTGCATCATCTCTTTATACCTTTGAGTTTGAATCTGAAACTGTAAATAAACGATAGAATATTTTATAGATTGGGGGTTAGTTTAAAGGTTTACTAGTTGAACAGTCAAGTAGAACCATACTGTAGAGTTATGTTTGATGCTGTTGCCTTTACTTTGAGTGAAGATCGATTCTGTTGGTGTAAATACAGTTAAATACAGTTCAATATAGAGGACGTCTAAGGTGACGAACTCGATTATAAAAAGCAAACTAGAATGCTATTAGTTGTTTTTCTCTAACTCTCGCAATCTTAAATATCAACTAACTACTACATATATCATTCAAATTTTGTTGTTCAGTATTGAAGTTGTTATTTTGCAGCCTATTTTTGCAGCCTTCATATTTAATGTACTCACAATTGAGACCCAACATTCAACTTACCATAAGAATAACATAACATTATTCATATTAATCATATACAAAGTGAAAGGTGCTTGTACTTACACCAATCTAAATAAAAGTAGAAGGTTTAGCCGACACTGATGTTGTAATAGATGCAGTAAGTGGAAATCAAGTTATACAAATCGAGAGGCTGCAAAACTTATATCTATCAGACAGCAAACATGTAACACTTCTAAATGCGTTATAATTCACCAAATACAACCACAACGGCTTGTCTAAACCCTTATACAACCACCTCCCATCCACAATCAACTCTCCACAACTTAAATCCATGTCTAATCCCACCTCCAATTGCTTAAGTGAAGGCGACAATTTCAGACCATTTTTGCGACATTTTTGTTCATTTAAATTATTTTCAAAAATTTATCAACACAACAACCAATGGACGTCGCAGACATTTCCTTCTACCTAGGCGAACAGGCCAAGGAGAATCTCGGCAGCTTGGATGTCCCTTTAAGTAATGGGCAGATTGTTAGTATCAACTTGGTTGAGGAGTTACCTGAAGATCCCAATGAACTTATTAGTTTTCTTGAAGGTGAAAATTGTGTCAAGAAGTATTGGATCAGTGTTGCTTCTGCATATGTTAACTTGAATAAGTTGTTTGATGCTTTGAATATCATCAATCATGCTTTAACTCTTGCTCAGTTTTCTGAGGATGAGAAAGTGAGTTTCCATTCTTATCTTGTTTGGCTTTATTTGAAAATTGCCTCTACTTCAAAAGACCACCGTGAGGATAGCTTAGCAAAAGCTTCTGCTGAAATAACAAGACTTTCTCAGTTGGATGCTTCCAACAATACTTCGAATATCTTATCCCAGGCTATCTTGTATCTTTTCAAGAATCGTGATGAAAAGGCATTAGACATCTTCGAGAAACTTTTGAAGATTGACCAAAACAACTGTTTTGCACTTTTAGGTAAGGCACAGATTGTATTGCACAAGACTCGCAACTACTCAAATGCTCTCAAATTGTACCAACAAGTATTGGTACTCAACCCACTTATCAAACCTGACCCTAGAATCGGAATTGGTATTTGCTTCTGGTTCTTAAAAGACTATAAAATGGCGCAGACTGCTTGGGAACGTAGCTTGGAATTGGACCCTACCAATTTAAAGGCCAAAATCTTGCTTAACTTGGCTCACTTCAACAATAGCTTTGTCAACTCATTATCCGATGATGAGTTCTTGGAGAACTACAAAAAGTGTTTAAGCTCTCTAACAAATGTTTATCGTGAAGCTTCAACAGATTCAGTGGTGTGTCTTTGCTTGGCTTCATTCTATTTTGCCAAATCGGATTTTAGCAAAGTCGAGCAATTGGTGTCGAGGGTGATTGGACAAATCACCGGTGACAAGACCACTAGTCTTGCTAAGTTCAACAACTTCAATAAGGTCACCAAGTACGAGGCAAATGTGTTATCTCAATGTGCTACATGGCTTGGACGTATCGACTTTGTCGGATCAAACTTCACCCAAGCATCCAAACACTTCCAAATAGCCATCAAGTTGAACGACGCCAACTCTGTGGCCAAGCTCGGATTGGGTCAATCGCAATATAACCGTGGATCTATTGAAGAAGCCATCATGACATACGAATCTATTTTGCGTACAAACGTGAAATGTTTAGAGGTTAACTATTCTTTGGGATTGCTTTATGCCCAACAAACAAAGTCACGTAGAAAGCAAGAACAAGCCATCACGATCTTAGAAAGATACTTGAAGTTGTCCAACAACCGTGGTATTCAATCGGACGAAGCTGAATTCTTCTTGAACAGAGAACCAGTAGCATTGAATGCATACTTAGTCTTGAGTAAGCTCTATGAAACAAAGGATATCAACCAGTCACTCACCTACTTGTCAAAGGCTATAGAATCAAGAAAACAAATTGGAACTGATGCTCCATTGGAAGTATACAACAATATCGGAGTGTTCCAGTTTATGAAACAAAATTATGAAGAAGCATCGACAAGCTTCCAAACAGCAATAGACCTTTCTGCTTCGAATCTTGAAAAGGATAATGAAGAATTAGCTGGAGATTTGAAAGTGTCTCTCACATTTAACTTGGCCAGATCCAAAGAAATCGAAAACGAACTGGAATCGCTCTCTATCTATGAGACACTCTTGCAAGAAGCTCCACACTACTTCTCTGCTAAGTTGAGGATATTGTTTTTGGACTCGATTTCTACACATAAGTTAGCCAAGAGCGAGATCAAGCTGGAGATAGATGAGTTACTCGAGGTCAATGCACTGGACTTGGAAATACGGTCCTTTTACGGATGGTTCATCAAGAACTTTGGTAAGAAGTTGGGATTAAAGCCGGATGCAGACACTGACCATCAAAAGGAAACTTTAGTCAAGTACGACTCCCATGACTCGTATGCATTAATCTCTTTGGCTAACATTTACTGCATTATGGCCCGTGACGTGAAATCAGCCCAGAATGACAAAAAGAAGAAGTACTACGTCCGTGCTATCGAGTTGTTCGCCAAGGTGTTATCAGTAGACCCTAAGAATGTGTATGCTGCACAAGGTCTTGCCATTTCATATATTGAAAACAAAGAGCTCAACAAGGGTTTGGACATTTTGCGTAAAATCAGAGATTCATTGAATGATATCTCAGTATACCTTAACTTGGGACACGTTTTGCTTGAATTAAAACAATTCAGTAAAGCAATCGAGAACTATGAGATTGCATTGCTGAGGTTTACCGATGGTAAGGACTCTAAAATTTACTCATTCTTAGGAAGAGCATGGTACTTGAGAGCCCACAATGAAAAGAACTTGGACTACTACAGTACGGCATTGGAGTACGCTCGTGGTGCTTTGGAAAATGCTAGTGGGTCTCATTCATCACTCAAGTTCAACTTGGCGTACTTGCAATTCCAAGTTGCTGAATTCGTGAGTAAACAAGGAATTGCGCAAAGAGCTGTTCTGGATATTGAAGAAGCCACTAAGGGATTGGACGAAGCTATTGAAACTTTAACAGCTTTAGGAGGAGACGATGAACAACATGCGCCATATCCTAAGGCAGAGTTACAAGCCAGAGCTAACTTGGGATCAACCACTTTGCGTGCCAGATTGAATGCATGCTTGGAGGAAACGCAACAACATTTATCTGAAATAGCCAACAAATTGGACGAAGCCAAGAAGGTGAGAGATGAAGAAAATGCCGCTAAATTAAAGGTTGAGGAAGCTAAGAAACTTGTTCAAGCTGAAAAGGAATTGGAATTGGCACGCGCAAGAGCTGTTTTACAAGAACAAGCACAACAGTGGGCTGAAGAGTCGCGGTTGAGCGTAATGGTAGATGAAAATGATGACGATATCAAGAACGACGACGACGACTTGTTCAACGAAAAGAAGCCAAAGAAGGGTGGAAAGTCTAAGAAGAAGAGTAAAAAGAAGTCCGTTGAAGAAAGTGAGCCAGAAGAACAAGAGGAACCAGAAGAGCCTAGCAGTCCTGAAGCAAGTGCTGACGAATCTGATGCACCTAAAAAAACTAAACCAGCAAAGAGAAGTAAACGAGAAATCAGCGATGATGAAGATGAGGAAGAAGAAAAGGTTTCAACTAGAAAGAAGTCTAGAAATGCCAAATCACTGGAGTTTATTAAAGACAGTGATGAAGAGTTGGAGGGTGAGGATTTAGAAGCCAACTTGTTTGGAGAAGAAAAGGAGGAAGACAAGGAAGAAGAGAAGCAGGAAGAAGGTGATAAAGTTGAAGAGTAATGTGTATAATTAAGAATTAAAATAGATTTGGGAATTCAAAATCAGAAGATACTTGAGTGAACCTGCAAAGGAAAGAGTTAAGGATTCAAATAAGCAATAAAGTAGCATAATGTACTAATTGTATATTAGTATTTGTTCATTCGTTTGAGATGGCAGGACGAATTAGTGATATCGAAAGAGTGTAGGCGAGTTTTGGAGAAAGATTACAAGAAGATTAGAATGGAGTCTACAAGTTTTAAATGTGGTATTAATTGAAATTAGTTCATTTCCGTTCATATTAACAGGACATAAGATTGGTAAATCGTCGTAAATGTTAACTTTAGAGGGGATAGTGTACTTAATGGAACATTGAGACAAGTACAAATTATCCAAAGTTCTATCAGTTGGAAAGTACTCTATTCGTTAATTTCTGTGGGACACGAAATGAAGTTGAGCTTCTAACTTGTGCTACTTACTTGCTAGGAAGGCAAGTAATGATGAGAACCATTTCTTGTCACATAGTCATATTCTGTAACAATGGACTTTTGAATAGGTTGATCCAAAGAGAGTATGGTAAGCCTTTAACATCTCATCACTTGAGTTTCCTTAGCCTTAAATGAAGTCTAACCCTTTTCCTTTCTCCCTTTATGCTCAAAAATCATCTGTAAAGATGTTATTTTCCCCCTCCGATCATCTCTTCTATGGTCATCTTTCATAAAAATGATCACTCCTTCATCCATCTTCTCATATGTTTACTGCTCTCAGCAGTCTGTTTGTATAACTTCTTTTCAAACTCATCTAACGAGTAGATGAAGTCACCATTAATCTGTTTGTTTGCATTGTTCGCATAACTATTTATCTCCATCGCACGTTCTCTCAACATTTGTATTACCACTTCTATCAATTCAGGTTCATGGAACATCAGTCCCCATTTTTCAACCAACTTGTAATAGTTGGACATTAAAGAGTGTAAGTCTACATGGGTAGGACTTGTCTTTATGGCACTGATCACTTTACGTGAGACTGAATCGGGTTCACACAAGTCGATGAACTTGTCGTCTGAATTCTCTTTAAAGTCACATATCGAAAGAACTTCTGCTATCCAAAATGGAAGGTCGATTTTGGTGTCTGTGACGATGGACTTCCCAGGATTACCTTCAAGGTATCCAAGACCAGGAACTGTTATGTTGAAACGACATGGTACCTTTTCGCCGTCAGCAAGTATATCATCGAGATCGTAGTAGTTGTTTTTCATCTGCAATAGATATTTGTTGGTGGATTGTTGTTTGTAATTTGTGATTAGTTTTGAGATTGATTTGTTAGCGAATTTGAAGAGCATCAATGAGACCAATGCGTTGTAGTACAAAGAATAATGGTATATGAGATGATGGTGTTTGAAGACATGTATATGATAGGGGTCTGAACTATGATGGAAGTAATCTCTATAGGTTTGTTGATTCTTTTACTAATCTTTTCATAGTTCTTATATCATTGTTACTTGAGAGACCTTGGAGAATCGAGTACAATCAAAATATCATAAAACGCAAGATTTAAGAATCTTAACTAATTAGAAAACATTCTAGTAATGGTTAACTCAACTAATCTGTTCTTGTAGTACATCTATTCAACTGATTATTAAAATTCTAGCTTACTATTTTACTGAATACATTTGTAAAAAGTTGCAAAAATTTGTGAAAGCTACTAAAGATAAGAAATCAAGGAAGAACAGAATTAGCCTAATTTCAAATATATTGTATAATATTGTACATGTAATTAATAAGATCAACGCATATTCGAAGTACACATGAAGTGTGAAATGAGGCTTTAATTTAATACTTCATTTATGTTGTGGCAGCCGCAGGTTAGTTTCCTAATATGTATAGCTGGTTAAACATTAGATATTAATTGCACCATAATGGATTGGCTGGCAAATAATAATAATCATCTTGCAAGAATACGGATGAGGTGATGTATCCAAACAAGAAGAATGTTCTAATCAACTTTAACTCTCTGTCTCTGTCTCTCATTAACATGTATAAGCATTCCTTTCTTTTATCCCACACCTTAAATTCAAAATTTTTGCACCCAAAGATGAAGATGAAATTCACGTTAAACACTACATCAAAGGTAAACTGGGGTAATGAACCAAACCAAGAATCTTCTCATACTGAAACCTCTCTCAATTGGATCCAGCCATCATAAAATATAAATCCATCTTGCATCCATTTGCTTACTTGATTACTTTATTATTAAGCTTCCCCCTCCCCCCCATCACTCCACATAAATACCACGTTGACTTATTTTTACACTTAGATGCCTTCCTCAAAACGTACCAACAACAATAACAACTACAATAACAACTACAACAACCACACACACCAACAAGTAAATAAACACAAAATGTATACCTATAATCTATTGTATAGAACAATAGATGATATATATATGAGCTGTTTATCGTGCATGATTTACGCTTATACTAGTACCTCGATTCATCGACTTCTCAATCTTGGTTACGTTCTTGCAACTAGTTGTCATGATAAAATGTCAGAATCATCATTCATAGCGTACTGAAACATTCTTCACCAACCCATCAACTTTATTGTCAATCGTAAAAGGTGATTTCACCCCCATACTTATCAATAATTTGGTCTCCTTCATCTTTCATTAGTATTCTTTCATTCTTTACCCAGATATTCTTTCTGTCTACTCCAAAATTTCACTCTCCCAAGCTTATTGGTTTGTCTTCTATTTTCTTTATTCTATCTAATCAATCATTTATCATCACCACATTTTAAGACTTTCCCCAGAATTAATTGATCAGCTAATAATTAACTGGTTCTACTTCTTATATTTTATATATATATCTATCGAAAGTATTAACGTCTTTTGTTGACGATACTCGAGAAGTTTCAAATCACGCTCTTCTCCTTGTTGGTGATCATTATCAATGTTCGCGTCTTTAAATTCATAGGGATCAGCCAAAAATATACTCCGTAAACTTTAATTAAACATCATTATCTATCCCCTATTCAGTTGTTACCAGACCGATTAACTATTAGCTTTCTTTCGCTTTTTCATATTATTCTTCAATTTAATCTAGAACCAAACTTCTAGGATTGACTAATGTCCAATATCTATCGCAAAGCCGTCAAGAAATTGTCATCCACCGTTTCATCTGATGAAGCTGAACCTCGCAAACCAAAGAGGTCGCTAAGCTTCAAGAGGAAACGGAGGGAAAGTGAAGACAGTAGCTTGAAGAGTGGTAGAAAAAGTTTACTTAGTAGAGGATCTATCGACAGCGATAGACTGATTGGAGAGGAGAAGAAGGGTAAGGGGCTCGAAAGATTGAATGAGCGTACTAAAGATACAGATACTAGCGAGAAGTCTAACAAGGACAAAGATGAAGATAAAGAATTTCTTAAGGAAGTCGCATACACAAATGACAAATTAAGGGATGTTCCTGGGGGTGAGATTGATGATACAAAATCTGCCCATAAAGAAGTAGGGGAAGTTAATGATGAATCAAAAGATACACATAAACCCAAACCAGACGACATGAAGGATTCAGGTTTGAAGGATGACGGCATACCCCACACTCAAGCAGCTGAACAATCAACAGATGATACTCCCAAGAGATCAACCACTCCTCCTAACGCCATCGACCTACTTCAAGAATCACCCAAAGCACAGCCTATTGTGGAGTTGGAGTCTGACCAATATGTGGTCAAACCACATTCAATACCTGAGTCACCCAAAGTCGTTGCTTCATCCCCCGCAGTGGTCACTTCGCCTATCCAAGGTCAGCCAGGGATTTACGACTCGATCCTGCCTCACAATACTTCGCATATCCACTATCCCATCGAAGGAATAGCACCTCCAGGCCATGACGATAGCGAATTACAACCCTTACTTCCTCAAAGAGTACCTACCCCAGATGACCTTCGCGATATTCCTCCCAACCCAACTGTTTCGCTGGTTTACGGACGGTTTTTTAAACCTAGAGTAATCATCACCCTTTTATTGGGCGTGCTTTTTGCTTTGGTATTCCTTTATGGGTACTTTACTATTGGTGACATTGATGTTGTGTTAGCACAAGCAGTCCACGTTGATGTCCAAAGTATTTCAGTGAACGGGGTCACTGATGACGGCTTGGAAATGCATTTTGTAGGGACGGTACTCGTCAACTACGATGACATTCACAGTACAGTATACAGAAACCTTTTGTGGGCAGTAGGCTCTTGTTTGGGTGCATTGACTATATCCCCGCCTCCACAAGGGCTTAAGATATTCGTCAAACCACTGGAAACTTCCGGAACACCTGTACACTTGTTGGACGTGTTTCCACCTGAAATTACTGTGGGCATCACCAATAAGTACCAGACAGCTCTTGATTTTGTAGCAACAGTCGAATTGGTAAAGGAGAATTTGCTTGAATTTGGACAAGAGTTGAGTAAGCTCCACTCCAAAAAAGAAGATGAACTTAGGTTGGATATTAGAGGATCACTTGCAACTAGTTTACACTCAAGATTCTTCCATTATTGGACCCCAGAAATCACCTTTGATGAAACGATTGGAATTCCTTCACTGAAGTTGCAACCAAATTTCAACCTTGCAAAATTTGAAATCCATGACAATGGATCTGACGAAGAAGACTCCCAAACTTTGTATGTTTCTGTTGTTGTGAAGATTGACGAGTCACTTCCATTCGAATTAGAAGTTCCTGGTATTAACTGGGATGTATTTATTGATGATTGCAATAAAAAGCCTGCCAAGTTTGGCAGATGGGACTCCCAATCACTTGGGGTTGAGCCTGATAAGCCATTTGAAGTTCACATCAATGGAACTTTGGAAGATCTTCCCAAGGAATTAACAGAGACATGTAAAGATGGGTTCACACCGCTCAACAGACTCGTGCAGCTGTACATTGATGGCTGGTCCATACATGTTGTTTTACAAGCTAGCGAGAAGCAAGAGAACGAGCTTCCCGACTGGCTCTTTTATCTTTTGCACTACATGAACTATGATGTTGATATTAGATTACCTGAGCCACAATTACTTCCGTACAATGTGAGTCTCGATAGTATGGACTTGGAGCTTAATTCGCAACAGGACGTTGATTTCCGGTTACAATCTAATTTATCTATGTTGGTTGTAGACCAGGAATTAGGAAGTATAGCGTTCCAGATCCCCCAGTTCTCTGCAGGGTTTTTAGTCAAAGATAGTGAAGGTCAGGGATTTATTCAAGGTAAATCCAACGGACACAATTTCTTGACTATTGGCAATGCAAGCAACGGAAATATCGACTTTGACTTCATCTTGAGACAGTATGAGATTAGTATACTCAATCTGCAAGGAGTAGGTGAATTGTTGAATAGCATTCTCAATTTCAATTACCCAGAACTCGACAAGTTCCTAGTCGATTTGGAGGTGACAGACGTGAAGTTTGAAAGCAAGTTTTTGAATACAGAATTGAGCAAGGTGAGCTTTTCGAATTTGAGTTTAGCGAGTCCGTTTGACCATAAATCGTTGTATGATGAGTTCATGAATATATTGAATATTAGTATTGTGGATATTGCATTGACTGGGTCTACAGAAGACAGCATGAAGTTTAAGGGTAAGGTGAGTATTCTGAATCCTACACCGTACTCGCTTGATCTTGGATCCAATGAGGAGCTCAAGATTGGAATGAAGTTTAGGAACACAAGTCAGACGTTTGCTTATATTATCCTTGATGAGGTGTACATTCCAGCATCGGATAGGTTCACTTTTGAGGTTGGAATTGAGATGTTTGTAGACAAAGAAGATGAAGTTGAGCTGCGAATTAATTTGGAGAGATTGTTGGGAGCCTTTGTTTCCGGAGACAATGTGAGTGTTGATATTGGAGACAATTCGATCAAGAACCATCCGAAGATAGACGAGTTGATTCGTGAGGTGCATGTTGATAATATCAGCGTTCCTACTATTGGGTTTGAAGGATCCGACAAGGGTCCAGTCAAGAAAAATGATGATAAGAAGGAGAAAGATCACGAAGGGCCTTTTATTCTTGAATCTACTATCCATGTTTTCGGGTCTGAAGTAGAACTTACATTGTTTAACCCGATATCAAATACAGCAGTTGAGATCGAGGTTGAGATGGCCGAAGCCAAATCGGGCGACGTTGTCTTAGGGCATTTAGCCAAACGAGAAGTAATTATTGTTGAGCCAGGGGTGCAACACACTGGAAAAATTGCTGTTAAATTAAACCAAGGAGTGGGTATGGACCTACTCAGAAGGGCAATGAATGGAGACTTGAGTGTCGACGTTGTTGCAGCCGTGAATATCAAGTTAGATAACTTCAAAGCTCAGTTAATGTATCGTGGCAAAGGGCTCAAAACAAAAGTTAAGTTCTAGATCCAAAGTCTCGAGTGCAGCATGAAAGTGTCAGTTGATATTGAAGGGTTGCAATTTTTCCAAGACGTTCCTGTATGTAGCTTGAAGTCTCGTTGCTATTTTGTATGGGAAATGTACCAAAAGGGAAATCGAGAAACGTGACGATCCCAATATGGAATATGAATTTACTTCTGGAAGTGAAAGGAGTAATGAGAGTGGCGAGAAACAGAAGCAAATGAAGTGGTAAAGCCTATGGAAAGTTGTACTAGTATCTATATGTAGACCATATAAACAGTCAAAGATCAAGATCAAGACTTTTAACTGAAGAAATAAGCAAGTTGATGCACATTCTCGAACCACTCATTATTACCCTTAATATAAATTTCTATAATTAACTTTAATAGTAAAAGGTATTTTTGTGTTTTGTTTTCACTCGAAAAATTTCGGGTTGATGAAAAAGCGAATGAAATCCAATAAAAAAGGACCCATCATTCTTTTTATCAGTCTATCGTTAATCTTATAAAATGGCATCGTTTATGAAGGTATCTACATTGGTTGCATTGGCCTTTGGCTTGCAGCAAGTTGTTGCAACTCCACCAGCTTGTTTGTTGGCATGTGTCGCTCAAGTCGAAAAGGCTTCTAAGTGTGACGGTTTGAACGACTTGAACTGTGTTTGTGGTTCTAACAACGCTGCTGTTCAAAGTTGTTTGAAGAGTGCTTGTCCTAACGACTCCGCTGATGCTGCTGCCAGCGCTTTCTCGGACTCTTGTAAGGGTTTCGCTAGTGCTTCTGCCAGTGCTTCTTCGAGTGCTTCTGCTTCCTCGAGTGCTTCTGCTTCTTCGAGTGCTTCTGCCTCCTCGAGCGCTTCTGCTTCATCAAGCGCTTCTGTTTCTTCAAGTGCTTCCGCTTCTGCTAGTGCTTCTGCCAGTGCTTCTTCTAGTGCTGCTCCATCTACCAAGAGCTCTTCTGTTGCTCCAACCACCTCGAGCACTGCTAAGACTTCGTCGACCGAAGCTCCATCCAGCGAAACCACCCCAATTTCTACCCACACCTCTGTTGAATCTACCTCGAGCCACTCATCGAGCCACTCTGTTACCACCGCCCCAGGCGCAGCCAACAACTTGCAATTGTCTTACGGTGCTGCCATCCTCGGTTTGGCTGGTATGGCTTTGTTGTAATCATACCCTTGCATTAGCTAGATTGGGACTCTATACCATGTATAGATTTTCCATTTCTTCGGTTCTTCTTCTTAACCACAAAAGTGTGTTAAAGAATATGGTTAGTTTGAATATATGATAGGGTTATTTGCCTTAAAAAATTGAATCTGTAGTAATTGAAATTAAGAGCGAACTAAGTACTTGAGAGCTTTCCGTCGAGGACTGAAGAGTAGAGTAAGATGGTGATTAGAGTTCAAAAAAATGAGTCAAGTGGTAATTTTAGGATTTAACGTACAATGTAATTGCTATTGAAAATTGAAAAGTTATTAAGTTGAGACAACACTAAAACGAATAGGAATGTTATATGTTTTTATCACATGGAATGGAATGAATGTATTCTAATAATTATCACCAATTTAATAAGTAGTACAATTAGTTTCATTGTGGATCAACAAACATAGTAACTCAAAACCAAAGATGTAATGAAAAGTGGTGCCCTTGAGAAGTTTCAATAAGACAACAAGTATTCAAACTTAAAACTGCTGGAATGTCATGTAAAAGATGAGTGTGAATAGTGTACTTGCTCAGTTAAACTAAGAGGAAGCATTAGTAGTTATGAAAACATAATTTTATTTATTCTACCACATTCACCAAGTGCCTGGTGTTTAAAGAAATAAAGCAACTGACTAAATGTAACACGGTTACCAAAGAGAATAAGTGGACTTGTGGTGTATACTTTGTATGTTCATACTTCAGTCTAAAAAATCGCCTAAATCTGGAAAAAATTTGCACCCAAACTTTAAACTTTATTGACGACACTGTGAGGTATGCACGGATATCCTTTCAAGCTGTTAGCTGTTTATAATATCTATAACTGTTAATAAGATTCAATTGTACAATGTTTGAAGATTCGATATCCAATTCACAATTGGCCAGTGGCTTTTACATGAGAAGTTACGAATAATAGCCTTCTAAGTATTCACACTCCTACAAACAGTTAGGTGTCCCTTCTCGAAAAATTAAGGGCAACGCAATGGTAACAATTACATTAGTGCATCCTCCTACTCGAAAGTAAGTAACCTTTAGCGGATACCAACGTCAAAAGGATAAAGGCCACTTTTCCAATAGTCAATAAAATGGAACTATACGGTCTTTCCTTTTCCCCTAGTTTCCTTCCTCTAATCAACTCACCTACTCTCAACTCTCAACTGTCTTAAATACTTTAATTGCCTTCATTCATTGATCTGATATTTGATGGCTAATAAAATTATTCCTCTTCATTTTATCCCTCGCTCAAATGTACCACTAGCTAAGTTTACGCCTCCACATACTTTTTAAGAAAGCAATCGAAAACGTTAGAAACGTTGTTTATGCTAGTCAGACATCGTGTTTCCGTTTCGATATTCCTCATCTTGCATACTTTGTACGCAGAACGTCAATAGTTATGTGTAGATAAGACCAAGTAAGGGGAGCGAGTAGTAGATCCTTTGAGCGAATATACGAATCCAGTAATCCAATAACACGCACAAATAATCACAGTCTTCCCACAAGCACTCCCACAAGCACTCACACACTCACTTGAGTAACATTCACACTCTACGTCTCGTTATCTCTCGTCTACATCTGTAATAGCAAGGTCTCACAACATCAAAACCACTTGTCAATTTAAACTTATTCACACATGCAAGCTCAAGTCTACTCAACCGCTGAACCGATGTATATTAGCCTACACTCCCAACCGTCTATATTACTCACAAAGTGGGGTACATGATCCACCAACGGCGACCCAACTTCCAACCACTTAGTATCTACTGCGTTTCGCAACCTTATCTAAAACCGGGACCCCGATTGATACCGTTATGAACCACGAGGCGCCGAATCGGTAGTCAGATTTAACTACCAAAAACCTGCCAACATTGCCACCTTTTGATTGCTATGCTACTTCATATTCATGGCCCGGCCACGGACTGAACCGTTAAAAACGGCACTTACCTAATGACAACCACTCTTCTACACCTTCTCAACTTACATCTCTTTTCCGATTTGTCCTTTGACCATTCGAAGCTTCTTCCATCGGAGAACCTTTTTTTTTTTTTTTAGGTACAGACTTAGCAACCAAAGATAACCACAAAGCGTGGTGTTTTAGAGGTTTGGATCTGTGACGTATATATAAACTGGGCAAAGATGTAAAGTTTTTAAATCTAAAATACAAGAGTAATAATGCCATCTGAGAAACGAGCATTGAGCGTGAAGGCAGTGTCTTCTATTCCATACACATTATTTTATGGTACCTTTATTGACACTCCAGTTTTGGGGCAGTTAAATATTGATTTCTTTACATTAGTTGGTGTTGATCAAAGTGGAGAGATTGATTTCATTCATAGGAATTACAATCCTTCGGATCATGATGGGATGAGTGCGGTGCAGTTTTTTATAAACGAGCATTATAATAAGGTGAATTCAACTGGATATGGTGATCGTTATCGCTGGCGTCGTGGAAGACAAAACTTTGAGTTAGTTGATTACCTGGAGGAACCCCACAAGTTCTTTTTCCCTGGGTTCATTGACACTCATATTCATGCTTCACAATTCCCTAACATTGGTATTGGTTTAGATGTGCCATTGTTGGATTGGTTAAAGGAATATACTTTCCCATTAGAAAACCAGTTTACGGATGCAAATGACAAAAAGTTACAGTTTGCAAAGGATATATATACCAAGGTTATTGAGAAGACTATGAACAATGGTACGACATGTGGATCCTACTTCACTACCACAGACACTGAAACCACAAACTTGTTTGGAGAGTTGCTTCTTTCACATGGCCAACGTGGGTTTGTGGGCAAGGTATGTATGGACCATAACGATACTTGGGACTACGAAGAAGACTACGAGACATGTGTTGAATCTATGTCGCGGTTGATCAACTACATTGCACAGATCAATCCAGATGGAGAAGACTTGGTGAAACCAATCGTTACACCTAGATTTGCACCTGTGTGCACTAGAGAATTGATGAGGTACTTGGGAAAATTAAGTGAAGAACATAATATACCTATTCAAACACACATTAGTGAGAACCTCAAGGAGATCGAGTTGGTTAAGGAAATGTTTCCTGAATGCGAAAGCTATGCTGACGTATATCACAAACACAAGTTACTCACTCCGCGTACTATTTTGGCACACGGAGTCCATTTGGAACCAAGTGAACGTAAATTAATTAAGAAACAAGGGTGCTCCATCAGTCATTGCCCCACTTCAAACACATTTATCTCCAGTGGAGAAGCCCCAGTATCGAAATACTTGTACGAGGATGAAATCAACGTATCTTTGGGAACAGACGTATCTGGAGGATTTGACCTGAGTATTTTGTCTGTATTGAGAAGTTCCATCTTGGTCAGCCACCACTTGGCTATGAAATACAAGGACGAAAAGAAGGCTGATAAACAAAAGGTATCACTCAAAGATGCAATGTTCATGGCCACACAAGGTGGTGCTAAAGCAGTGGGCCTTGAAGATGTTGTCGGATCTTTCAAAGTAGGCAAGAAATTCGATACCCAAATGATCGACTTGTCACTCGGAAGCGTGGATGTGTTTCCTTGGCAAAAGCCTTCGATGACACACAACAAAGATGAAAAGAACAGAAAGTTGATGTTGGACTTGTTGGGTAAATGGGTGTTCTCTGGTGATGACAGAAACTGTGCTAAGGTATGGTGTAATGGTAGACTTGTTGTGGACAAAACTAATTATAGAGACGACAGATGGGTGATGGTAGAAAAGCCTTAAATTAACTCTGGTAGTTAGACTATAAAATATATGGTATGGGATTAAAATTAACTGAGGTATTTCAGTGTAGACGTTGTATTTCAGGGGTTACCATAAACATAAGAGTAGTCCTCACTTGAGTGTATACATTTTTTTTAAATTGGGTGCAAAAAACTGCACAAAGTGAATTGAACAATACATAAAGGGAAATGAAGGTTGGGGTATTTAGGGAATTAGTAGCATATTCCACGAACAATTGAGAGAAGCATAAAGGGTCAGTTGTTAGCTGGTGGGTTAATTCAAGTGGAATGTTTAAATGTGTTTGTTTCGTGTTTATGTAGTATATTCATGTTGATTATTTGGAAAGCCATTGTAGATTTTCATAGATGAAAGATGACAATTCTTTTAAAAACAAGGTATGCGTATTCTAGTATACTAGTTACATTCAACATGATAAACATATCATAACTCATATCTCAAACAAAACTCCACACATTCATTTGCTCTGTGGGGGTCGTGAAACAAGTTAAAGAAATCGAGAGTTGGTGAAAAAAAAACTCATCACTATGACTGAGCCAACCCCGAAGCTTGTCTCGCGCAAAAGACCGTCACGTCCCAGTGCAGAGGAAATCGAAGAAGCACGTAAACGTAAAAAGCTTGAGCAAGATGCTATTCCTGAGGGCATGCTGAAAAGCGCATGGAAGAAATTACAGAAGAAACAGGAATGGGAGGACAACAAGGAAGATTTTCTTCAGTTGAAGAGGGAGAAGAAGAAGGCAGCAGCAAATAGAAAGAAGGAGGCGATATCTGCAGCCAGAGAGGAAGCCGAAAGAACAGGAGATGCCACCCACTATCATGAGTTGAAAAAAAGCCGTGCACTTCCAACCACACAAGAGCCAAGTGATATTTCGATTCTCATGGATTGTGAGTTCGATGACTTGATGACAGACAAAGAGATCGTTTCGCTATCGAGTCAGATTACTAGAGCATATTCAGCTCAAAGACATTGTCTTTTTGACGTTCCATTGAAGATATCCAGTTTCAACAAGAACTTGAAGGCAAGGTTTGATAAATCCATTGATCACTATGACAAGTGGAAAGGTATTGAATTTCTTGAGAATGACAAGTTGGTAGATTTATTACCTGAGGACCCTGAGGAACTCCAAAAGTTTGTTTACTTGACAGCAGACACAGACGAGATCATCACTGATTTGGAACCAGGACATACGTATATCATTGGAGGGATTGTGGACAAGAACAGACACAAACGATTGTGTGTGAACAAGGCCAAAGAGCTAGGATTAAGAGTTGGAAAATTACCAATTGATAAGTATATTGAGATAAACGGGAGACAAGTCTTGGCAACATCACATGTATATGAGTTGTGTTGTAAATGGTTTGAGAGCGAGAAGAGTTGGGAAAAGGCTTTTAATGAGGTATTACCTGCTAGAAAGGTGAAGGGAGTAGTTGAAAGCAAGAAGGTTAGGAGGGGGAAAAAGAGAGAGGAACAACAAAATCAACAGGAAAAAGTACAAGAACAAGAAGAATTAGAAAGAGAATTGAGAGAACAACGGGAAGAAGAAGAATATGAAGAGGAACAAGACGAGGAAGAAGAAGAGGTGGAACATCAAGAAGATGTGGAAGAATAACCAAGAAAAAAATAGGAACGATATTAAAGAAATAATAGTAAATAGTAAAGATTAATAGAAGAAAACGATATATGTTGAAGCTTTATAAGAATTGTAAAAGTAAGATAACAAGATTAGCAGAAGATGAATAATAGCAATAGTTAAAGTATACAGATGGAATTCGATCATCATGAATTGCATTTGCTATCAAATCTAATACCATACATTCAACTCACAAAAACGAACCAAATCAATTTCACATTCATTCACTCGTCATCTCGAATCTACATAATCTAAATATAAACTAAACAAACGCGATGATCTCATTCCCAAAGCTACTGAACCCAAGCAGTTAATCAAAGATATATAGATGGTACAATGACAAGATCCGTTCTGGTTCATTATCCATACGATTTCAAAATACGAAACACATTCCAGATGGAATACCAAATACAATCACCTAGTAAATACCAAGTATATACATTCACAGATGAGCCACAACATTATCAAAACATATAACGCTAAGAATTAAACACAACGTAGACAAACTCCACTACTATCTATGAGTTATACTTGGGATATACTAGACCCTCAAGTGACTCCATAGACCAGAGCTAAGTAACACACAAAACAAACTGTTCTAGCCGTCATATTTATTTTTGTAAAGAAACGACACTCACAAAGCAAATCCCCCCTTTAACCTAAAATTTTGTTGATTTGTATATAAATCAAAGGATTGACTGAATTTAAAATTCTGTAACACAGTTTTATTGAACTAGAGTATGTATAAGGTTGAAATAGAGAGAGATCGTGATAGAAGAGAGATATTGAGTTTGATGTGATTGTTACTATTTGTATGACTTGAAGTAGAAGTGGTCGGGCAGTGGTCTAGAGATGGATTAATGTTTTATTGAGTGGCGAACAATTGAGAGGACTCCACTGTAGAGAAGGGGGGGTAGGAGAAAGAAATCTTAAGATACGCGCATCAGAAAGGGAAAAAGTGGTGGGGGTAGTTCTTATCGGAAGATGAGGAGACATTAACTTAAGCTTTACAAGGGATACAAGTCGACAGATAAAAAGTGGATAAATGGGAATGGAATGAAATTCAGCCAAACAAAAAAGCAAAGGAAATGGGAAAAGAGCAAAAAAGTGATGAGGTTGTGGAAGTGGACAGATTATTATTGATATAATTAAATTGGTGTGTTTACAACTTTTTCTAGAGTGGTACCATTAGACCAACTAGTATGGACGCCAGTCTATACGATGGACTTTTGTTATAGTTGATTACAACCTAACTAGACACACATTTAAGGAGGCGATCTTGTGTACCGAAAAAAGGGTACAGCAGAGATATTAATAACTACTATAGAGAATAGGAAACGAAGACGCGGAGGCTTACAAGCGTTGAACAAAGAAGGCCTCCTTAGAATGACGCGAACTGCATCGTACCCACACTGCGCCAACCAAGTCTCCCTTTTTAGTTAAAATCCCGACTGCTCTAGATATCATCGCACAACACACCCAGCAACCAACGTCCTCCAGACCATAAAACCTACTTAACTCCCTACCTGTCTGTACCTCAAAACTCGGTAAGACAGCACTATAGTGTCTGCTTTTGCGCTAAGCACAAGACAATAAAAGTGTTTTGCTTTGTTTTTACTGTTTTGGTATTACCTGACACGGCGAAAAAACACGCACTATATTTTGGAGGCTGAGGTAAGGAAGACGATAAGGCCTGATCCAGTGTCCACAGCAACATCATCACGCTCTTCCAATACCATACGAGCTGCGCAGCATAGGTCATAGGCTGAGTTACCACACTCAAAAATCCACGTACACATTGGCAACAACCAAAATCACCACTGTAGCACGTCTACGTCAAAGTGCGGATTTTTTTTTACCAACAACAGATCTGAATTTTAAACGATTTTTTTTTTTTCAAATGCAAAAATATACTAACATCACTTTTTAGCCTTTTAACATGCCTCCTCAAGCTGAAATCCGTAGAAAGTTAGTCATTGTGGGTGATGGTGCCTGTGGTAAGACGTGTTTGTTAATCGTTTTCTCCAAGGGTACTTTCCCTGAAGTATATGTTCCTACTGTTTTCGAGAACTACGTTGCTGATGTTGAAATTGACGGAAGAAAGGTCGAGTTGGCCTTATGGGATACTGCTGGCCAAGAAGATTACGACAGATTGAGACCATTGTCGTACCCAGACTCGAACGTGATTTTGATTTGTTTCTCGATCGACTCACCAGACTCGCTTGAAAACGTCACTGAGAAGTGGTTTTCCGAAGTTTTGCATTTCTGTCAAGGAGTTCCAATCATCTTAGTTGGATGTAAGTCTGACTTGAGAAACGACCCTAACACTATTGAGTCGTTGAGAGAGATCCAACAACAGCCAGTTTCTACTGCCGAGGGTCAATCTGTTGCCCAGAAGATCAACGCTGCCGACTACTTGGAATGTTCTGCCAGAACCGGTCAAGGTGTCAGAGAAGTGTTTGACGCTGCCACCAGAGCTTCGTTGAAGATCAGAGAGAAGAAGGAGAAGAAGAAGAAGTGTGTTGTTCTCTAGGAGATATGTTTCAATTCTTCATCGGTTGATGATTGATTATTTGTTTTCGTTTAAATAATAATATCGTATCGTTATAGTAGGTGTTCGATTCTCAGTGACGAGAGGACTGGAAGAGAACTGTAACAAGACAAGCAAACTGTCCAGGAAATGAAAAGTTGAAGTGAATTGGTTCGATCTAAGTCGACCTGACATGTTTTTCGTCATTTGTTGTTATTTATGCTAGTAAGTTAGATTTATAGTGAATATGAACTTAAAGTAAACAGGCTCGGGGTACTAGGATATGACTTATCGATTGTTTGGCGTAAGAGGATTTCTCTCCATCCCTTCCCAAATATATCAACTAAATAAGCAAATTGCCAATTATTATTATTTTTATATCTCCATAGTAGTTCCATAAAAGATATCAGAAGAGGTTTCGGTCTTCGGTCCATTTCGTACCTAGTAGATGTGTAATCTGTAGAGAAAGCACTACATAGATGTTAACTCTTCTTCCACTTAACATCTGAAGACATGAGAACACCTGCATATAATCCAACCAATAACATCACGAATGAAAAATGGAAATCAAATTTCTACAACCATTGCATTCAACCATGTTGACAAGAATAAGTAGAAACGCGTTGAAGGGTCGCTCTTTGCAGTCATTGCGTTTCCAAACTACGTTGGCTAAGAAGTCATCAACTGGTTTGACAAAAGAGGAGTTGAAAAACAACGAATTTGCTCAACAAGCCCCTAATAGACAAACCACTTGGTCTCAAACTCAAGAGTCGAGATTGGAAGTTATTGCCAAGCACCCACATAGATTTGTCCAGAGAGACTTGGACCAGCAACCTAGACCGTATGCTGCCATCGATTTAATCGCCAAGGAGCCTGTTAGATACTTGTCTCACTCTGAAGGTAACATTGCCGTTTGTGATGGTAACAAAGGATCTACTTTGCAAGGTCACCCTAAGGTTTTCATCAACTTGGACCAACCTAAGCCAGCTACATGTGGTTACTGTGGTTTGAGATACGCAAAGGAGGAACATAAAGAGACTATCGAGGCTGCTGGCTTGAACTAGATTTCGAACTTATCATATAATAATACATTGAATATTGAAATTCCATGGTTGTCGTAGAGTAGTTATATTGGGAGGAGTATTAATGGATTGTAAAGTGTAGTCAATTGTATTCAGATCCATCGTATCTCTACAGGCATCTGATTCCTATAACTCTCTTATTTGTACCATAATCTTAAGTCATAGAAAAGACCTTACGTGAGAAAAGTGGATTGATGATAATTACGTCAATCTTTGCTGTCAACTTATTCACACACTTTGTACCAATCATAGGAACGGAGTTCACGGACAGAGATCACTTGAAGGTGAATTTCTGACTAATTGACATGGAGCCACATTATTATAATAATTTAAGACTGACGGAATTATACGTGTGGGTGCTCACAAACTATATAAATAAGGATAGATCGACATTTTCAATCAATAGAGTCAATCAACATGCTTCTTTTACGTCGTTTTAAAGCATTCCCTTCCAAGTTTGGGAGATTATACTCGACGGCTCCTCGTCCCAAGGTAGTTCAATTTGCAGGAGTTGGTGCCGGAGTAGGTGTTGCAGCATTTGGTGCTGGCATACTATTAGGAAGAATAGGAGGATCTGAGGGTACTGAGAAGGTGGAATCTAATAATTTAGCTAATAATCTTGGAAATACTCTTGGGAGTCTTTCCACTACTCCTTTGGAGTCTTTGCAACCCCCACAATATGCGGATGCAGCTGGCTTTGAAGCTGGCTTGGCTGAAATCACTCGTATTGTTGGTGCTGAAAATACCAGTAACGATGCAGATTTGATCCTTTCGTATGCCGATACATATTACCTGACGCACCATCCTCCAAAACCCGAGGAGCAGAAGCCACATGTCGTAGTGTTTCCTGAATCGACTGAGCAAGTTTCTGAGGTATTGAAGGTGGCCCATAAGTATCGTATACCTATTGTTGCAAACTCCGGTTTGACTTCTTTGGAGGGTCAGAATATGCACACAAGAGGCCCATTTTCGATATCCTTAAGTTTCCAGAATATGAGCCTGATCTTGGAATTTCACCCAACAGACTTGGATGCTGTGGTACAGCCTGGTGTCGAATGGCAGGATTTGGACCAGTACTTGAAGGGTAGAGAAGATGGAAAACATTTGGTTTTCGGACCTGATCCAGGTATCGGTGCCGCAATCGGTGGAATGGTGGGGACATCTGCTAGTGGAACAAACGCCTACAAGTACGGTACAATGAAGGAAAGCATTGTCAACTTGACGGTAGTCTTGGCAGATGGTACTATCGTGAAAACAAGACAAAGACCTAGAAAGCTGGCCGCGGGCTACGATTTGACACACTTATTTATTGGCTCGGAAGGAACCTTGGGAATTGTCACTGAAATCACTGTGAAGTTGAGTGTTAGACCCAAGAAAGAATTGGTTTGCGTTGCTAGTTTCCCAAAAATCTCCGATGCAGCTAAAACCGCTGAAGAGATTATCTCCAAAAGTGGATTACAGCTTAATGCTATTGAGATTTTAGACGACACTATGATGTCATTTGTGAATGAGTCGAGTAAAGGCACTAAGTACTTGGAGAAGCCTACTTTATTCTTGAAAATAGGTGGCCGTAACTCTCATGATATCGACGAGCAAACTGGTGTCCTTCAAAAGATCTTCAAAGACAACAACTTAATTAGCTACAGCAATGCTAAAGACGAAGAGGAGTCTCAAGAATTGTGGACTGCACGTAGAGTTGGATTATGGTCTACTGTTGAGTTTGGTAAGAAGGTCTTGGCAGACCCTAATGATGTACAAGTCTGGACTACAGACTTTGCAGCCCCTATTCTGAAAATGGCCCAGTTAATCAATGAAACTAATGATGATTTGAACAATAGTGGTTTCCACAAGAAGTTTTCAGTTATGGGACATGTGGGAGATGGTAACTGTCACTTTCTCGTTCTTTACAACACCCCGGACTACAGCAAGGTTCAAGAGGTAGTTGACAGAATGGTGCTTCGTGCCATTAAATTGGAAGGAACTTGTACGGGAGAACACGGTGTTGGAGTTGGTAAGCGTGCTTATATAGAAAAGGAAGTAGGAGTGACAGGAGTGGACTTGATGAGACACTTGAAAGTCTCGTTGGATCCAAGAAGAATCCTTAATCCGGACAAGATCTTCAAGATTGATCCTGAGGACAACTTGGATGTCTTGCTTCATGGTGGACATGTACATGAAATACATCCTAAAGAGGGTGGATGTTGTTAACTTGGGGTAAGAGGAGATCAAAAACGGAGAACCTATGGAGCTGCCAGCAGAGCCAATAGTTAAAGGGTAGTAATAGATGAATGTGGATTTAACTCAGTAGGATTCCTTTTGAGTGATACTCAACGTATGCATGCTCAAGAATTTGCACAGTAGTATCTCCCTCAGAAATAATTCTGGATACAAAATTCCGGTATACTCTTCATGCAAAGGTGGATCTTACATAACTTTGTGGAATTGAATTAGATGCGGCTGCAAAAGTGCTATTAATAATAAATGATTCCATGACTTTGAAGGAAGTGTTTGAAAGGTAAAGAAGAGTTCTGGAAGTGTAGCGATCAGAGTAAGAATAGGAGGCAGTAGTAGAAGATCTAGGGTTATGAAATAGCGGAAATGTGATTAGAGCCATACAGGAAGATCCGGGATAAGAATGTTGGAAAAGTATAATGTCAGGAATCTCCGGGGTGGAGGTGTAGCTGAAAGGAAAACTCCAAGGAAGAAAGGAAGTTGTACGACTTGACTAAAATCATCTACTTGCCAAGAGCACAAAGCAGCATTCACAAAAGCACTTGGTGTTGGGCTGCATTTCTAAAACTGGTAGAACAAGATATACAAGCAACCAACTAAGGGTATAGAAATGCCTTCAATAAAGGTCAATATGACTTGAATAGAATAACTCTAATGATACACACACACCCTCTCATACTTCATCAATACAACCTTTTCAAAGTATCTTAAAGTGATTGCCAGTAAATAAAAAAAACACCTCGGTTTTATTGAAGAAGGCTTAAGTTATGTCATATCAAATACCAAGTTATCCGAAAGTTAGGGCCACATCCGAGCTATATCTATATCATGGACCTTCCAAGGCTTGTGTTATAATCATGCAATAGTATCAATACGTCTTCTATGCCAATAAACTTACCCTATACTAGTATCACCTCTTCCACTCTCATACATTTCCGAACCAACAACAACCAGATACCACCATAACAACTCCAGCAACATCCCATCTCCTTATCACGAAGCAGATGGCTGCAAATTTCACATTCCACTCAACACAAACATCAGATAAACACCTCGGACCTACTGCCATCTGCACTATCTATATCTTAAAACCATCTGCAATCACGCACATGCTCTGCAATCTAGAAACTGCACCGAACCAAATCGAACACAAGCGAATTAGTCTGCAAAATAATACGAAGATCAAGATACGAGGCCTCAGTTCAAGCTCCCCTGACTATCCGTATGCCGGCCACCGAGGCTGGATAGTAATAGTTATGTCCTCTTCGGACATATCTATATGACTCGCATCAGGGCTCATTTTGTTCCTTGACACCCCCATCCATCCCCATTCAACCCCCACCACTCTGATCAACTTCCCCATCTAGGGAATTTTCAGGTGCTCCCCAACATTTTTTTGTATAGCAATTTTTATAGAAATTTGCTACAGGGACCTAGGTTATAAACCACAATTTGATTGATTATATAAGGGCCAGGAAGCCATTATTTTTGTGGATACTTAATTGCTAGACCATGTCGAACTCAGATTTTGATGTCAACATTTTGGACCATCCACTTGTGGACCCAAACATTGATCTTAAGTTCCCATTACCAACCGACAAGGAGACATATGTTCAACTAGAGGGAAATGAACAAACGTTGAGCGAGTCTTTCTCATTGTTGTCATTTTACTTTAAGCATTTCACTAAAGTTAACTATGACAGTCTTTATCGTGACAATGAATACAAGTATGCTATCAACAAGCATAACAAGGCATTCCACGACAAGTTCAAGAAGTACATGGACGATAAATTGGAGAATTCCGATGATCGGTTGAACGAAATCGTCTACGACTTGATTAACCAAGAACTTAACATGCACTTGATCAAAGCAAAAGACTTTGATGAACGGTTCACCAAAGTGAAAAAGTTCATGGTTGACTTCTACAAGGAAGAGAACAAAAAGAACTTGCCCACTTTTGAAAGTAGACAGTTTATTAGAATTGCTTTCATTACGGTCATTAGCATCTTCAAGAAGATGTTCCCACGAGGCATTTGGTGTAAACGTCTGGACTTCACTACATTGTTACAGCAATACTTGAAAAACCCAATGTCTATCATCTTCTTACCAAATCACCAAAGTCATATTGATTATATCATTATTCACATGTTTGCAATTCGTTTCAACTTTTCCACTCCAGCTGTCATTGCGGGTGAAAACTTGAATGTAGCTGTCTTTGGTAAGTTTTTAAAGAATTTAGGGGCCATTTTCATTAAACGGTCCTTTAACAATGAGTTGTACACCGAACGTAACTTGAACAACGTCATTGAATTCTTACTCTTAAACCACATTCATTTTGAGGTTTTCATTGAAGGTACTCGTTCTAGAGACGGAAAGATCTTATTACCGAAGTATGGTATTTTGAAGACTTTGTCCAATATCTTCTTGCAACAACGGTTCAAAGCAAAGAACAAACAATTCGATATGTTGTTGCAACCAGTCAGTATCACCTACGAGCGTATTTACGAAACCGACGGTTACTTGAAGGAATTGATTGGAGATGACAAGAAACAAGAGAGTTTCCTCAACATCATTAAAAATGGTGTAGGCAACATGTTCGGCGGAGGAG
This sequence comes from Kodamaea hsintzibuensis (nom. inval.), assembly GCA_030568835.1. Lineage (NCBI taxonomy): Eukaryota > Fungi > Ascomycota > Pichiomycetes > Serinales > Debaryomycetaceae > Kodamaea > Kodamaea hsintzibuensis (nom. inval.). The sequence continues at coordinate 795,220 of JAJMJA010000002.1, forward strand.
GCGAGACAGTCTACGATGAAGATGGCTTCTCCGACAACACAGACCCTAATAAGAAACTCTCAGGTAAGATTTTCCTTAGACTCGGTGAGAATTTCCGTATCTCGGACTTTGTATTGGACCCTAACGACAATGACAAACTCGCTGAAAAGGATGTCAATCTCAAGAAAATGGCGTTCAAGTTAATGCATGAGATCAACAGAATGAGTTACTTGCCAGAAGTTTCGATTATTGGAACAGCCATTCAAATGTATTCCGATAATCACGACCATCCAAAGATGTTCCACATTGATAAAATTCTCCCATACATCCGGAACGTATCAGAAGCATTATTTGACGAAAACCAGTCACATCCATCGAACTTGACAACCATTGAAAAGTTACAGAAGATGTCTGACAACGAGTTGACAGAGGAAGTGAAGAAACTTATCCTTCAGTTCTTCAAATTGGTTCGTGTTAACCCCGAAACCAATACAATCAGAGTGGAAAATCCTATTGAATTGCTCTATTATAAGAACTTGAGTATCCACTTGATTATCCAAAGGTGTATGGTTGCATTTATAATGCACACGTTCAAGCATTGCGCTCGCCTTGACTATAACAAGATCAACAAAATCAATTATATCTTGACTGGATTCATGAAGAATGAGTTTTTGTTTGATTACAACTACAATGAACGTGACGAACTCTCTTTCATTTTGAAGGATTTACTTGACAAGAAGATAATCAGCGAGAATGGCCAATACTACTCTGTTGTGAATGATAAGTATATCAACACTTTGAGTAACATTGTAAAGCCGTTCTTACAATCGTACGTGAACTTGATTCTGAGCTTGTTTGAAATGTTGGACTTGAAGTCCCAAACGTTTGGAGAAGAACTCAAGAAAGCCAAGAAGAACCAGAAGAACGCTTCTACTCCCTCGGTGTTGATCGACGAGGACGAGTTGAGGTACCCTACCACCAAAACATTGCTCAAGTATATTATTCTGACCAATGCCAAAAAGGCACGCCTGGTGGAGTCAATCAACAAACAATACTTGTTGAGTGATTTGTACTATTTGAACAATTTGCAACTTATCGAGATTTTCAAGAACAAGTCAAAGACTAAGGCATTTGTTCGGGTGAACTCAAAGGGAGATCTCAGTATAGTAGTGGAGTTCTTGAGACAATTGCTTCGTCCACCTGAAGAAGATCAACTTAAGAGCATGTTGAGTAATGATCTGTCGATCAATTATATCGTGGATGTGATTGATAAGACTTTCGAAAGAGATGCTAAGCTTTGAGCAAGAGTTTAGGAGATTGGTAATGTATTTAGATACTCTAGATATAAGGACATTGATGCTGTCAAAAGTGTACAATGAGCATAGTTCGTTTAATATTATGATTTTAGTATTGATTTTATAAAGAATAAGTGAGACTGGAAGAGTAGGAGAGGATGTGGAATTGTAAAAAGTAAATCAGATTCACCACTAAACATTGTTTAGCAAAATGTCTGTTAACCTCAAGGCGTTTTGAATAGGTGAAGTGCGGATACGGATGATGTTTTATTGTATGGCCGTTCGTAATGTTAAACTCACTTTAAGAAAAGAAAGCTAAGAATAGAAGAATGGAGATGTGCGGGTTTAAGCTAGCAATTATAGAAATGGCTAGTCATTATCACTATAGTACCGTCATTAAGATTGAATACTGCAAGGTTGTAGCTTCACTTTGTTTGTATTCGTCATCAATTAAGGTGTGGGGCGTTCAATAATACTTCTACATTGGTCCTGGAGATGGCGAATTTTTATTTGGGTGCAAAATGAAAAATGATTGTGAATCATGGGAGGTGAACTATGCTAGTGTTCAAATTGTAAGTGAAGTTAGGTATAGAAAGTAACATTAAAGTCAAGAGTGCTATCTAATCATCAATAACTTATGTACACATAACCTGGCTACTCCTGGATGGGATGATCGGAATATTTATTGTATATTTTTGGAAGTACTGACGGAAGGAATAATCAATTGACTCCGTTCCCGAAGGTTGAAAAGAGTTTGGTTCTAAAGGGATCTACTCAAACTTAGTAATACTTGCATAAAAGCGGCAAAGAAGTGTTTCCAGGTGCTAACGGACCTATTGTTTAGTGCATTACTGTTTAGGGGGATGCTTCGGCAGAAGGTGAATAAGACTTTGTGTTTAATGAGATCTTTAACCGATGATATTCTATACAAGGTTATTTATACCTGAGTGGTCAGTTAATGTTTAGTCAAAGATTTCTTTTAAGTTGGATTAGAGTCTGTCCTAAATGAAGTTGGGTTTATTGTTAAGTTAACTACATAATTGCCCTTTGAATGCAACCCAAGAAAACTGATCTTGTAAAGGTATCTCATCGGTTGATATATCTATCAAGGTTCATATTCGCTGGAATCCTCGGCACATAACGTCAAACTTGGCATTGTGCCAAATTGATTAAAGTATTACAAAGAACCACTGCAACAAGGTACATCTCATGAACCAAAGTGAACAAGATGAAAAGTTGCACTTTTCAATTATGATCAGTCTCAATGTGAATGTTCTACATAAATCACATGTGTTTGTAGTGTCACGTCAAAGTGAAACTTTAATTTGCGAATCTGGAGTCCTGTTACCTGAATAAAGTAACAGACTAGCATCCTTTTAATAATTGGTAACTTGAAGATACGAGGAATTATAAACAAAACATGGACCGAGTTCTCACTCATTCAAATTTTCACCTTCTTCGTTATCTTTCTTCAACTTTACAACAAACCTTTATTACACTCTTTGCTTACTCTTCACTTTATCAATATTCTAATTACTACATTACAACTCAATTCTAAATTGGTCATTCTTGGAAGTTAGATATCAATTGAACACTTTGACGTCTTCTCAAATTATATCACCTCTTGTACCACTTTTAACATCCAATCATTACCGTGTACTTTATTCACTCACATCAACAGAGACCACTTTGTCCCTCTATACTTTGTGTGTATGTTTATACCCACACGACAACAAACATAAACACGTTATTCAACATATTAATCAACTCACCAAACACGTTCAAAGAGTCAAACATGCGTATGCTCACAACCGCTTGGCCTTCGATTAACCTTGATGTTGATATATAAACTTAGGTGTTACGAGTGTATGAGATGTGAGAGATGGTGATAGGCGAACATCATCTATTTCACTTCAATTCTTCATCTATAGCATAATATATCTCCCCACATATCTAACCACAGAATCACAGAATCTCTCCACACCATATGTACATTCTTACACATAACTACACTATTGTTTCACTACCAAAGACCTCTCTCCTCTCTCTTTTTTTTCGCTACTTATCTATCATCCCCCACTAAACAAGCTCATTGGATATATAAAAATTTGTACACTATTCAAATGTTCCAAACCCTTTATGCGAAGCCCAAATTAAAAATTAACCCCTATTCATCACACAGCCCAAGATCCTCTTATCTGCGACACGAGCCTACTGACACCTATAGCATTATGAATCCCCGTTATCCCGTTATAGTATACACCCCCTGCACCCGTACCTCTTTACAACCAAGCAACCTACATACACTCCCAAACATCACTGCCCACCCAACCCATTAATGGCACACACAATTAAGCCTTACACCAAATCGTGACGAACTTTTTTTTTAAGCCCGCAATCATAAAATTCTCGTGCCTGACTTTTGTGCTCTTTAGTGGAAAGCCCAAATGTCCCACACATAAATACTTGAGCTCTTCCTGAAATTGCAAGCTAAACCGGTTCGTCTCCACATTAATCTTTTTTACAAGTAACCTTTAATTAAAGTGATATATATACTGAAATCTTTTCTTGGATTATGAAGAAAGAGCTCAAGTATATACTAGGGGCACATTTGGTTGTGATTCTTTATCTTGTCTATTTAACATTTGATTTGATAACCTTGCTTCATGATGATTCTTTTACAGATGCATTGCTAGACATCGAGCTTAATCCTTCTGAGGAGTTTGAGAAGCCTATGATTATTCCTAAGATTATACATCAGACATATAAGACGCGTGATATCCCAGAGATTTGGCGTCCTGGTCAACAAGCATGTGTTGATTTACATCCTGATTATCAGTATATTTTATGGACCGACGACATGGCACGCGAGTTCATTAGTGATGAGTATCCGTGGTTCTTGCCTTCTTGGGACTCGTACCCGTACCCTATCCAGCGTGCTGATGCTATTAGATACTTTGCCTTGGTTCATTACGGAGGTGTTTACATCGACTTGGACGATGGCTGTGAACGTAGATTAGATCCGTTATTGCTGGTTCCAGCGTTTGTACGCAAAACCTTACCAACAGGTATCTCAAATGACGTTATGGGTGCCATGCCAAAACACCCCTTCTTCTTAAAAGTCTTGGATGAACTCAAAAACTATAAACGCAACTGGTTGGTGCCGTACATCACCATCATGTACTCAACAGGTCCTCTCTTCTTATCGGTCATGTGGAAACAATACAAGAGATGGGGGGTCCCTGAAGCTGCCAAAATCCGTATTTTGATGCCTGAAGACTACAAAACTCATACATATTCGTTCTTTTCCATTTCCCCTGGCTCACTGTGGCACTTGGACGATGCAAAGTTCATCAAGGGATTGGCTGACCACCTTATCCTCGCCGTCATCGGAGGATTCATGATTGTAGCAACCATTTTTTACTTGGAATTCTTGTTCTACACTTGGGTTTGTCTGAACCACTTCAAGAAGATTGCAAAGAAAATTACAAACTTTTTGAAATCTTGCTTGGGTACTGTACTCTCGTTACTTCCACTCAGACCAGGAAAGCCCGAGGAACCGAAATACGAATCACTCCAATCAAGTAGAAAGTCCAAATTCAAAAGAAGATCAAGAAAAGACTCTAACTTGCCAGTAATTGAGAAATTCGAGGTTGACGAAGGAACTATAATCGAAGATAACAATACCCAACAACTGCCAACAACTACAAGCCCTTATTTACCTGAGATTAGCGGTAGTTCTGCAGACGAATACGACGGTGATGACATGGTATAACATAAACTGTACATTAATTAATTACACATCAATGCATTTTCATTTTACGATATTTAGTGAAACACCCCCACCCCCCTCCCCCCTTCTACCCACGAGTAAGAAAAAGTAGAAGTGTCAAGAACTTCTGTAAGTAGTGAAGTAGTTATCAAGAGAACTTCTAAAATCTTGGAAGTTGATTTATACTTTTGATTTCATGCAATGGAGTGCCATAGCATACAATGAAAATCATTAATACTACTGAGAGAGTCGATAAGCCCCCACATTAAACTAAATAAATGCTCATCATCCCCTATTAATTCGAAATATTCTTCAGTCACAAAACTCAATCAATAGGAGTAGCAATCTATGGATCTGCCCGTTTAGGCACTTCAACAGTCCAGTAACAATTTATACTTAGATCAAGGCTGTGTATGAGCTGTGTTTTGGCTGAGTTAGAGTTTTAGAGAGCCGGATATTAAAGGGTATAAGTGGCTTAGTGTGGAAGTCCCGGTAGTGAGACTATGTTGATTCAATTTAAATATAGGGCTTAGCATGTTCAAGAGTACTGTAGAGTACATCATTTCCAAGAGAAATTAGGAGGTCAACAAGAGCAAGCGAACAAGAATTTGCAAACCGTTGCTAATTAGAAGTTGAAGGTTTGTATAAAAAGAATGGTATCAATCAATCTTTAAATGGAAGGATCAAACGAGATCTAGAAAATGTATTAATTAAGATATGTCTTTGTAAGAGGCTGAATTTTATAGTATTAATATATTGCATACATAGCAGTGTTTTACTTATAAAGGCTCAGATGAGCCCCCAAATACTACATATTCTTTGAATCTGTTCACCTTTCACTCATTTCTAGATTGTATTCGTCTATTCTACTGATAGAAAATAAAGCAATTCATTACTCCTCCGTCTTCCTTTTGATCAATATAATGCAGTACAGCTTTTGCTGTTTGTTTTCACCTTTTTAATTTATCTATCTGCCCCCACTTCTAATAATCTTAAGTTCAATCTTTCATACCTTTCATCCTCATCTTTCTTTAAAACATCTTTTATCAAGTCACTTAATTCATCGACAATCTTCATTGATCCAAGGGCTAATCCCAAGAGCAACTTTGCGTCGAGTGGGACACCTCCATTTTTACTCAATTGAATCAATTCTCTGTTTTTGTTCAATGTTATAACTATACTTCCATCTCTCACCAATTCCTCTTTGAGGTTTGCATCCAACAACCATTTTACTACTTCCTCATCTCCTTCATCTTTGAGGTTTGCTTCTTTCTCGACCAAGTTATAGAACGAATATGTGAGACATATAGGAACATGTAACACACTCAATGATACAGGTTGTCTTTCGTTCATATCGTGTACAACAATCTGATCTTCTATGATACTCACATCTGGCTTCTTGTAATGTTGCAATGCCAAAATCACGGCAAAACAACCAATGTCAATCAAATTACCATCGAAGTTAAGGAAATTGAGATCCACTTGAACATTCCAAACCTTCTCTCCAGCAACAATACATAAATTCTCTAAATCAAGAGCATTGGATCTCTTTATAGCCTTCTCAATCACCCTACTAACAATTACTTCCTCATTAGAGTTCTTATAATTATCATACTTGGTCGAAGCCATCGAACTGATTTCACAATTTATGTTGAATATACCTTCAAATGGCTTATCTTCATAAGGTTTATCGACAAATGACGACACACGGACCGCCACCTTGGAACTGGACGTGCCCCATTCTATCTCCACATACCCATATTCATCAGGTGAAATGTAGATTTTAGGCTGTCTAAGCTGATCAAGTCGACGCGAATCTAACCTTATACCTTGTTTAAGCGACTCAAGGAGAAATAACCTCTCATTACTTGATACTTCAATAGAACGTGACATCTCTACTCTCTACTTCAATCAATCAATTTTGAACTTTTCATGATGAGCATAGAAATGATTATGTAATTTGTAATATAAATTATTACGTAATACTCCAAACATAATCTCACGATTTTTCATTCAAGATTTGAAGTGGCAATAAGAGAAACTCTTGATAATCATGCTTGTTAGACTGATAGCCAGACAGAGAATACAAGCAGCTCGAACCTTTACTTCATTTGGAGGAGCCGGTGGTGCCGGAGGCATTGGAGGGTTTGGTGGTGGAAATAACCAAAGACCTATTCCTGGTAGTTTGAGTTTCTTCCACAGAGATCCACTTCCAGCAAATACCATTATTAGGTTTGTTCCTCAACAAACAGCATGGATTGTTGAAAGAATGGGTAAATTCCATAGAATATTGGAACCGGGTTTAGCATTCCTTATTCCTATTTTGGATAAGATTACATATGTTCAATCGTTGAAAGAAGCAGCTATTGAGATTCCTTCCCAGAATGCCATTACTTCCGACAATGTATCCTTGGAATTGGATGGAATTCTTTACATCAAAGTGATTGACCCATACAAGGCCAGTTATGGTGTTGAAGATGTCAAGTTTGCCATTAGTCAGTTGGCCCAAACAACTATGCGTTCGGAAATCGGTTCGCTTACATTGGACAATGTATTAAAGGAAAGACAAGCATTGAACACCAACATTAACCACGTCATTAACGACGCAGCTAAAGTCAACTGGGGTGTGGAATGCTTGAGATACGAAATTAGAGATATCCATCCACCTCAAAATGTCTTAGATGCCATGCACAGACAAGTGAGTGCTGAAAGATCCAAGCGTGCAGAGATCTTGGAATCGGAAGGTACAAGACAATCTAAAATCAACATCAGCGAAGGTGAAAAGCAAGGTATTATCTTAGCTTCGGAAGCTAATAAGTTGGAACAAATCAACAGAGCAAAGGGTGAAGCTGAATCGATTTTATTGAAATCAGAGGCTACAGCAGAAGGATTAAAGAGAATTGCAACCGCAATCGAAACTACCCCTGGTGGAGAAAATGCTGTGAACTTGCAAGTTGCACAAGAGTACATCAAGGAATTCGGAAAGTTGGCTAAGGAGTCTAACACTGTAGTTATTCCAGCAAACTTGGGTGACATGGGTAACTTTATGGCTTCTGGTTTGTCTATTTTCAAGAACTTGAACGAAAGAAAGAAGTAAATATCCAATGATTTGAATGAATTCATGTCTACGTCATAATTTTGTTTTAAGTAATGTTTTACAAAATCTATTAAGATGTTCTATAATGTATATAGTCTATAACTCTTAGTGATTTAGTGCGATGTATTGATCATCTCTTAATCAATACCAGGTGAGCTTGTTATGAATTGTCAGTTGTTAACCAGGATATTATTGTTCATGTTTCTGAAGTACATTCTTGATGATCTCACAGCATCCAATATAAGTTTCAAAAATGTTTAGAGATTCTCTCACCTGTATTGTCATTCAGATTATGCCTTCTTAAAAAACCCATCCAAAGCACCCTTCCCCACAACAACTTTCTTTTTAACTTCCTTTCCCTTTCCCTTTTTTACAGGTGCCTTCTTCTTAGAGGAGCTCGATTCCACCAAACTATTCATGTTGGACTCAACAATCTTAATATTCTTTTCTTCTTCCTTCATTTTCTTCACATGTGCAACCAACTCTGTAAAGTCATAATTGCCGTGCTTTATTAAATCATCTTTGAATGAATTCGTCAAGTATGAATCGCATATGAAGTCTATGGAGTGAGATTGCGTTGCCAAGTTTACTATCTTCTCTGGAACAATGGTGTCTAGTTGCTGCGAGGAGCTCATCAAAGTTTGCGAGATCTTCTGAAACAAAAACACCTTGTTTTCCGTTAAATGACTGCTCAATTGAACGCACTTTTTGTTAATAAAGTCTAGAGCTTTGTCTTTCGAGTACTTGTAGAAATCCTCGTCTCCTTGAGTTAAGCACTCGCATATTCTTTTTAGTTGTACTTCAATAAGAGTGTTTGATAACAGTTGTACCCAGTCTCCAGTTAAACTTGTAAATTGATCTATAATGTCCTCTAATGTTACAAAACGTTTACTGAATTGGTCTTGGTTGGAGTGCATAATCGATATGAATATGTACACAGGGTTGAATTTATTGGAGGATATCATATGACTTGACTGGAGGACTGCTCCATTGTCACTTGGATTCTCTATAATCAACGATTTGACAAAGTCCCCAGTTTTCAACAAAGGTCTATTAGACTTATCATCAGTGTTTTTGATTTCGTTCAACTCATAAATACTAGATCCATCCTCTGTTATGAGGTACTTTTTCTGTTTGGTCAAGTCTCTAGGGAGAGGTAGACTCACCAAATGGTAGTTTTCAATGTCTTCCTTTGGCAAGAGAAACACCTTAGTGTTTTCGTCAATGTGCATTTCTAAATAACGAGCGAGGTACTAATGATAGGGAGTGAACTTAGGATGTAACCGAGACTAAACCACGTATGTCTATCTCACTTGATGCGTGTTAGAAGACAACTTGAATTGGTCTTAACTGTTGTGAACGAAGCTTTTTTGGAACTGATTCAACGCGTGAAAAAGATCAACTTTCATAAACTTTTCACTTCAAAGATGGACTATTTTAGTTGGAGTGGTTTAGTTGTAGCTAATGCTTTACAGTTTTAATTTAAGGAAGTGAGTTAAAGTTCAATACTTTATTATTACGTCTCCTAGAGAATATCACTTCTAACCTCAAGGGTGTTGATTAATGTTAGTGTTACAAGTAGAAAGTATCACTGATACTTCATGAGAAGAAGATTGTAAGTTGGACAAAGAAAAGATTATTACTATCTTCAAGTAACTCCTACATATAGCTCGTGCACGAAACACAAGTTACGTCTACTTAAATTTAATCATGTCTGATGCTCATTAGTTTCGTTTTATTGCAGCTGTTTTAAAAAATAAATATGGTTGCAAAAAGTTAATAAATAATTAATCACTAGTCTGAGGGTAGTTTAGTGGCAGTGGGTATGAGTGTGGTAGTAAGCAATTGAATTAAGCTTGTATCGACACTGTATAGTGAACCTTATTGACCTCACAACCCAACAAACCCCCTAATCAAATGCCTTATAGGGCCAATACTTGCCAATATGATCATAACTGTTCCAAAGGTAGAAAAGCTCACAGAGCTCATCAGTGCAGCTCTTGGGTTCGTATTAAGTAAATGAGCGGTGGCGATCGCACCACAATTAATTCCCAAGGTTACTCCTCTCGTCACATAATCGTCAGCAGGTACCCTCAACATCTTGAAGAAGCTATCTTCAATAAGAACACCTAAGATTCCACTCAAAATCGTACAGACGGCTGTAAGCGACAAAGACCCTTCCAAGGAGTTTATCAAAGGAGTGCCTAATGCCAATGTTACGGACCTTCCTATAAACCCAATTGATCTTTCAGCTTGAATGCCAATGTTATGGCTCACGATAGGATACAAGAAGAAAGTCAAGCAAATAGAAATCACAAGAGGAGGCATTAATATCCAAAAGTTGCTGGTGAAATCTCTGCGGTGTGTAAACATTGGAAGCGAAAGGGCTACGATCGAAACGTCCATTAGCGAAGATAAAACATCACCACATCCAGGCCATTTGGGAGTCGCAGAATAGTTGTCTGGCAGTAATTTATGTTGTGTCCCCCCATTGAGAAGGATCTTGTTGTTGAAGAGATTAGCATATGTTTTACCTGTTTTGAAGAACTTGAGATCACAGAGGAAACCTCCAGGCTTCCCGTCATGAAAGATAAGTGAACCAATGAAACACACAAACAAAATCTCAACAGTTGAAATGAGAATTGGGTGAGCAAACTTCTTAGTAGAGGGCCATTTCTGAGGCACCAATAAAGCCAATCGGTACGATAAAACAGTCAAACTTAAATGGTAGGGCAAAAATGTGTGGATGGACTTGATATAGTACAATGGAAGTGAAACAATAAATAATAGCAAATACAAGATCCAATCAATGTACTGAGTGATGAACAATACAATAGTTTGTTGTTTTTCATTCAACTTGGCCTTTGGTTGCTCTTCACTTTTGATAGGATCGTCTCTTGCTAATGTCAGAGTCGAATCTGTGGGAGGCAGGGAAGTGCCCGGTGTGAATTCTCCTCTAGCCAGTTTGGATTCATACCTTGAGGGTTCAATAGTATTTACACCCTTTGAATAAACTGGTTCTGGTTGTTGTATTACAGGTGTTTGGAAATTAGCTGGGAGTTTCAGTTCTGATTGTAGTGGTGCTATCCTGTCCGATCTGTTAGTATTAATGCTGGACAAGTCAATTGTAGTGATGTCATTATCAACAGTAGTAGCAAATCCACGAGGAGTTACAGCTCCTGAGTTCAGATCCAGGTCTCCTTGTTTATCTTGTTCTATTTTATCGTTCTTTATGTCGTCTTTGTAGACTCCAAATTGATTAAGGATCCATCTGAATCCGATAATCAAATATACATCAAGAGCCATTAGCAGAACGAATCCAATTATGAAAACAGCAGCAATCTTCAAACATTCAATAATGGTTATATGTTCTGAAAGGGGCAACATTATGAAAGAAGGAATGAAGAATACATTGATCCATACCAATGTGAAATTCATAGAAGGTTTAATCAATCTCAAGTAGTTTGTGAGTAACCACCCACACCATTTCCTTGTTCTCTCAGCGGCAGCACCCTTCGATTCAATTGTTGAAAGATAAGAGAGCAAACACATGACGATCAAATTGATCAACATACCCAAGACCGAAGCAGGGAACTTTATCTTGATTACATTAAGTAACAAGATGTTTAAACCATAAAGGATAGCAAAAAGGGTGATGATACCAGCTGGAACAATCACATAGGAACGATACAAGTGCCCTCTCGAATGCCAGATACCATAGCCAATACCTTTGCAGACATCAGCGAAGGTCAAACCATTGAAGAAGCTCCTGGTAGAAGCCAACATCATGTTGTTGATGAAGGAAGTGAAGTAGATCTCAAGTAAATTTGTAGCCTCGGAAAATCGATAAAGGAAAAGCGGCCGTTGGGCCGATGATCTAAACTCCTAGATATGATACAAGAGAGTGATCAATGATTAGAATAGCCGATAGACATAGTTGAGTCAATCCATACAGCCTCCTACTACTCGATATCACTAAAGAAGTTTTGTTCATGGGTGTAGTTGAGTATAATGACTCCACTCGTGTGATATTTTTATCTATTGTGGGGTTCAAATTGTGTCAAAAACCACATCAATGAGATGAGGCAGAACAAATCGGAATGATTAATGAAGGTAGAGTAATACGGTGGTTGTGATTAAATGATTATTATTGGTAGGTATCTGAAGTGGTTTGAGTAATTGGACCGGTGTTTTACTGGATTGTAATGAAGAACATGTATATTGAGGTGTATTGTGTTTTGGGTATGCATTGAAGATTTGAAATACTGTTAACTTGTTTTTAGAATCTAAACTCGCTAGAAGACACGGTTCTGGAGTTTCAATTAGGGAATTCTCAAATGAAGGTCATTTCTAACTGAAATTGATTCTGGAACCACACTTGTAAACATACAGTTGAAGATATACTCCATCGTTCAAGTTAATTATGCATTCATTACAAGTGCTAAATCAGAGTTTTCAAGAATCAAACAAAAGTGTCTAGTTTTGTTTTGTAGTTGCTTTGTCTAGAGTCTTTGGAATTATCTTATACATTGTATGAGTATGAACGTTGGACATCTCCAAGATCTTTTAAATAGAAAACTACTGATGTTAACTGATAGCTTTCAGTATAATTGAACAGTTCAAACCAATACAATCACAGAATACTTTTCATATTCCAAACCTACCAGCTCAAAATCATATCCACCATAATCTACTCCATTGATGAATAGGTTACAAAGAATGAGCTTATCTTCCGGAAAGTGGTAGCGCACCCGATTGGCTGCAAATTCAATACAATACAATTTAACCCTGCGCCGGTGGGTGTTTTTGTAAAGTTTAAATTTACCCTAGTAACCAAATCCTTTCATCACATCTCCTTAATGTTGTTAAGTCTACCATAGGGTATCACCTGAAAGTGTTACAAAATACAAGCTCGAATCTAAACTCTCTCGTATATTAAATCTGGAGAAATACATCCACGTAATTACAAACTCCTAACCAAATATACAACTGTCTCACGTTTTCGTTCCATTTATTATTGATTACATACAGGTTGGTCATCTGGTCATCTGATAATCTGGTTACCTAGAGAAACCAACCAATAGTAGGATTGGTATCCAAGGTGATTGTAAATGATTAATTACCTAAATCAAGCTTAATGAACTATTTCTCTCCCATCTCCCTTAGTAGAAACATAAACTAATCTAACAGACCGTTCTCACCCTTTTACACTCAAATCACCCTCAACGCTCACATCACTCACATCACTCACACCCTCTAAACTACCCTCCAACCCTCCAACATCTCTTATCACTACTAATCTTCATATGCACTCATAATGTCGCAGAAACCTCATTTCTTACGCAATCTCATGCAATATCACATGACTTCACCTATTATCAATAAATAGATGCAAAAAGTTCCTAGTGAAAAGTTTGAAGACTTCAAGACTATCATGGCTCCGCACGCGTTGATCAGCAATAGTAACGGCGCTAGTAAAGCACCTAGTGATGCTGGAAGTATTATAGCTTCTCAGGATTCGCTTCTTAAAGCAAATCCTTTTGGCGTTTCAGTTGATCCATCTCAAGTTTCTGGAACTTATTATACTAATGCTCAGACTGTTATTAGTCAGGCAGTATATGCTGTATCTAGTAAGGTTTTCAGTTATGAAACTATTGGTGCTACTGACTTGGTTGATTCTCATTTTAATTTGTGGGCTAACAACTATCAACGTCCTAATGCCTTTGGAGTAGTACCTGTATTCCATAAGTTGCAAGTTAGATCTGGTGCTTCAAGCACGGTTTTGGGTTACTACAGCAAGTATGGAACTCATGGCCAACCTCTTACCATTTTATCCGGTGGACAGGCTTTGAAGTACATGCAAGTACAATTATCAAAGAATAGTGAAAACCATTTACCTTTGGCACTTAATGTCAGTGCTATTGATTTTGATTCTGAATCCTCGAGTCTCGTTTCAAACTATTCTACTCCTTTGAATGCTGCACGTTCGTTGGGTTACAGTGTTGTCACTCCAACCAACTCTCAAGATGGTTTGGAATTACAACATCTTGCTATCTTGAACCATTACTTGGCTTCACTCACTGGTAAACCATCGGTACACTTATTTGATGGTCCTGAATTTGCCAAACTGTTCACCAAGTTTTCTGGATTATTATCTGTTCAAGAAATCGGTAACTTGTACTCCAAGTTATTGCAGAAGGGAACTTCTCTGGGTTCTTTAGAGACCACTATTGAATCTGGTCTCAAAGATTTAAACGAACTCACTGGCCGTAACTATTCCCAATTTGAGTACGTTGGTGATGCCAACGCCAAAACCGTATTTGTAATTTACGGTTCTCACGAATCAACTGAGTTGCAAAACGTTATTGCTAAACTCCCCGGCCAATCTATTGGATTAATCAAGGTCAGAGTTCCTTTACCATTCAACGTATCCAAGTTTGTTTCAACTATTCCAGCAAGTGCTCAAAAGTTGGTGGTTTTGTCTGCTGATTCTGGTGACTTGAAGAGTGACATCACTGCTGCTTTGTTCTTGGGTGGTGCTTACCACAAGTTGAACGTTCAAAGTTTCAGCTACCCAACCAACTTCACATGGACTCCAATCACCATTGTCAAGGTTTTGACTGAATTTGCACCTTCGTTGAGATTTGATTCTTTGTTGTCTGCTCCTTCTGTTGGTGTAGTTGGTGAAATTATTGCAACCACTGCTCCTGAAGGAAAGTACTCTTTCTGGGGTATTGACAACGGTGTCGTGGTTCAAAACAGTAACAGATTGGCTATTGCTTTATCTTTGGATTCATCAAAAAGAATCTCAGTCAGAAACAGATTTGACAATTCTGCCAATGGTGGTGGTTTGTTTCAACTGCAGATTGTATCATCTGTTGACGAAGTTAGTACAGGTGTTGACTCTGCTGATATTGTGGTCATTGATGGCTCGAGTGTTTTAGAGGACTACGACGTTTTGGCCACTGCCAAACCAGGTGCTAGTGTTTTGCTCACAAACCACAAGGCTATCAAAACTTCTGTTGATGAAGATATTGTAGCCAAGTTGCCAGCCGAGTTCAAGAAATCATTAGCCTTGAACCATAACAAGTTGAGTATTGTCGATTACTCGATTCTCGGTGACTTGGAAGGTGATGTCGGCGACTTAGGTAGCAACTTTTTGATTCAATGGGCATTCTGGAACAAGGCTGTGCCACAAGGCAAGAACGGTTACTACGTCAACAAGTTGTTGCAAGCTAACGGTAATGATTTTGAATTATTGGGTGCTGTTTTGGAAAAGTTTGTCACCAGTGCCACTGAAAAGGAAGCATTGAAGGAAGTTGTTGTTGACTTCAAATGGGCTGAAGAAGAAGAAAAGATGGAGGTTGATGAAAAGGAAGAGACTGAGGAGAAGGGAGAGAAGGAAGAGGAGGAAGAGAAGGAAGAAGGAGAAGAAGAACCTAAGGAGCTTGCATTCTTCGTCTCTGAATCTTCATTCTTTGCCAACCCAAGAACTGATAACCAAGGCGTTGAAGAAACCCTTCACACCACTACTAGAGACTTGGCAGTTCAATTGACTTTCCCAGAAGCATATGGAGTTACTAAGGAATTGAGACCTGATTTACCAGTTAAGAACTTTGTTGTTAAGGTGCAAGAAAACAAGAGATTGACACCAACTGAGTACTCTAGAAACATTTTCCACATTGAATTTGATCTTACTGGTACTGGATTAAAGTATGATATTGGAGAAGCTTTGGGTATTCATGCCCGTAACAATAGTGAAGCTGTTGAAAAGTTCCTCACCTTCTACGGAGTTGATGGTGATTCATTGGTTCAAGTCACTAACAAGGACAATTTGAACTTGCTTGAAATTAGAACAGCTAGACAAGCATTGACTGACAATGTTGACTTCTTAGGTAAACCACCAAAGAGATTCTATGAAGGATTAGCTGCGTTTGCTACTGATGCTGGACAAGCCGAACAATTGAAGAAATTGGGAGGCTCAGCAGAAGGCGCTGCTGAACTTAAGAAGAGACAAGATGTTGACTTTGACACTTACTTTGATCTTTTAGAGGAGTTTAGTTCTGCAAGACCTAACTTCAGTGAGTTGGTTAACCTTATTGCGCCATTGAAGAGAAGAGAGTATTCTATTGCATCTTCTCAAAAGGTTCATGAAAATGCATTGCATCTTTTGATTGTTGTTGTTGATTGGGTTGACCCAAGAGGTAGACTTAGATATGGTCAATGTTCCAAGTACCTTTCCGATTTAGCTATCGGAGATGAATTAGTTGTTAGTGTTAAACCTTCAGTTATGAAATTGCCTCCATTAACCACACAGCCAATTGTTATGGCTGGTTTGGGTACTGGTCTTGCACCATTCAAGGCATTCATCGAAGAGAAAATCTGGCAACAACAACAAGGATTTGAGATTGGTGAAGTCTACTTGTACTTGGGATCTAGACACAAGAAGGAAGAGTACCTTTATGGAGAATTATGGGAAGCTTACAAGGATGCTGGTGTGTTGACACATATTGGAGCAGCCTTCTCTAGAGATCAACCAGAGAAAATCTACATTCAAGACAGAATTAGAGAATCGATTGAAGACTTGACAGATGCAGTTGTTAAACAGGATGGATCCTTCTATTTATGTGGACCTACATGGCCAGTTCCAGATATCACTGCATGTTTGGAAGACATTGTCAAGAATGGTGCTGCTAGAGAAGGTACACAAATCAAGGATGTTGCCAAGGTAGTTGAGGACATGAAGGAGGATGGCAGATATGTATTAGAAGTTTATTGATTGGCAACTAGGTTTGGTTTAAAGTTTTATTGAGTGATTAAAGAAGTAGTGAGATGTTTAGTGATGAGAGAAGATAGATGTCGAGTGAGTTAAAGTACACAATAAAACAACAATCCCCTTGAGCGCATTCTTTCTGTAGTCAAGTATCATTGCAGTTGTATCACAAACAAAGTTCCTTAAGACGCTGTGAAGGAAGTTTACGAAGGGCCACAAAGAGATAGATAACATAGTAGTGAATAATTTTACGTCATGTAGCATATACACCAGCAATTGAAATGTTTAAGTTGAGTATCAAGGAGACGAGGCATCAACACAGATTCAACAGTAACTTAAACCTCGAGCAGGAGGGCATAACAATAGAAGATGATGAGGCCATTCTCGGGGTAAACAAGAAGTACAAACCATAGCAAGAAAATAAGAGATCAACCGACTAGACGGCGAAGTTAAGATTGGCAGGTGCAAAAGAAGTGATGGCCAATTAATGCCTAATGCTGCCTTGGCCCAAAGCACAAACCAAAGACAATGCCTATCTTGTGGTTCATTTTGGGAAATTTTAGTAGATGCAAGGATTACTGAGTTGACAACGGCCGTTCACAAAGGGAGGATAGAGGTCCAGGCCAGGCCCCCGGGTTTATTATACAGCACCTGCGTTGGGCCTTTCGGCACGTTATGAGCGAAAGGGGTATCATGTAACTTGTAGTATAACTTTGTTGCATTAACTAGTTGCATAACTGGTTGCATTTACTTGTTGTAGTCGTTGTGGTACAAACGAGTATCAATTTCTGTAACACTATCAATGAAGACGATTGCAACAATAGGGAGCTGTACCATGTCAGAATGGCATTGATTTTATACGATCATAACAATAAGTTGATACGAATGACAATGTCCGCAATAGAATGAATCATGTTGAGAATGTTAATTTCTACAAGAAGAAATGAAAGGATCACCGATAAGTCCGCAAATGAGACTGTTAGAGGGGTGACAAGTTGCGAAGCAAGGACGTAACCAAGTGTTCTGGACCGGGGACGCAACGTCAAGCCTAAGAAGGAAGGGAAGTCCCAACTTTAAATTGCGGATAAAACTAATTGAATAGCCCGGGATATACCAGTACAGAAGATAATATTCTCGTGTACCTAACAAGGAGGAATTTCAGCGAATTACGATAGGATAGAGGGGGTTGTAATTGGGAGACAGAATGGGGAATGAACAATAAAATGAGGGTGTAAAACAATAAAGTTGGGTGAGGCCATTTCAAATCAGCATCCCCCTCCCGTAATTATTACTAGATGGTACATGAATAGAATACGAAATGTCGAACGTCTGTGGTATGTGTACGCTTGAAAGTAGCAAAAAAGATAAAGAGGTGAATTGGATGAAATGCATTTCCGCATCAATCACAAACGCTTGATGGGCCAAGAATACCACAAGATCCAGGGTGACAGATCTGGCAATCCAACTGAGCCTTTCTGAAACACAAATTGGTTGTTGCTTAAGAGCATGACAAGTTCCAAAGTCTAAAATTTCTAATGTTAATTTCAGCTTTTGTTTTCGCCGGGGGGTCTAGATTTCGATGTGTTCTGGAAGCCTTGGTACATTTTAGCGTTTGAGGCAACAGATCACATATAGAGAAGGGTGTGATTAGGGTGGGTGATGCAAGACATTTGGGAGGAATAGAGGACAATTGAGTATGAAATGAGTTGAAAGAGTGGTGTTATTTCGTGCTATTTCGTGTATTCATACCATAAACGGATTAGTCCATCTGAAGGAACATCTACATACTTCTCAAGTAAGCCATGACGTAGTCATCCAAGTAATTTAAGATGATGCGGAGCTGAGTCTGTTGTGAGGTGGTGTAGTCAAAGTTGGTAACTGTGTTGTTACTAGTAGTTTGCTTGTGAGTGCGAGAGTCGTTGTCCAAGTGGGGAGACGTATTGCCACGGGTCAGTCCAGTTTGAAGGTTTCTTATCACGCCAATCAATTCGCAGACCAATGTGGATTCCACCTCCGTGTTTTTACTGATGTTATATGAAGTAATCACTTCTAGTTTGTTGTTGAACACAACAATGCTATCAAACTCGACCTTATTGTAATGGAGCAAGGCATCCTGTATGACCTTGACACTAGACTCTCTGATCACCATCCTTTTTGTAGTCGTCAATCAATCAATCAATAAATAAGAAACTACAAACCTTTCACTTGTATTTCCCCTTGGATGCTGGCCGATATTTCACTTTCGCTTACCAAAAAAAGCGTCCCAAAAACGTTGATAGCACAACCACTCTACAACAAAGGACTTATTGTTGGAGGGTGCTGTGCTGAAGGACTGCACATACAGGCTGGATCTGTTATTCCTCAATTATCAATGTAAAGTGTATTTTTTAACTGCTTGGGGCGCACATCGCTTATACTGTTGGGTACTGGAATGGGATGGTGCATACTGAGGGTTCATCAACCTGTGTTCTCCTAAATCTTATTCTCACTTTGTGTGCCGTTGGTATTTTTATCTCCACTACACTGATCCCCCTCCCCCCCACCCATAATCCCATATATAAGCTCGGTCACTTCCTGACGGCAAACAATCTTGTGGTCATATAAATTTAATTTGAACAGATTCCTTCTAACATTGCTTCTTGCTATTTAAAAATCGAGAAATACCCGGATAATTCATACCAAATAAGCCTTATCTACTAGACTTATCCACTCCTAATTATCATTACCAATTTTTTAGTTTCACATTGGCAATTTCATTTCATCAATTTACTTCATTAACTTATCCGAAACGACCAATTAAATTATAGTTATAGTTATACTTTTTTATAAGTCATAACATTTAACACTTGATTGCAATTTACCCAAAAAAACTTCCCAATTCACCATCATTAACTTGAGTTGAATCCTTACAGACCCTCCAAAAAGAGGTTCCACTAAGAGATAATCTTTACGTCACTAAACTTTTGGCGCGAAACAACAGAATTCCAAAAGAGCGTCATTCAACCAACAAATCAACCGTGTTTTTCCGCTTTGGGGTATTGCTAGACTAATAACTAGTCAGTTTTATTTGTTCCCATATTGTGTGAGTGTCACTGCGGTTCGCCTCCTTCCTTAATCGTAATCGTCCCCGTTTGTTTGTGGAGTTGATTTTTCACTGAAAAATACAAAAACATTTCCAAATGACTACTTATTATAATCCTATACGTGATTCCATGATGAGTTCTGGTATTGGTTCTTCTGTTCCAGTTCGTCTGGTTAGTTCTGTAGTTGATACTACTGTTCATTCTTCCAACCATGGTTCAAATTCCGCTTCGAATGCTTCCATTACTAATGCTACAACTACCACGCCTTCTGTGGCTTCCCCCACAACAACAAACGCTTCATTATCGGCAAAGAAGAAACTCTTGAGTACTTCTTCTCCAGAGGGTATTCAGGTGGCTTCGAAAATCACACCCACTCGTTTAGCAAATTTGCTTATCCGCAAAGGTCCCCTCCCTATCCGCCACATTACCAGTCAACTTGCTATTGAAGTGCCAAGCTTTGACCTGTTGCTGTTGTCAAAACAAAGAAGATTGATCATGGCTGCCATGGAACAAACAGATGCAAGCAATAACGTGGTATTTGAGAAAATCGGCTGGGGCCAGTGGGCTGTTCGTAAAGTAGACTCTGACTTTATCGTAACTGAAGGTACAGAAACAGATGACACAAACAACACGTCTAACAATTCTAACACCGTTAACAACAACAACGATAAAATCCTCCTGGTAAACGTCCATGACTTACGCAACCAGGCTAACATCAAGCTCGGA
Source organism: Kodamaea hsintzibuensis (nom. inval.) (assembly GCA_030568835.1). Classification (NCBI taxonomy): domain Eukaryota; kingdom Fungi; phylum Ascomycota; class Pichiomycetes; order Serinales; family Debaryomycetaceae; genus Kodamaea; species Kodamaea hsintzibuensis (nom. inval.). The sequence goes on from JAJMJA010000002.1 coordinate 815,945, forward strand.
TGGTCCAAAAAGACTAAGCCTAGAAGAGAGTCGATCACCAACAACAAAACCAACCTTCACAACTTGAAATTACCAAACGAAAAGTTGACCGGAGTAGACTCCGTAGCAATTGCTAGTGACTCTGAAGAAGACGACGAATTGTCCGACAACATCATTGAAGACAAAGAAGATGAAGAAGAAGAAGAGGAAGATGATGACGACGACGACGAAATGTTTGCCTTCGAAGATGAGCCAATAAACACCAAAAGCAACGCGTTCAAGAGATCGCCTCCAATTAAATTTGCAAACAGAGTACCTATCAAATTGAGTCCACCACCTTCAGAAGTGAATGGCCGCAACAGAAGAAGATCACTGTCATCGAACACAAACTCTTCTATCAACAAGCCTAGACACCTGATCTTCAACAGATCCAGATTAAACTCTATTGACAACTTGGAAAGCTACAATAAATCGTCTGCCAAAAACTCGAGTCTCCTGGTGAACTCGCCTCCAACGACGCTGCAATCATTGACACATCACTTCCAACTGTATCAGTTCCAACAACAACTTCAGCAGCAACAACTTCAGCAACAACAGCAACTCCAAACCCAACAGCAACACTCTTCTGGATCGACTTCAGCATTGAGTGTTTCTCCACCTGTAAACCAATGGAACAGCAACAACTATGTGCACCAGAACCCAAACGCTTCAGCTGAAGGTGGCGCAGGAAAAGAAAATGGAAGAAAGTTGTCATTCACCGAGTCACACCTCCGTTCTACATTGGCAGCGCTGTTGCTGTCACTGCTTCCTAAGCAGCAAACCCTTGCTGGACCAGGTTCTCCAGTACACGCTGCATCGCAATCATTCAGTATTGCCAATTTATTGAATAAACCATACGACCATACACAACACGCCAACTCGACACCATCGATCAGCGAGCAGTTAACAAAGTCCAATGGATACAGCGACACTGACGAAGAGGACTGGGCCTCTATGGGACCAGAACTGTTAAGAAGACAACAACAAAAGATGAAGCAACAGCTCCAGACACCACGCAGTCCAATCCTGAAACTGCGCAGGTCGTCACACTCACACCAGAGACTGCGCTCGCTTGCAAAGAGCATTAACGCGTTCGAAATTAACGATGAAGAAAGATCTGCTGCTTTTGCATTGGTCGACTTGAGGTCGGTATAGCCCAAGCATATTATTTATTGGTTTTTTGGTTAGCTTGGTTTGGATTGGTTTTTTGGTTTACTTCGTTGTTTGATGTTTTAGTTTTATACCTGATGTTTATGTTAATTGTACTGTTTGATTAATGTTGTGGGGTTTGGTTTGTTTTGAGATTTGTTTATTTGAGTGTTATTGGAGTAATTTAGGTATTGTAACGCTATGGTGAATATGAAAGATATCAGTGTTTTATTAGTTCAATGTAGAGTAATGTATAGTAAAAGTATAGGATATTTCAAGAGTTGAAGAATAGAAAGATATGTCAATATAATAGTGTAACTATCCTCTTGTTCAAAATTTATGGGAGGATACATCATCTCTCAATCTCTTTCCTCTCCCACCCTCTCAAGTACCTTCATTTTCAAGAGTGAATCTAGAATACTAAAGGTAGTTTACCTATCAAGCCCCCCTCCCCCCACAGTGCCAAATATTATATGATACCCTATCTACATCATCAAAAGTCAGTTTGATATTAGAATGAATGACTATCGAAGAATGGAAAAGCCAAAGATTAAATGAATCATCAGCTTCCTACAATATAATAGAACCACCAAATAGCCAATTAACCTGAATTTCCTCATGTGCACCAGCAATCATATTTCAGCAAGGAAGTCCTCGTATTCTAAACTTTAACAGTATATTTTAAAGAAGGTAACATGTGAGAAGGTTACAGAAGTACCACATATGCTGTCACTTTAAACTCACGCCATTTCAAGTCTTTTGGTACGTCATTTAGTACGAATGTGTAGTGATCAACTAGTTACGAACAAGAAAAGTATAGGAAGCAGTCATGGAGAGTTGATTTTTCACATTGTCATAGCGATTTTCCAGCCTTGAATCACACCAGCCAGCCATCAAATGCAAGTTTTCACGAATAATATTAGTAGTCAGATGAAGTTGCCTTCGTGAACAAGTGAATATACTTCATGCCCCGAACGTTACACAATGCAGGGGTTTACTCAGTTGTCTTCGCAGTGTCACTAAGGCATTGAATTATAATTCACTTGACAACGCTCACTAGTCAGGGCTGCATTTGTTAGTTAACTATCATGGAGGTATCACAAATATCGGGGTTGTTAAGGGTTCGGGGGTTATCGGGCATGAAGATTCTGGTTTGCTTAAACCGTTACAAAGGAGGAACTAGACTTGATATTAAGTTTTAAGGTTTGTCAAAGAACGGTTGGGAGAAAGGGACCTCTTGAGACAAGGCAGGTTCGAAAATAGATTGGGGCGAGGGCGATTAGGTAATAATGAAATTTGATCTTGGAAACATTGGAGGGAATTTCGGTGACATTGACTGAAGGAGCTTTGTGTAGGGCATTTAGAAGTAGAGAAGGTGGATTCGATTTGGTTTGGAGACGGACGAAGAATGACGAAGATGTTTGAAGAGGAAATGTTAGAAAGAAGCGCAATGAACGAAGATGCATGTGCGTTGGGGAATTTTAGGGCCGAGTTTTTATGGATAAGGCAAGAGAGGAATGTAGAGAATCCAGTAAGGATATGGGGGATTTGGGAGATACCCTGTGAGATCAAGATACAAACTAAAAGAAAAGAGAAGGGATAGAAGGATACGGATGTATTGAATAGGTGCTTGGAGTTGTGGTTTCGGCTACAATAGTTCCATGTATGATATCCTGTGATTTGCAGCCGTTTATAATGTACAGGTTGATATTGTATTGATTGGGATTATTATAGGAGGACGATAAGATTATGTATGATTATAATGTGAAGTATCATGATACAGTGGATATTATGTGACATATGATAAGTTTATAGACAAGGTAGTTTAATGGAGGTGAAGAATTAGAGTTTATGAATGGCTTTGGGTTATCAGAGGTCAATTATTAACTACAAGTCTATTGTAATTAGGGAACAACAATAAGAGATGAGTTAAGGAAGTATACTTCCAGTTATAAGTCATTACTTCGTAAAGAAGTGGCAATGAGATGATGAGAACAATAGAGATACGATAGGAGCAATTGATGAGGACCTTGAGAGTTTAACAATGGGTGATAAAAACGGTGAAAGATTAACAATAATGTAAGTAACAAACATGTCTATAGTGATATCAACATTGATGTAAACTGATGATATTAATTTAAGTGGTATTGTTGTTTATCATTAAACAAGTTCAATAGACCTTACTTGCTTAAACCAAATTATAATTTGTACAATACCAATTGATGAATACTTATTCAATTCTATTGTCTGACGTGAGTTCTTTATTTCATCATACACTTCAAATTTTCACCTGTCTCACTGTCTCTTCACTTTCCTACTTTCTCATCCACTCATCTACTCCTCTACTCCTCTTCTCCTCTTCTCCTCTACTCATTCACCCTCTACTTCACAATCAACTCCTCCCCCACGCTTCCTAGAAAATCCTCTCTATGAAATCCTCACAATTAACGCGTCAACTTTCATCCAAATTCAGCCAGCCATTTTTTATCTCCATCTCTACCAATAAAGAGCATAAGCTTTCATCATTCAACCTAAAATCATTTCATTCTATACCTTACTTAATCATCTCATAATTATACACTAATCACATACCACTATATCATCTTCTTCCCTCGTTCTACCCTTCTGTTTGGGCCCTCTTACCCCCTCCCTTCTTCTCTCTTCTTCGCTCTTTCACAACTTCAGTTTTTCCTAATTGGTACAAAATTCAACGCGTTCAATTTTCACTTTTTGAATCTTCATCATAAACTTCATCTTTCATTCACATCATGTCTGGTACCAGTGTATTACCTACCATTCAGGTAGATGTCAACTATGGAGAGATCAAGGCTTTGGTTAGGGATTTCTTTACTACGTTCAAAGATTCAGTTTCTGAGAATGAAATGGATGTAGATGATACTGAAGTTGTTGGAGGTCTTAAATATTTGACTTTGCTTCAAAAAGTGGCTAACAGAGATGTCTCTACAGTCTATATTGAATTGGATGACTTACATCGTTACCAAGAGAATGTTTTCGGTGGTGGTTCTCAAACTACTGACCCAAAGAAGTTAATCTCATACATCATCAAGAACACTCATAGATATATTGAATTGTTTTCCGAGGTTGTTGACGAGTTGATGCCTGAACCAACTAAAGATATTAGTTACAAGGACGACGTGATTGACGTTATTTTACATCAAAGAAAGTTGAAGAATGTACGTTTACAACAAGAAACTAATGATGAGTATTCTAGTTTACGTGATGGCTTGAGCCAACAGCCTGCTGAGAATAGTCAACAGCAAGGAGGACCTGAAGATGATTATACTTTCCCTGCAAAGTTGACTCGTCGTTACTACCTTTACTTCAAGCCTCTCAGCAGTGATATGAAGACTTTATCTGTGAGACTTATTAAAGGAAGTCATGTAGGAACATACATTACTGTCAGAGGTATAGTAACCAGAGTGTCAGATGTCAAACCTTCCGTTGTGGTGAACGCATACACATGTGACACATGTGGTTTTGAAGTTTTCCAAGAAGTTAACTCAAAAGTGTTCACACCTTTGAGCGAATGTCCTTCGCCAGCATGTAAACGTAACGGGAGTAAATCACAGTTACACGCATCAACAAGAGCATCCAAGTTCTCAAGTTTCCAGGAAGTTAAAATCCAAGAAATGTCCAACCAGGTTCCTGTGGGACACATTCCAAGAACATTGACGATCCACGTGAATGGAGACTTGGTGCGTACAATGAACCCTGGTGATACTGTTGATGTATCCGGTATCTTCATGCCATCCCCATACACCGGGTTCCGTGCTTTGAAGGCAGGATTATTAACAGAAACTTACTTGGAAGCTGAATACATTAGACAACACAAGAAACAATACGACCAGGCTGTGATCTCACCAGAAACTGAAGCTGTAATCGACGAATTATCAAGAGATGAACAAGTATACAACAAATTAGCTAAATCTATTGCTCCTGAAATCTACGGGCACATGGATATCAAGAAGATCTTACTTTTACTTTTGTGTGGAGGAGTAACCAAAGAGATTGGAGATGGATTGAAGATTAGAGGAGATATCAACGTGTGTCTTATGGGAGATCCGGGTGTTGCAAAGTCGCAGTTACTTAAAGCTATCGGAAACATAGCACCACGTTGTGTGTATACGAACGGTAGAGGTTCTTCTGGTGTTGGTTTGACTGCAGCTGTGATGAGAGACCCTATTACAGACGAAATGGTATTGGAAGGTGGTGCTTTGGTATTGGCAGATAATGGTATCTGTTGTATCGATGAGTTTGACAAGATGGATGAAAATGATAGAACTGCGATCCATGAAGTCATGGAACAGCAAACAATCTCGATTTCGAAGGCTGGAATCACAACAACACTTAATGCTAGAACATCTATCTTGGCAGCAGCAAATCCAATCTATGGAAGATACAATCCTAAATTATCACCACATGAAAACATCAACTTGCCTGCTGCACTTTTATCAAGATTCGATATTATGTTTTTGATGTTGGATCAACCATCTAGAGAGAATGATGAGAAGTTGGCGAATCACGTAGCTTATGTCCATATGCACAACAAACAGCCAACGATGGACTTTGAGCCATTGGACGCAAGTACTATCAGAGGATATATTTCCAAGGCTAGACTGTATCGTCCTACAGTTCCAAAAGAAGTTGGAGACTATGTTGTGCAACTGTATATTACGATGAGAAAGGAATCGCATCGTAATGAAGGATCTATTAAGAAGTTCAGTCACATTACACCAAGAACACTTTTGGGTATTTTGAGATTGGCACAGGCCATGGCTAGACTTAGATTCGATCACACAGTAACATATGAAGATGTGGATGAATCATTAAGGTTGATTCAAGTTTCAAAGTCATCGTTATATTCTAATGATGATGATTATAGAGAACATGAAGATCCTATCACTAGAATCTATAACATCATCCGTAGAATAGCGATGGGTGATGGTACCAACAGCCAAAAGAGAATGTCGGTGGCAGAATTAAGAGATAGGGTGATCGCAAAGGGATACACTATACAACAATTTGAAGGTTGTATCAGTGAATATGATCTGGTGAACGTGTGGCAGATTATCGATAATGGAGAAACATTGATCTTTGTTGAAGAGATGGAAGAATAAACAGCCTGTTTAACCCCTTTGACAGGACCCTTGTTTGTATATTTACTTCGTTTTGTATTACTTTAGCAATCTAAGAATAAGATTTGGAAACTGAAAAAAAAGTAGAATCATGGGAGAAGGAAGCATACTAAGAAGTAGGAGTCTGCAGAGTGTACCCACGAGACTGAGTGTCAGAGAGCCTCCAGCTGCGCATATTCAGACAGTTAAAGGAAATGCAGTGTTGAATGATGGGCAAGGGCTAGGACCAAGAAGTGACGTAGTGGAACAAAATGTCCAAGTGGAGCCACAACTATTGCAGCTGCAGCTGCAACTGTCAATGCTTATGCAACTGCCAAGTGCTTTTGCACCCGATGTTGAACCGAAGCAACCAATGCCTCCTCAAGAATCAATTCAAGATTTGTTCAAGCTTACTGTGATGTTGGAGAACAAGGCATCTATAGCAAGGGATCATTTAGCCAATGAACGGACAGTACTTAGTTATATACGAACAGCAGTTAGCTTTGCTACATTTTCAGTAGCATTTCTACTGTTCTATAGATTGGAGAAGAAAACAGCTATAGAATTGGATTCTTCGACGAGGAATAGGTTACCAATAAGCATGAGATTGGACTTTGAGAAGTTACATAGTTTGCTGAAAATTACAAAACCACTTTCGTTGTTATGTGCACTGATCGGATTGGTAGTAATGATTATTGGATTGGCAAGGTATTTACAAGTACAATACTTTATGATGAGAGGTCTGTTTCCTGCAACAAGGTTTACTATGGTGATGTTGATTGGAGTGACGATGGTGATGTTAATTCTATTGATAATTGTTGATTTTATATTAACTTTATCATGAGATGAGAAATGAGATGAGATTAGAGAAAGAGAAGGTAGTGATTTTTAAATGGAATGATTACATGATAATATAGAAACAATGAAGAATAAAGTAATTAATAGAGATAATGAATGGAATGTGTCAATTTATTTGTATTCAACATTAAGGTTTTATTTTTGTCTGGTAACAGTGTGAGTTGTGACAAGATGATGGAAGAAGAGGAATGGAAATGCAAGGTAAGGGACCACCCCCTGGGTTTATGTAAGGGGTAAGAGGGAACTACTTAGATGGATAGAGAATAACGGAAAAGGAAGACAATAAAGAGATTATGTAACTAACTAATGGTAACGATGCAATATGATATTCATTGCCTTTCTATCCGAAAAGTCGAATCCTAAGATCCTTTACGAGTGTACTAATTTACTGTATTGAAACAACAGTTAAATCACCTTATTGGAATAATTCTTAAAGCTAGTGATCCTTTGAAAGGGTTGCATGACAGTGCATTTACAAAAGGTTCATTCCTTATGACTTCTATTCTATATGGTTATCAACCTCTTTAAATATGAATACCAGTTTGACTTGTAATGTGAAAAATGTACTCCAAATCTCCTTCATTATGGAATATAGTTTCTTCAATGACAAGTACATCTCCTCTTTAGTTGAAAATATACTGAGGACCTACTATCTAAAACTCGTCATCACTACTATCATAATTTCTTTACTTTAAGTAGCAACTCCACGTCTCTCATCTCTATCATCTCACACAAATAACCTATCACAGAACTATGAGGAGAACTATAAGCAGAGCTATAAGCAGAAGCAAGTCACTACACTAAGTCATAACATTTACAATCCCCAATACAACTACTATAAAATACACCCATGAATCAATTGCATATCTACGACCCTTTCTCATCCACTTCATCCTCAATAAACTCACTCCACTTCGTGAGTTTAGTCGCAAAAATTAAACCACACTTGTTAGCAACTTTTCAACGCGTTCGACAAAAGTGAAATTTATCGAAATCAAACAACAAATGACCGAATACGCCTCACAGACTGTTGCCCAATTGAAGGAGATCTTGAAGACCAAGGGTCTTTCTACTGACGGTAAGAAGGCTGATTTAGTTCAAAGATTACAGGAAGCTGAAGGTAAAACTGAGGGAGTAGTTGAACCTCAAGTCACTGAACCCGTGGAGGAACCAAAACCAGTTGAAACCACCACTGAAGCTAAACCTATTGAAGATGAAGAAGCAACAACAACAACCTCAGAAGCCACCCTCACTGTGATTCAACCAGAAGCTAAGGAAGAACCAAAAGTATTAAGTGCAGATGAAAGAAAACAATTGGCTATTGAGTTATTAAAGAAAAAGGTTCAAAGAGCCACCAAGTTTGGTGATGAAGAAGCTGCTGAAACCGCTAGAAAGGACTTGGTCAGAGTCGAGAAATTCGGTGTTGAATTGGGAACTGCCTTGGCTGCAGAAATTGGCCTTGTTGACCAATCATTAGGTAACGGCCACAGATACAAGGGAAAGAAGAATAAGGTTGAAAAGAATGGTAAGAACCAGAACAGAAACAAGAACCAGAACCAGAACAGAAACAAAAACAAACGTAGAAGTCAATAGTTTAATTAAAAGTGTAGTACTCTTTGTATAATAATATAAGCCCAAGAAAGGTCTAATGTAAAGTGATAGGGAGTTGTGTTTCAAACATGTAATGAAAGAATTAATGTCTAAGAATGTTTCCATTACAAATGTATTACGAATCGTAAATGCATAAGCTTTAATGCTTGTAATAACTTGACAGTGAGTGAATAATAATACGGAAATGTTGATAAGGTAAACTTGAGCTTGCCGTGATGTTTACAAATATTATAAACCCTTCAGAAAAGAAGTATGGAATTTAATGGCTCGACTTACCTCGTAACAATCTCTGTCAATCTCTATGAAACTCAGTCACACCCCACACCTCAAGTCATCAGTGCATTTATCCTCGTTGAATTACACCCATGTTAATAGTATTAATCAATTGTCAAATAATAGAACTAAATGGAGAAAGAGACTGATATATGAAACGCAGTGTACGTCTCAGAAATGGTTCATTTCCATTATGAGACTTGATTTCAAGTGATCCTTTGAAGCTACAACCAATTATACAAACAATGATCTGGCATCATCTCTTCTCTCTCAAAAACATTTAAAATAAATCGTCAAGTCACTTAATTAAACAACTAAATCCTCATCATTTCCCTCCTCTTCCTCCTCCTCAGATTGAACCTCAAACTGAGATAAATCACTGTATTGATTATCAACAATCAACCCGTTGTTGTCTTTGATCCAAATGTAGAAAATAAGTACAATTTTAAGGAAGAAACTACTCCATGTTCTCCAAAATTCACGGATAACGGGTCCGGATGACAGGTAGTATTCAATGTACAGAATTTTGACCACCAGGTTACGTAAACTTTCTCTTCCACCTGTGAAATTCAAGTCTGGGATTCCAGGTTTACCCAACATGAAGAAGGCTTCTATTCCACCCCAGAAAATGAAAATGAGAATAGGAAGGAATATGAAAATCGCCATAGATCTTTTGAAAGATTCAGATGTTTTCTCATTGTTATCTGCTCTATTTCCGCCCAGAGGAAATGCTTCAATGAGTTTCTTTGTTTGAAAGTAGTAGTATACTGATACACCAAACCATAAGATTTGTAAGCCAATTGAAGCAAAGTATAATAAAGCGAGAAACCAGCTGATCAGGGAGGTTGAATCGAGAAGTGAGGACTTGAAAAGTGATACCTCTTCATTAATAACAAGACTCTCAGTATCTTGAGGTTCTTTGTTATAAGATGTAGTACTGAAAAATAACACCAAAGTGTTGAGGGCCAAGTTTGCAAACAACAATAACACAGCCTGTCTTGTCATTTTACGTGGTAAGATACGGTAGTTCTTGGTGTTTGCACCGTGGTAGTATACAACACCGTACCCCATACAGAAAAGCAAGATGTAGAAGCTCAACATGATTGTGTACAGTTTATTCAACCATAATCCCACCAATTTAAGGAATCTGAAGGAATAACCATGGACAGACTTGGCCAGAAGATTATTTTCAATCGATCCCAAAATGAGTTCGAAGAAAGATAAAAGTATAAATGGCAACAAGACGAAGAAAATCACACCCTTTGAGATGATGGAAATTGAGCCCAAGTTTTGGAATTCGGAGCCAACTTTGAAGCGTAAAATGTAGTAGAATAAGTAACCTGTAAGGGCTATTCCAAATACAACAAGATACTTTTGCTGGGAATATTGTAAGTAATCAAAGTATGACAAGTAGCCGTGGGAGTTTACAAATCGAATAGGAACTTTCAAATCAACAAGGTGCTTGTCATGTGGAGGCGCAATATAGATACAATAAACTCCGTTATGATCTACTGGGAAAACAACATCAACATGCTCTGGCTCACTCCCATCTTGTTGATCGAACTTGAGGTACAGATTGTAGATAGCCTTTTCGTCAGGGTTAGCTCCGTCAAAAGGTTTCAAATTGAACTTGTTATTCTCGAAATCGACCAAGTCCTTGTACAACTCTACTTTATTTGAAACAAAGTCTGTGTGATAATCTTCTATCTGAGGTAAATTATCGTACTTGAGGATCTCGGAGTATTGGAATATAACTACCGGGAACTTCATCTCTCTCAAGATCAGATTTGCATCTTCCGTATTATCCTCGAGTTGGATATTGTCAATATACAAAGCAATCGATCCTTCTTTAGATTTGGACGCAGAGACATAGGAGCAAACTGCTCCTGACTTAGCATATGACAATTGAGCATTGTAGAACCCTCCTGAGGCTATACATACCAGTAGGTATGTTAGGAGTAAGAGCAACTGCATTGATTTGTGAGAAAATGAATTTATTGGAACTTTTATCTTCTGGATCTAGTGAGAAGCGAAGGCGAATTGGAAGGAAGGTGAGAATTGTAGAAGTATGATAGAGAGTAGAGCTCAATTGAGTAGGTGGATGGAGAGATTCTATGTGTAAGAATACTTATATCATTGAATTTATAGGATGTTGGTTACTATTGATTGAATCACACACCAGTATTATTATTAAAACTTCACTACGATTTTAAATCACATCAACAGATGAAAGTAAAGGGAGTACCAAAATACCGAACTTTTGTTAGAATTCAATTAAATAACTTCTAGAATCAACTACCTTGAACACAATATGAACTTGGCTGACTCAATTGCCACAATTTGTATTAGAAATAGATTTACGTGTTCATTACTAACTGTCTATTGATATTTGAAAATCGTGTAGTTCCCATTCCGATTTCTAAGTGTTGCAAATGAGGCGAATATTCTTGTGTTAGTTTTTGAGTTGGAGTGTAGTATGAGGTTGTGAGTAAGTGGTTACTTTTGTAGGTTGGATGTTAATGGTTGTGATTGTGTGTGAGTGTGAGTGTGTGGAGACGTATTTATAGTAGTATTGTTGTTACCTTATGTTGTATTGTACTAGATGGATTGTCGAGTCACACGAATTGAATAGGTCAGTTCAAAAGTATATTGTTCATGGTGTGGTGACTTCAATTTAGATTAACGAGATTGTATTGAACTCATAGCTTTTGAATAAGGCTTTGGAGGTGTAATGATTACAATGACTATCGACCTCTCCTAATTTCTTATAATGATTCAATTGAGATATTCATAAGCATATACACATATATATATTTCTCTACTGTTTTGAAAGTCATGTAGAACTAGCTGTGACTAGCTGAGTAGGTTCACACTTTACTTACTCTTTTTTTCTCTATACAAAGCTTGCATTAAAGGTATGTAATGTTCATTGTTGCCTGTTGTAAAGAGTTAATTAAGATAGTTCTTCTATAATCTTTGACTTAACGAAAGCTCAAGGATAAACATTGAGATTCTTCGAATGGTTAACCAAGTAACGAAAGCATTGTATTAGTCAGACCAATCTAAATATGTGGTAAACACTCACAAGTGTACTTTAAGAGACATGTCACACTTAAGATTTAACATTTTTTGCAGCCAGTCATAATTTAAAGCCACTTTTGAATCCAAAGCAAAGGAGAAGGTTAGGAGAAGTTATGCTAGAGACAGATGAATAGATACATGTTACAGGTAGAGATACTCTTCTTTCAATAGCTATACTTCAATGTAAATTTGATAACTACATTATAGAAAACTCTCTAGTGTATCATTTTAAGGCTAGAAGATAATTAAGACGCCTTTAAAGTATCATTGCTGCTATTCCTTTAAAATCATTGTCCAGTACCCTACAACTCTAAAAACAAATCAAAGCAAGAGAACTGAACAGGGTTTCAATACTTTTGCAGCTGAAGATCGCTCTTAACTTAAGATCTTGTGTTCCTTCCAACGTCTAACTCTTCATTCTGTGAATGCCACAATATTAATGTCAGTTTTGAGGTACTTCACCGTAATAATGTTCTTGTGTTATAAGTTTGTTAGCATCACAAGTACGTTCCTTGTTACAATTCTTCGCTTCAGCAACATTTTCGGTTGCATTACGCTAACAACCATGAGCCGTTATTCTTCTCACCTATTATGTTGGTGTTGCACCATATTGCTACCCCACAAGAATCTGTATAGTTAAAAAAATTCTCCCTACTGGATACTCATACACTCGATCATTTCACTCCCTAACACCGCACCTTCATCCTACTTCGTTTACTTGTGTTTCTCATCCCTCTTCTCCCCCACCTTTGTGAGGTTTTAATCCGTTCATTCTTACGGCAAAGAACAAAAAAAATCCGTATAACTTTCTTCTTCAAAAATGAGTCTTGAAGTCGATGAGAAGCCTTCGTATAAGGTGTTGCCTAGCAACTTGAAAGCTTTACACTATGATTTATCTATTTTTGCAATTGATTTTGAAAAGGAGACTTTCAAAGGAAAAGTATCCATCACTCTTTCTGTTCAGAATGCTACCAATCAGGTTTACTTGAACTATAGAGATTTGAAGATATCAAAGGACGCCTTCACTGCTAAGGCTATTAATGCCAATAATGAATCTTCTACTATTAAAATCACCGAATTGACCGAATTTAAAGATGAAGAGTACTTCATTATTACTCTTGACCAACAAGTACATTCTGGAAAGCTCATTGTAGAACTGGAATATGATGCTATTTTACAAACCAACATGGCAGGTTTCTATAAATCTGGATATATTGAAGAGGGTGAACAAAAGTATATGGCATCAACACAGTTTGAAGCTACTGATGCAAGACGTGCATTCCCATGTCTCGATGAACCTGCTTTGAAGGCTACTTTTAAGGTGAATGTTTCATTGCAGAAGGAATGGACTGCCTTGGGAAACACTCCTGTAGAACTGGAAACTGTCAACGGTGACCTCAAGACTGTTCAATTCGAAGCAACTCCACTCATGTCAACTTATTTGTTGGCCTGGGCTGTAGGAGAGTTCGAATACATTGAAGCTTTCACTGAGGGATTGTATACTGACAACAAGCCATTGCCTGTAAGAATCTATACAACTCCAGGTTACATTGAAGACGCTAAATTTGCATTGGAAGTGACCCCTAAAATTGTCGATTACTACTCAAAGGTATTTGAAATCAACTACCCATTGAAGAAATTGGACCTCATTGCAATCCACTCGTTCTCGCATAATGCCATGGAAAACTTTGGTCTTGTTACCTTTAGAAGTTCGGCCTTGTTATACTCCGAATCGAAGTCCGACCCGGCATACAAGAAGAAGGTATGTTATGTTGTTTTCCACGAAATTGCACACCAGTGGTTTGGTAACCTCACCACCATGGCTTTCTGGGATGCTCTTTGGTTGAACGAAGGTTTCGCTACTTGGATCGCTTGGTATGCATGCGATGAATTCTTCCCAGAATGGGATGTGTTTGCTGGTTATATTTCAGAAACTGTCCAAGGAGCTCTCAACTTGGACGGATTGAGAAACTCACACCCTATCGAAGTACCTGTTTATGATGCCTTGGACATTGACCAACTTTTCGATGCTATCTCGTACTTGAAGGGTGCATCTGTCATTCACATGATCTCAACATACTTGGGTACTGAAACTTTCTTAAAGGGAGTTGCTTTGTACTTGAACAGACACAAGTTTGGAAATGCTACATCTAAGGACTTGTGGGATGCCATTAGTGAAGTTTCTCAAAACCCAGTCACTCATTTGATGGACTCGTGGATTAAAAAGGTTGGATTCCCAATTGTAGACGTCGACGTGGACGAATCTAACAACTCGCTTGTTTTGAGCCAATCGAGATTCTTGAATGGCGGAGATGTAACCACAGAAGAAAATGAAACTAAATGGTGGATTCCATTGAATATTTCAACTGAAGGAGACCTGTTGAAAAAGGTTTCTATTGACTCTTTTGAATCTGAGAAGTTGATTATCGACAACTTTGCATTGGGAAATAACTTCTTCAAGTTAAACAAGAACACATCTGGAGCTTACCGTGTAAACTATTCAACCAAGATCTTGGAAAAGAATATCTTACCATACATAACAAAAATGTCCTCAAGAGATAGGGTTGGATTGATTGCTGATGTTGCATCTATTGCAGCCAGCGGTAGAAGTTCCACTTCAACATTCTTGAAGTTAGTCAAGTCTATTGTTGAGGCCCCAGAATTAGACTCAGATTATGTTTCTTGGTTGGAATTGAGCAACAGATTGGAACAATTGAGCGTTGCATTCAATAGTCAAGATTTAAGCAAGCTACAATTATTTGCCTACGAAAAGAAGGCTAAGAAGATCGTCCAGGAGTTAACTAGTGGTGCTACTGAATCATCAAACGACTTTGTTCAAGTTAAGTTGAGATCACTTATTTTGAACAGTGCTGCTACATTGTCGATTAAGGAAGTAGACGAATATGCTCAAGATCTTTTTGTCAAGTGGACAAAGGGTGAGAGTATTTCTCCTTCCTTAAAGAAGTTTGTTTTCAGCTCAGTGGCACTGAAGGCCGACTTTTCTATGGAACAGTATGATCAAATCATGCAAGAAGTGTTAAAACCAACCAACATGGACTCGAGAGAGATTGCTTTGGGTGCTTTGGGTAGCACTACTAAGCCTGAGTTTGTCGAATTGTTGTTGAAGAACTTACTTGTAGCCAAGGTCATTCCTACTATGGATGCTCACTTTTTGAGTATTCCATTGTCCAAGAATGGTGCTTCTAAAGACCGCTTTGTCGAGTTCTTCTTGAACAACTATAATGACTTCTACAACTTGATGAGTTCCAACATGGTGGTGCTCGAAAGATTTGTAAAGACAACCTTGTGCAACTACCAAAGTAAAGAGGTTTATGACAGAATTGTGGCATTCTTTTCTGACAAAGACTTACATGGGTTCGAAAGAGCATACCTCCAGTCCTTGGACTATATTAAGATCAACACAGCATGGTATGAAAGAGGACATAAAGAAGTTACTGAGTTCGTAGAACAAAGTTTGTAATAGAAATAACCTGAAGGGTTTGAATATAGTGTTGGCTCCAGTAATTCGGAGATATACAAATAACTTATAAGATAATTTAGAGACCAAAACTTTATACTAAGATCTACATTAAGTATACTTTTTTATTCATATATTTTGAACAGCATTCTCAAGTAAATAACTTGTATACTTGGAATCTTGTTATTGCTATACTAACAAATACCTTGTGAAGGTCACACACCTCTGTCGAGACTTTCATTATTTACATCTATTACTCTAATTATCAACCTTGTGTTCGTGGGTGGTGGCGTATCTACCAGATGGGTCAGCGTGGCATCCCCATTCGGCCTTTGGAATCCATCTCATGACCGTGGATGCGGCAGCAGAACCGGCAAAGAATTCGTCAAACTTGCATCTGTACCAGTAAGCTTCCTTTGTGTCTGGGATGTCCGAGCCCCATTCTGGCTTAGGGTTAGCCAATTGTTCGTCAGTGACGGCAGCCTCAGCAGCGTCCTTTAAGCCGTCGATCCACGAGTAACCAACACCGTCTGAGAATTGCTCCTTTTGTCTCCACAAGATCTCTTGTGGCAAGTAAGGCTTTGCGGTAGGGTCGTCGCTTGTGTCGAATGCCTTTCTCAAAGCGTACTTTTCAATCTTACCTTCAGCTGGCTTGATCAATTTATCTTCTGGGTTGATGTTCATACACACTTCCAAGAATTCCTTGTCCAAGAATGGAACTCTGGCTTCAACACCCCAAGCCATGGTGGACTTGTTAGCTCTCAAGCAGTCAGCGTAGTGCAAGTTCTTGACACGCTTGACACATTCTTCGTGGAAGTCAGCGGCCGATGGGGCGTTGGCAAAGTACAAGTATCCTCCAAAGATCTCGTCAGAACCTTCACCTGACAAGACCATCTTGACACCTTGTGCCTTGATTTTTCTCAGGAGCAAGTACATTGGAGTAGAAGCTCTGATGGTGGTGACGTCGTAAGTTTCCAAGTGGTGGATGACGTCGGAGAGGGCGTCCAAACCTTCTTCAACGGTGAATGTGTGAGTGTGGTGAACGGTCCCGATGAACTTAGCCACCTTTTCAGCAGCAATCAAGTCTGGAGCGCCTGGCAAACCAATGGCGAACGAGTGCAATTGGTTCCATCCGTTAGCGTGCAAGGATCCGCTGGCGTCAACACCAGACAATTCCCTGCTTGCGTCTACACCTGCAGCTGTCGAGGAAGCAGCCTTTTGAGTTTCTCTAGCAGCGATGGCAGCGATCAAGGACGAGTCCAAACCACCAGATAATAAAACACCGTATGGGACTTCAGCCATCAATCTCTTTCTAACAGCCATTTCCAAGGATTCTCTAACTTCCTTGTAGTCGACATTCTTTTGAGGAACCTTCGAACCGTCCCACCATGTTGGGGTGAAGTATCTTGTGAATTCATCAGTCTTCGAATCGTATACGTGACCTGGAGGGAAAGCAAAGATTTCATCACATTCGTCGGTCAAGCACTTAAGTTCAGATGCAAAGTATCTGGCTTCTGGAGCCTTAGAAGACTTACCCATGTACAAGGTAGTGATTCCAATAGGATCTCTGGCAGCCACCACTCTGTCGTTCTTCTTGTCATGTAACACCCAAACAAACATACCATCCAAATACTTTGGAGCATCAATGTCATACTTTTGGAAAACTGGAATGATCGATTCACAATCACTCAACGACTTGAAAGGGTAATCTTTAAACTCGGTTCTCAAGTTAATATGGTTGTAAATTTCACCGTTAACAGTCAAAGTGTAGTTACCATCCTCAGATGTAATTGGTTGAGCACCAGAGTCCAATCCAACAATAGCCAATCTCTCATGACATAAAATGGAAGAACCACTAATAACGTTACCAGACCAATCTGGACCACGGTGTCTAATTCTCTTGGAATATTGAAGGGCCTTCGCCTTGAAGGACTCGATGTCAGGTTGTCTATAAGCAGCAAAGATACCACACATGTTTACTAATTACGTTGCGTTGTAGTTGAAAAATTACTTCGCTTTTGGGCAGGTTTTATATTTTTTTTGGATGAGTCGACGATGAGTCAGAGAAGAAATTTCTTATCGGTTGGTGGAGGCGTCGGAGGGTCGGTGGAGGGGCAGCGGGAAGCGAGACACGAGATGTGAAGGTAGAGTTTGAGGTAAGTTGAAGGTTAAGAGGTGAAGAGTTAGGTTAGTTAGTTTGAGAGGTTATTGTTTTGTTAGGGTATGTGATGGTGTATGGTGAAATGAGGTATGTGCGTTGTACTTACTAGGGGTGTATTTCAGATGTAGAATTTAGTATGGTATGATTTGTCTGGTATAACTTAGTTAGTTAGCAGAGGTATAGTTGAAAGACCATGACTTATTGTAGCTGTTAAGTAGAAGGAAATGGTGATGATTAACGACAGTTTATCCGAGAGTTAAATTTGCCTTGGCTGAAATATCTGAAACAAAGATGTGATGGCTGATGAGGATGTAATAGTGAAGACCCCGATCGGAATAGAAATTATTGTACGTGTTATTTAAGGTATCATGATATCATACTACTGTGAAATTCCACTAGTGTAATATTTTTATCAATGTTGAAGGTTAGTAAATAGGAAGTTAGTATTATTGTCTTATAGCAGATTGTTTGTGAGGAGATTGAAGGTTAACTGGTTGATATTCAAAAGATGGGGATCTTGACTTTTGGTAACTTAAAAGTGAACGGTGAAAAATTGATCTGGTCAGGTTAGGAGTCAATTTTCACTGAAATTTCGAACTTTGATTCATTTTAATGTGGTGAGAGTAGAGAGAGTGATGATTTGATCAAAAATAATGCTATTTTGCAATTACATATACGTATTCAGATTCAGATTCATAACTACTTCCATGTTCAGTTGATACACAGATATCGCCGTATTCCCCCTATACTTTTCTTTTAATATACCTGCTCTAATAAGTCCCTTCACTTCATTCTTGATTGTCGCGCACAAACAATATTTAAATCAACCAATGCAAATCCATATACTCCACATCACCCTAACGCTATACGTACTATGTACTCTTAGTGTCCTTGTCATCACATTGCTTAAACCCTTCAACAAACTCTTGTTACATGGGAAAAGTCAAAACAAAGGTGAATCTTCAATATGGATAGTGGATTGGGTCTATACATTGACTGTACCTAAACTGTGGTTTGCTCATTTTTACGTATTGCTTTTAGCCTTGAGTTGTTTAACTCAAGTGTTTCCAAGTGGCGTCGTATCATCAAACATAGATGATTATAAAAACCTCAAAATTATCCATCTTTTACTACTTACTCAAGGTATACGCAGAACCCTTGAGTCGTATACTGTTACAAAGTTCCTGCCCAAATCGAAAATCAATATCCTCCATTATTTTGTTGGGATTGCTCATTATACATTGGTAAGCGTGATCACCTGGTATCTGTTGGGTAGTGGGTTTACAATAAAAGAATGGACATCAAGAGTGACTTTAATGGATATTGGACTTGTAACAGTGTTTATTTTTGCATCAGTTGACCAATGGAGAAATCATGCACACTTGGCAAACTTGAGAAAGTACTCGTTACCTCTGTTCAATTACGTAGCACTGCCACATTACTTGAATGAAATTCAGTTGTATGGGGTGTTAATGATCCTTGCCAGTAGAGTAGGAGGCTTGGTATTCTGGAATTATCTAGCATGTTGGGTTTTTGTGAGCATAAACTTAAGTATAAGTCTGTTACAGAGCTATCAATTTTACTCGGAGAAGTTTAAGGAAGAGTTTAAGTTGAAATGGGCTATAATACCTGGTATTATTTGAATAAAATGGTTATAGGTGGTGATTGAAATGGTCAGGAAGTAAAATATTTAACATAAAGAGTGTAGAAACTATTTGATAGACTAAGTAATAGAGTAAGAACTGTTTAATTAGCTTAGAAATTTAATTGGTATTGACATTTTTAACTCCACTCATTTTTCGCAGCCATATGATTTTCATTCTAAGAGTGGAGGTGGAGAAGAAGAAGAAGCTTGATTCGTTTCTTTTCGTCTACTATTAATGGATTGCTAGGTACGAGTACCTATGAGTTATTAGGGGTCGTTTAATTGTGAAGTAATAAACAATGTATACCTTGTTTAACATTCAGTCATCATAGGAGGTTCAATCAAGCAACAGAAGACTTATCATCCATAACACTCTATGAGATACCTAAACATCTACATTGTAATTAAAGTTACATCCCATCTGATGTTCTACTTGTTGAACCAATCTAAACCTTACAACTTCAAAGTATCAATTGTCATATGTTCAACGTATAAGCTAAAGAATCGCATTTACTACAGTTCTTACTTCCAATTTCTAACAAGTCGCTATCTATGATAACCGTACTAATCTCTATCATTCATTTTAATCTTACCAAGCCAACTTCTTAAGGTCTCACGAGACCTACCCAAGCAAAGCCTCCAATGACAGTCACCTCTGATCACAAACTCAATAAACTTTCAACTTCTTTTTAATGCATTTTAGTAACTCTGAAACATAAATGGGTAAAACAAACTCCTTGACACCTTTTTATTACACATCAAGTAGCATCATGTCGTATCAATCCTCATATAAGGATTGAAGCTGCGCCATCGAACTGCGTCATAGATAAATCACACCTTACTTAATCATAACACAATCCGATATCATTAACACAATCGAAACAAATCACAAACTAGCCAAGAACTCCAAGGCAAATTTGATTATACAAACCCCCGCCTATATTTCGTACATATAAGGGTTCCAATCCTTTCTATCACCAACCATAATCGAGATTCTGTCACCAAGCTTAAACCACTTTCAACTGCGCCAGCATCGCGAAATCACGTAAAAAAAGGTGTTGGATCAAAACAAAAAAGATTGAACCAGCATGAATAAGCAGGCTAAGGCTCAGTCACCTGTTACTGTTGGTCTAAAGTTACTGGGTAAAAGTCCCGTTTTGGGATGTCCTGGAGTTCCCAGAAGCATTGTATGTTAAAAGATGATGTAGTTTGAAGGAGAGAGATATCAGAAGAGTTGTTGATGATATTCCATGTTTACATTAAGGTTTTACTAACAAATATTATAGCCTCGAATAGATACTGTTGTAGAGATCCGTCCGATCCAAGGGGTTCCTTTTCAGCTACGATCTGTGGCTATTGAATTGCGAACCATACAGAAGGTGGTCATACCTTCTACTATGGGTGCTTTAGGAGCAACTCTGACTACAAGAGAATACACAATCTTTGAAAATAGATTTGCATACCGACCTCCACATGGAGAATTCTATCAGACATTGTTGGGACTTGATCTCCCTGTACTCATTCCACTTCCTCGGGATATAATATCTAGTGGTCAGTTTCCAGCATGGGGAGCACTGACTATACACTATCTATGCGTGATCATCAGTTGTGGAGATTCCATTGAGAACGAAGTGAACTTTGTGGAAAATCTTCCCATTGCTATCAAAGTGTATGACACACTCCCATTATACAGGCAGTTCAATGAGCCTGTAGTAGAAACTCGAGTATCAACCAACCAGCAAGTGGTGGTTGATTTGTCAATGCCAGTATCACTGGTAGGACCAAGAGATGTATTTACTTTGTATGCAAAAGTCATGACCAACGCTCACAACAATAAAGTAAAGAAGAACTTGAGACTTAACAGACTAACAATTCAAATCAAAGAGATCTTGGAATGTCACGAAGGTGGTCTTCCTCTCAAGAAGGAAAACAAGATATTCACTAAATCACGAGCATTTGATGAAGACAACTTGCTCAACACAAATGGGATTACATATGAATTCCAATTCGAATTTCCAATTGAAAATGACTACTTGGAAATGTTTTCAAATAGAATCATGGATGCACTGCAGTCCAAAAAACACCAAAGCGTCGAGGACTGGGATAAATTTGCTATCCAACTGTTCAACATTTCAAAAAACAAATCATTGGAAGAACTAGACGAAGGTATCCCACCAACGCATACACAGGGATTCACATCTCTAGGGAAACTCTTCTCAATCCGATATGAAACAGTATTCAAAATAAAAATGACACATGCCAAGGATATAGAAGTACGGCTTCCTATCACTGTGCTGCCGTTTGACCGAATAAGCAGTGACTATCTCCTTCAATGGATCGTACGCGAATGCGAACAAGCAAGACTCAAGTTTGGAAGAGATTTGATAAATAGACTCGGGCAAAGCTTGAGATACGAAGATGCTGTTCTGTTACTAGGCAGATTCAATCCCCCTCCTATTGTATATAGATACACGAAAACTGACTGGGTACGTTTGGGATACAACGCTGAAGCTTTCGGGTCGAATAGATTGGGGAAGAATTTGGTTCAATTTATTGACTAGTGGGGACATTCCAGCCGAAAGACTATATGTGGGGGTGGCCTATAAGTTTTTCACTGATTACAACAATAATGATTAACAATCGAGGAACAAATGACAAAAGTAGTCACGGAGCTAGGTTTGGGATTTCACCTCAACTCTGTATTATTCACACCCCAAACTTCACTTTGTGAACTCTTTTTATCTATAATTAATGAATTAATGAATCGTTTACTAGAACTATATCTTATCTGAAGGAGAAATCACTTTTATTATGCAAGTGTGACAATCAATTACTAAATACCTGAAGCGGTAGTTCGATGCAGCTCGTTGACAAGACTAGTGAAACAGCTCCTCACTCTCTATTATGATAAGTATGTAGATAAAGCAAAATCTGAGGAGTATATAGCTTGAGCATTGGCTCAATTGAGTTTCATACAGATGAGAATAAGAAGCATTTATTCAACTAAAGCAAAATGACTTATGATACAGATGTGCCTGGTACTGTGTACTTGGTTGACTTGACAGGTAAAATGAACGTCAAAAAAGACGGAAACGATATTGTTTTGCAGCCACAACCAAGTTCAAATTTGAATGATCCGTTACGTTGGTCTCTCCGCAAAAAGTATTGGCAATTTGGCTTACTTTGGCTTTGGGCGTTTCTCCTCGCTGTTGCAGTTGATTTTTCAGGTCCGTTATGGACCGAATGGACTGTTATTTTCAAATGCACATTTGGTCAGTTGAATATTGGTCTTGCACTTATTTTCTTGTTCTTGGGTGTGGGTTGTTTATTCCTCCAACCTACTGCATTGAAATTGGGAAGACGGTTTGTGTACTTAATGTGCACTGTTCTAGTCATTGTTTCTTCAATAATTGGATCTCAGGCTAAAACTGTCAAGTACATTTGGGCTGCCAATGTTCTTGGAGGTATTTCCGCTGCACCTGTTGATTCACTTGTTGAAATCTCATCTACAGATGTATTCTTTTTACATCAGAGATCAACTGTGTTTTCTTTGTTGATCTTGGCTTTGTATGCTGGGAGTAACTTAGGACCAGTTGCTGCTGGGTATATTTCACAGGGAATAGGCTGGAGATGGTGTTATTACATTCAAATCATTATTTTCGGGGTTATGTTGGTGATTCTTTTGGTTGCAATGGAAGACACCACCTTTAGAAGGGAAAGGGAACATAAGTCTTCTGTTGAGGTGGAAGATTCTGGTGACGATAAAGAGTCTTCTGAAAATGAAAAACATGCAAGTGTGCAAGTGTCTGAAATATCAGTCAATGAATCACTTAGGCCTTATATCCAAAGGATGAAAATCATCCAATTGGTTTATAATGATCCAAGAAACTGGATTACGATCTTCTATAGACCCTTCTTATTGGTGAGTTTTCCTGCTGTTGTTTGGGCTGGGATCATGTATGGTTCGCAAATGATGTGGTTGGCTCTTCTTGGAACTACACAGTCTCGTACATTTGCATCTCCTCCTTATAATTTCTCACCAGAAAATGTAGGTCTCACCAGTTTGGGACCCTTTGTTGGTAGTGTCATAGGGATGTTCTATGGTGGTAAGTTTGTTGATTGGTTAACAATTCAGATTGCAAAGCGTAATAATGGATACATGGAGCCAGAATTTAGATTATGGGCTATGGTATTGCCAACCATCTTGAACGCAGCTGGTTTGTTAGGTTGGGGATTGGGGGCAGCCTATCAAACTTCGTGGCCAATTATCGTAGTGACTGGACTGGCTTTATTGGGATTTGCAATGAGCGCTTCCGGTCCAATTTGTTTGACATACGTTGTGGATTCATACGAGGATGTAGCATCTGAAGCACTCGTGCTCATGCTCTTTATTCGTAACATGATAGGTGTAATCTTTGCCTTTGTTATTCAACCATGGCTCAACACCTGTGGACTCAAACTTACCACATGGCTTTTGTTCATGCTTTCCTTGGTTATCAACGGGTCATTCATAGTCTTTGTAATCTGGGGTAAGGATATGCGTAGATGGACTAAACATAGATATACAGTATATTCTGACCCTAATTATGGGAACTTCTTTTAGACAAAGAAATGTTCGGTTTCATGTTTCAATTGGTGATATTTTAAGGATTCTTGGTAAAGACCCACATCCTTCTATGAGAACTTTTATACTTAATATATGGTGATGTATAAATCATAAACTTTTATTTGATTGATCTTGTAATCTTTTTAAACTTTTTAATATTTTATACTATACTATACATAATGAATACTCCACCAGCGTATGCACCTACCACAACCACAACATATACAGCGTCATCTAATCTCAATCGTCTTCAAGAGGTAACCAAGTCGTCGCTTTTAAAGTCCCCAGCTCATAAAACAGTGTATAATTCATTGGCTGAGCTCTATTCAATACTACCAACATTGGAGATGATAGAGAACAGTTTCTTGAAAGATTATATTACTGACAAGGACAAGTATACAACTATTTCATACAGGTTGATTAGTCAACATGAGATTTTGATGAAGAGTTTGAAGGCAGATCCTAGTAGTTTCCCTATTTTACTAGAACTACTTGGGACTCTTGAGGCTGATTTCAGTAACTTCTTGCCACTCTTCACAACCAAGTTCCAGGTACAATGTCCACTTGCTATACGTCGACTTGAATCGGGGATTCCATCTACTATTGAGCATTTGGGTGGCGGAGTATCGACTAGTACATTACCTACTGATGGAACTAATAACAACGACTCTGGAAGAAAGGGCAACCCAAGATTGATTGCCGAGATTACAGGTAACTTCATTACATGCATGGATGCACTTAAACTTAATTATAGACTCAAAGATCAATTGCACCCGTTGTTGAGCGACTTGGTGATCAACTTGAACTTATTGACAGAAAGTAACGAAAGCAGTGGGAAGTCAAATGTGGAGTTCCAGGGTAAATCCAAGTTAGTGAATTGGTTAATCAAGTTGAATAACATGGCAGAGAGTGATGAATTAGGACAGGAAGATGTAGATGGGTTTTTACTGGACTTGGATGTTGCTTACAAGGGATTTTATAGTACTTTAGAGTGATTCCCATGACAATTTATTGCTCATAATCTATAGTTATGATCTTGATAGGTTAATACTAGGAGAGAGATGATGCCAGATTATACAGAATCATTAGGAATATCAACATCAAAATAAGCATCTCTACATTCTTTAATTATGTATAATATTGACCCTTAACTATTCTATTTCATTTCAGATTTAAGAATCATAGATATGGATATCTCTTATGAGATTCCATAAGATCTAACCTCTTGTACTTTTGCATAGATTAAACTATCGATTCAATCTGGTCAGCATAGTTCAAAACGTTGAAAATAGTGTTTGAGTTATCTGAAGTACTCAACTCGTTGTCCAATTTGGCAAAGTAGATAACACCAGCTTCAACAGTACAGTTGCTCACACCCAACTCGTTTTGTAAAATGTCAAGGAACTTAGCTTCTGATTCTTCTTGTGGAATGTACAATAAGTTCTTGCAGTTATTTATAGGGATGCTGTCGTAAGTCTTTTCCAAAGACTTTGAAATCTCGAATCTAAGGGCATTGATCAATGTATCTATGAAGTGACCATACTCCTTACAAGGTAAGTTTGATTCGTCTTTAAGTAATTTCCAGATCTTGATGTAGTTACCTTCCATCAAGTTTCTCTCCAAGTTTATAGGGAAGCTGAGGTACTTGTCTGTTTCGGTATCATATTGAGAGTTGTTGTAGATGGTTTCCAACTCAATATGGAACTTGGAAATAAGACCTTGAGACAACAAATACAACAAATATAATGAAATAATCTTAGTTGTGTCAGTGTTCTTCAACTTGTTACCATTGAGGAGTTCGAGATTAGAGTAGAATGGCTTCAACTGGGCGAAATAGTTCTCGAACCCTTGATAATTGCCTGTCAACAACGAAGATAATGCTCCTATTTCTAAGATTCTCTGTGCTACTCTCAAATCATTAATCTTATCCTTGGACGTGGTGTTGCTGGACAATGGAACTAATAAATTATGCTTAATCAATTCTATTTTGACAGGAGGCAAAAGCTTCTGACATTGGTCGTAGTTTTCTTGCTCGAACAATTGGTATAATTCTCCGGTTAATCTTTGTAAGGACATGGTTTGGGTGTGGTAAGTTGTTGTCGCCACTTATTTGATTTTTGTTCGGTTTTATTTAGAGCTGGTCACGTGAATATTACAAGATAACTAATGGGAGTTTGGGGTGATAGAGTGGAGGGATTGAAGGGGTTGGAGTGGAAGATATACAATGGAGACGATTCGGTGATGGCAATTGAGGTGAGTTGAGATGAGGTGATTGGGTGATTGAGATTATTAGTGTATTGATTTTGATTATGTTTAGAGAAGTGAAGACACTCTTGTTTTCTACTTTGACTATGTATAGACTTGGGTGATTTAGGTGTGTAAGAGCTACAACAATGATACCTGGTTAGTAGATGATATGAGAGAATTGTAGTGGATAGTATAACATACACATCATAGGAATGTAGTACGTAAGGGTGATATTTAAATGCGTGGTATGGAATGAGTTTGGGTGCAAATTCTTTGATTATTTGGTGGTCGTAAGATCATAGAGTGTGATATATGTTTGAGAACACAGCTATACCATGTGTATGACATGAAATGGGAGATAAACAATTTAATAGAGAGATTTATGCATTGAACTACTTCACCACTCAGATATTAGTATATCTCTAATTTTATTTATGTATGCATTATATACTTGTCAATGCATTCTTGACATCATCACTCCAATCGAATTGTAGTATAAAACAAGGACTTGGAACCTACATAAATCAATATGTCATTTCAAGTACCCTCCTGTCTTTCTATCTAATCCATCTCACACCTCCTTCTCTCTTTCTCTCTCTCTCCCATGTCCCCACATTCAATGATCTTGTCTATTAGTGAGACTGAAAAAATCGAACTCATCGCTGAAAAAAATCAACAATCACCATGAAGTTCTTGACCACCAATTTCGTAAGATGCGCCGTTAAGTCGTGTCTGTCATCAGCAGAAGCGTTTCCTCTCAAGTACGAGGAGTGCCAGTTAGCCCAAGAAGAAATAGAATACAACCCTGAGTTCATAAGTCATATGTTGGAGAGATTGGACTGGGGAGCCATTTTGAAGGTAGCTCATGATTTAGGTAATGATTCGTTACCACCAAGCAAGCCCGAGGATTTGGATCCTATTATGGAAGAGAACCAGGCTGTTTTGAGAGATTTGCATACCTTGTTGATGGAAACACAGATTTTAGAGGGCAGAATGGTGTGCCGTAACTGTGAGCATATTTACCATATCAAGAACTCGATTCCAAACTTCCTTTTACCTCCACATTTGTGCGAGTAGTCATGCATGTATATTAATAAAGGTTGGATTGAAAGGTGTAGAGAGTTGTGGGTATAGATGGGATAGAGAGTATGTTAATTATAAGTAAGAGACTGAGGATATGAGCTTTTGATGACAATAGACTTAAGCATGAGCATATAGAAAAAGATCTGAAGATGGAAAAGAATAAAGAATGGGATACTTGGTTTGAGATCTGGAAGAGAAGAAGTACAATTCGAACTCCGAGATTATGACTAACACAAGTATTCCTTTGAAATGATCTAAAATAAGCTGGATAATTTTAATTCTGACTACTGATGTTTAATTCACTAGGTTGTATAAGAATCCAGATGAGTGATTCCATTCAACTAGTTTTATATGAATTATTCAATTGAATCATTCAGTAAGTTCAAGAATGTTTTTATCGTGAAAAGTATTGGCAACATTAAATAGT
This sequence comes from Kodamaea hsintzibuensis (nom. inval.), assembly GCA_030568835.1. NCBI lineage: Eukaryota > Fungi > Ascomycota > Pichiomycetes > Serinales > Debaryomycetaceae > Kodamaea > Kodamaea hsintzibuensis (nom. inval.). Next base: position 843,717 of record JAJMJA010000002.1, read on the forward strand.
CTTGTGCTGTCTTGGTTGTTCTCCAGAAGCTCCTTAACTTAAGATACTGTAATCAACAAATATAATTGTTAATTTGAAATAGTAAACTAATAAACACGAGTATTAAATGACTAGCCAAGTGAATATTCATGACAGAAGAAATTGGCAAAAGGATGTGGTTTAACTATGAGCTTGTTAGCACAGCTGATTTACTTTTAAAAAGTTAAGAGCGTCGGGAATTTAACGACAAATCCCTCTAAAGACTAAAACATTCCTTTTAGAGTGTTCTTGTATTGAACTGTAGATAAGTCTTCAAAGTATAAAGTGCAAGGATAACTTTGTGTTAAACTAGGGCAAATGAAAAATTGTAGGTACTGTGCAAGGTATGAGGATCACTGTTATTTGAGTATTCTTTAGCCTATGTTAACATACCATAGTTCACTTCGTGGCAGCTGCATGCATGTTTGAGAAGTTTATAGTGCATGCATATTGCTACTTGATTTAACTCTACTAGCTGAATGGCCTCGAGCAAGCTTTTTTGACAGAACATTATCCCACGCAAGTACAAATCATATAGTTCAATGGTCAAACAATAAATAAAGTGCGTTACTGGTACTTTAAAACAATTGACAAAATCTGAGCCTAAATAATAAACCACTTGTTATCGTGCACATCTTATCTAAAAATCGCTATCTGGATTGGTTGCAAATATTGATTTTGCTTATCAGACGAGAAAACACTTAAGACAACAAATGAAACTGATCAACAAAAGATAACGAATATCTAAACTCAAAATGATTAGACGATCAAAAATAAGATCGTTATTTGTTGATGCTTGTTTAATTAAATGATTGTGATTAATCTTTATACTTTAGTTATTTTGAATAAAAATGACAATTAATTCGAAAATGTTGTAGAAAAATGACAAATTTTATTTAAGGAAACTGTGTGTTATTACAAACACTTTAGAAGAGTAAATACCAATGACAAAGAAGTGTTTTAGAAATAGAAAACAAGGCAACAGAGAATCCTACAAGTATATGATAATGAAACAAACAATCTATAAACATTTTGCTGTACAATCACAGTGACTTTAAATTCACTAGTAACAATTATACTCCATCTTTATTCATTCCTTCTTTCGCTTTTGTACTCTTTTTTAAGCTATCACACGTGATCCCAGATCAATAGAGAATGCACTTGTACTAAATAAAGAACAACGATAGACGTATAACATTGATTCGTATACATTCAATACTAAACCATAACTTGTCACTTTAATGATACATCATAATTATATAGAATCCAACACGTAGACGATATTTAGAGCACTTACCAATATACTCAGTCACACATACCCATCATAACCCAACCCACACCACTTCCTTTTCTTTTTAGGTACATTAAGCTTTTTATACTGCAAAGGCTTTAAGGCTTTTACTAATAAGGACACCACAAAATACTGACTGGACCCCAAATCCAACCACTGATTCTTTTTATATACTCCACTCCGCATATGTCAGCATCACTCTTTACCTCATACATGTCACCAATTTATCTTATTTAAGGTATCTATCACTACTAATTCAGTCTCTTGTCAATTTCTACATCACTTTACCTAATCCAGAACGTTTCATGTAGTGTATTAAATCAAATGGAACCTCAACCTATCCAACTTTAGCTGATTCGAAACGTTGTGTTTTTTTTTTTTTTCATAAACTTTTGTTCGCTTTTGTTGCTTGAATTTTCATACCACTTCCTCCTTTAGTGTGGATTGTATAGTCATGGTGAACTTGTACAACACGCTATTCCATCATGGAAGTAGTAGTTCCACAAACAACAATAGTATAGTTAGTTTTAGTGGTGAGAGGGTGGATGTTCCTAGTAAAGATGAAAAGGAGAATGAGGTGGAGGATTTGTTGAAGAGTGAGAATCAGAATGGAAGTGGGAGTGAGCATGAGCAACATCAGGCGGAGGCGTTGTCGAGACCAAATAGACTGCATGGCGTTGAGGATACTGCAGCGACGGCCGCGCCGGTTACTCCAAGCATCAACACGTTGGTAGAACAACATAGATCAGACGTGTTGAGCCCCCCACCAGTGGTTAGACCGGAGGATGACAATACCTCGAATAGACGGTCTCACTCGAGAAACAGATCGAGGTCCATCTCCATCTCAAAATTGTTGTTTCTCAAAGATCACAGTAACACCCCAGATACCTTGTCGGTCAATGACGATTTGGACGATAAACCTATGTCGCCGAGGATCCCATCCAGCGGAACTGCATCGCCTCACCACAACACAAGCAACTATAGCAACTCATCCTCTGCATCCTCAGTGCATGTGACCAACGAAGTACGCAAGCAACCCAGCTTTGTCAAACTCAAAAACCTCTTCAAAATCCTGTCGCCATCACCTTCACCCATGAGCACACCACAACCCCATGACATAATTGACAACGAATCAGAACACGAAGAAACAGACAAAAGGTTGGTAAGACCTAAAAGAACAGACACAGAATCATCCATCTTTGAAACAAGACAACCAACTCCTCTGGTTGTACCTGTTGCACAATCTCCAACACCAACACCATCACAACCAAACATTGTCAAAAGATTCATGTTGGGACGCAAAAGATCCCAATCGAGCCCGATTAGTCCATCGCGTGTGGGATCACAAACTTCTCAACTTTCCAATAAATCAAACGCTGGGGCTGATATCGATAGCCTGTATAAAATCAGGGTACCACTGGTGATCACCAGTTTATACTCGTCAGCAAATGAATCTCCTCTGAGAGGCATATCAGCAACCTCCCCGAAAAGTAAAGAAACTGAAGAGTTTCACCTGAAGGGACCTAGCAGCCCAGTAGTGAGCTCAAACTTATACTTTGCACACCAAGGACTTCCACAACACTTGATCGACGAAGGGATAAGAGGCCAAAAACTCATAAGCGATGCTAATAACGGAGACGATATCTCAATTGCATTAAGACATAACGACTCTGTTTTCAACTTGGGCAACAGGGAAGACCCCACGGATGTTCCTGCTCCTGATGATTTCATCCTCAAACCTCCGCAAGCACATCACTCATCGAAGCTTTCGAGTACTGAAGATTTGTCGGATAGACTTTCTGAAGAAAGTGGTAAAACAATGTACAACAATGACAATTTAAGCAACACCAACCTAAACGCTAAAAGAGAGATTCCAGCAATATACTCCCCACACTCACCTACTTTGAATCCTACTAACATTGAGCCTAAAACTCCTAATGCAAAGTATGACTCTATTGACTTGAAGGCTAAGGCGTTTACACCAACACCTATTTCGTCACCAAAAAGACAACTGCTGTCACAAGGACTTGAACCTCCAAGTAACACTTTGTTACCACCGTCATCACCATTTCAAAGAACGTTGCGTAGAGTAGCTTCTGCACCACTTGTGCACAGACTTCTCAGCGAAAGCAGCCGCAACTCACACAGCGAAAAGGATGACGACAAAGAAGAGTTTGACGTGAACAAGCACATTGGAGAAGTTAAGATTACAGGTAGACCAAGAACATACACGCAGGAACGTATGTACTCCAGTGCAGCAACCAAGATTATGGATGTGCAAGTGGGACCTGAGTGTTTCTCAAAGATCCGACTCTTGGGTAAGGGTGATGTAGGAAAAGTGTACTTGGTACGTGAAAACATCTCAAACAAGCTTTATGCGATGAAGATCCTCAACAAGAAGGAAATGATTGAGAGAAACAAGATCAAAAGAGCCTTGGCTGAGCAGGAGATCTTGGCAACAAGCAACCATCCTTTCATTGTCACCTTGTACCACTCGTTCCAGTCTAATGAGTACTTGTACTTGTGTATGGAGTATTGTATGGGTGGAGAGTTTTTTAGAGCATTGCAAACACGCGATACCAAGTGTATTCTGGAAAGCGACGCAATGTTCTACGCCGCGGAGGTGACTGCTGCTTTAGAGTACTTGCATCTTATGGGGTTCATTTACAGAGACTTGAAGCCGGAAAATATTTTGTTGCACCAGTCCGGGCATATTATGCTTAGTGACTTTGACTTGCTGAAACAGAGCGAGGGTGCCAAAAACCCTGAGATGTTGTTGAACAAGGGCCACTTGTCAGGAGATCATACTGGGCCTACTCTCGACACGAAGGCATGTATTGATGGGTTCCGGACAAACTCATTTGTGGGGACAGAGGAGTACATTGCACCTGAAGTTATCCGTGGCAAAGGTCACACGAGTGCTGTAGACTGGTGGACCTTGGGAATTTTCATCTACGAGATGTTGTATGGAACGACGCCTTTCAAAGGCTCAGACCGTAAGAAAACGTTTTCAAACGTTTTGAAAAAGGATGTTAAGTTTTTGGACACACAACTGGTGAGTTCCAACTGCAGGAGTCTCATCAAGAAGTTACTTATTAAAGACGAGGTGAAGAGATTGGGGTCGAGAACAGGTGCGCTGGACGTCAAGAAACATGTTTTCTTCAAGAATACCCAGTGGGCGCTCTTGAGACACCAAAAACCCCCCATGATACCCGTTTTGACCAAGACAGGTTCCAAGAAGGTAGAAAAGGCACCAGAGAGTATTGACTTGAGCGGAATACCTCAATTGGGACTGACAGGAGAAAGTTTCAGCAAGTCGACGCTGTCAAAGAGCCTGAGCACCAAAATGAAGAAAGAAGACGGAAACTCAAAGCTGAAGAAGGACACAAACGACCCTTTTGCAAACTTCAGTTCCGTCACGTTGCATTACAGCGAGACCAATGGCACTCCTGAAAATGACCCGGATGCAAGTTTCTTCCATCCAGAAGAATCGTTGTACACAAATATATCGTATACGATGTCGAGCGGCGGGTCTAGCTTTGGCACATTCAAAAGCCCACAGAAGCAAAAGGCATTCAAAAGATAAAATTAAGATAGTGGGAACACTCGTCGCACAGGAATGTGATGTTTATAGAAAAGTATGAGTTTTTGAGGAATGCAATGTGTGTAGACTTGCTTTGAAGTTTAAATTTGATTCACAAGAACATACTTGAACTAAAGCATAGCGATAGGTTACATGTAACTGAAGTGGCAGACCAATTAATCAACACGAATCGACAAGAATTATTGCCAAGAAAAAAAAGTGGCTGCAAATTAGGTGACATTGAAGTATTAACTGGTTATTGTCACATCTGTTGGTTCATGTATACTGATGCATTGAGAAATCAAATATATTATTTTCAATCTAAGCAGGAGAGCTTTAAATTCCATAAAAAACTAGTACTGATGCTACAACTTTTACATTCAAATTGTCCTCCAAACCAAACTTTATTTTCTAATTATCATAATTAAACTAATGTACAAGAATGTAGCACTTGACGGGATATCCCAGTCTTTCGTACCAACTTAATATGCGTGTAGAATACGACCAAAAATCGAAATAAAACTAAAATGAAACCTAACATGAGATAAGGTCGATGATGCTCAACTTAACAGGGGCACATTGAGCAGCGACGTTTTCGTCGTACAAGTTGAAGAAGTCACCAGAGGCACATTGGTAGAAGGTGTCTTGGTCACCCAAAACCAAAAGACCTTGGGAGGAGATAGACCAACCAGCAGCGTAGATGGAACCAGCTTGTGGTGGTGGGCCGTCAAACTGGAATTGTCTGTTGGCAACGATAGCACCGATTCTTCCGTGGGAGTCAGTCAAAACAGAGCCCTTTAAGCTCATGAGCAACGAGTCCTTAGAAGCACAAGCCTGTGGAATGGTGTGGCCGTCAACGGTGTTTGGTGTTGGTGCAGAGGTAGCTTGGACCTGTCCATCAGAAATCTGCGAAGCACCTGAAGCGGTGGTTTGATGTTGGATTTGACCGTCAGTGATTTGGTTGACGGCAGATGCGGTGGTTTGGTGTTGGATTTGACCGTCACCAATTTGATTCACAGCAGAAGCAGTGGTTTGATGTTGGATTTGACCGTCGCCAATTTGGTTGACAACAGAAGCAGACTGGTGCTGGATTTGACCGTCTCCAATCTGGTTAATAGCAGCTGCAGTGGTTTGGTGTTGGATCTGACCATCACCAATCTGGTTGATGACCGAGACCGGCGATGCAGTGGTTTGGTGTTGGATCTGACCGTCACCGATTTGGTTAATCACCGAAGGCGCTGGGGCAGTTGTAGGTGTAGGCGAGGTTAAAGTGATGGAACTTTGCTTTTGGATCTGACCGTCACCAATTTGTTGAACACCATCTCTCTTTGCAGTTGACGAAGCAGCAATACTGATGATTTCAATACCAAACTTGTTTGGGTAATCAGTAGAAGCACCTGATGGAGCAGGAGCGCTTGGAGTCAAACTGGTCCATGGTTCGCTTGGAACGTAAGCAGCGAGAGTAGTACTCAAGAGAGTAGCAGCGATAAGAGAATACTTCATGATATGATAATGTGTTAATGAATTGATAATGAAAGAAAGTGTCGAGGTAGGGGATATGATACGAGTATTTATACAAAATTGTGCCACCCCCCACCTGCACGTACTTTAGCAAACATGAACCCTGGTAAGGATGCTGGAAGTGTCAAACTCAAAAGGATCAATCAAAAAAAGTTAAAAATAGCAGATCGAAGAGGTTGGAACAATACACGCACTGTTGGAGGGTGCCTCGATAGGGTTTATCCTACGATATACGAGGTACAAGCGTGTCTGGGCAATGCCGAACAATGACAAGAGCTGGTTCGACATGCACCAACGACTGTTCCACACCGCGAACCCCCCGTTGTATAGAGATACTTATCACCCTTTTGCTGGTTCGCTGCGGAACACTGGTTTTTTTGCAGCCAGCAGATCGATTATATGCAGGTAGTTTCACTTTTTTCATAGAAGATGTTGCTTTAGTGGACGAAAAATATGCAAGTAATCCGATTCTCCGCACCGTAAGGAGTGACCCATGCAAGATGATGCAGTTTGTGAGGTGCTGGTGTGGCCCGAGTTGAGCGAGCTAGCAAGGAAGATTTTGTATCAGAAGAAGCGAGGACGTTAGCTTGGAAAGCGAGAAGGTGCCTTTTGGGGTTTGACATGGGTCTTGGCGTAAGATTGACTTGACGGGTGACAGGTGACAGACAGGTGTTTGATCTGGGTGAGTTAAGGCTTGGAAAAGTTAAGGCTGTGCGGTGAAAAGATAGAAATTAACAGGAATCTGCATTGATACTTAATCTGTAGATGACGAAATTTAAAAATAGAGTAAAGTGGAGTGAAATGCTGGTGGGGGGGTGGAAAACGAAATTAAAAGACAGGATGAAAGGAATAAGAGAGATGTAATTGCAAAAGATGAAAGGTGGAGATCTGAAGGCAGATTCTAGAGATTGGAGAGATTCGAGAGATTCGAGAGATTGGAGAAGTTAGAGAGGTTGGAGATTAGGGAGAAGTTAGACTCACTAAAAGGAGGTATCCAAGTGCGCTGACGCGAGTATTGAACAACAAATAGCGTTGCGAACGCACAAAATTTAGAACCTACATATTAATTTGTGGACCAACAAGCAAGCAGTATTACCTGTTCAACCGGTAGACGAATAGTTGACGAGTGGAAGCCAGCAGCGTAGACAAGAAGATGGAATATTCACAACAAACAACTAGTTATAGCAAGCACCCTGGTTGAGTATGATGATTGGAATTTGTAAATTGGAATGGTTGGTATAGTTACTCATTCTAAGGCATTTTTAATTACAGAAGAGAACAAAATTGGTTAGATGATCCGCTGGTGTCCGGTTAAGGGTGTAAGGAGTATGAACAAAGTTCAAGGGGTAGTGGTGGAAGCTGAGAGTATGTAGTACGAACATTGAGAATGAGTATGAACTTGAAATAAATGTTTGATTGCTGGACTAGTTTGATCAATGGAGATTGAGTTTAGAGTCTGAACGATGGTAATTGAAAGTCTTGAACAATACCAACATTATTAAATGATTCTTCTAGTGAAGTAATTGCACATTTTTCAAGTATATATTACTTTCGAAAATTGAACTCCTTTGAGTGCAATTCGTACCAAGCCTCCTCACTTCATTTCTATGCTTTAGACACTCTGGAGATCATCAGCAACGCTTTTGATGTCTTTAATCTTGGGTATTAAAATCAATATTTTCATTTATCTCAAAGCCCCCTTCGGATAACAGTGTTACCTTAAAAAGAACACTTAATTGCATTCTATACTAAATGTTTGTCATGAGGATCAAATTAATTGCTGTTCTAAATTTAGGACACTTTACCAGGGCCTTTATCTTGGATGGCTGATTCTACTTGATAACCAGTTGAAAACGTGATACAATTAATCACAAAGCAAAGCCCCTAGTAGCGAAATTTATATTCTCTTCTAAACTCAAGTACGATCGTTTATGGAGTAGGGTACACTCAATTTAGTGCAAAGTGGGATTGAATAACCTGACTTCTTGAAGTGCTATTCTTTAGCTATGCAATGGCATATCTGACAACTTAACTTGAGAGGTATTGATTGTGATCGTTTGTGGAATTGATCCATACACATTTTGCTCGCTTCTGTGAAATTTAGTTATAAGTGTTATAGATTAGGTTTAATGATTAAACCGCATAACCAATGGGTGCCTATAGAAAATCGCGCACTGATTCACCTTTGATTCTATAATATTTTTCTCTGATGAACGATTGCCACACAAGGTTATTTTGGTCACATTACCTAAATTTCATTTGAAAGTCAATTATTTCAGGTGAGCCATTTCATTCTTTCCGACTAAATTTGACATTTGTGTTTGGTTGCAAAATATCGCGCAAGACTTTTTGGAATCGTTGGTGAATACGTAATTACGACTTCTACCTTTGTAGTTTGAGAATTGTGAGAGAGGGTACAGTTGTTAACCTCAGAACGACAACTTCCCTCCCATTGAGCCTTTTTGTGTTTTGTGAACAGTAATAGAAGGCAAACTTTGTGTGCAAAGGTATTTAACTTGTAAATAATATCTCACTGAAAGAACTCCAAAACTAATTAGGTATTTTCAAATCTCAATGACGTTTTAATATTGGAAGCCACTTTTAATCTGTTTTAAGAGGTGCCCGTTAAAGATATAAAATTCACATACCTTGTATTACTATAACTCTGAACAGACAGAGCAACATCACTTCAAATAGCTGTATGTTTTAGACTTATATTCTCGTAACATGTTGTCGAACTAAAGCAGGTTGTCCATTAATCGGTTGGTTCACCTAAATTCTAAAGCGGGGCATGTCGCTTTAGATGCTTGCTATCATTAAAAAAAGGCACAGTATGGTTTATATGATAAAATAAAAGATCTATTAAATTTTTTTGGACCTTAAACCTAACCAACTTGATCTTATCAGATATGGCGATTGGAAGAAAGATATTACTTTATGTATTCAAGATTCAGTGCAGGCTGAAACTTGAGTGATTTGAGTGTAAACGATAAACGTATCAATAGGGACGTAAATGGTGTTAGAATTAGAGAAGCTGCATACCGAGTTAGTCTAACTAGTGACCCTAAAAAGTTTGGGCTAGAAGTTACCTCATGTAGAAGCTTACTGCGTTTTCTCTTCCACAAGATCTAGAATTCATTATTAGTAAGAATTGAAAAGAGTTCTTCAGTGGCGGGAATACGATAATACTATTGTTCAATGGAAGGATGTATCGGTCTTTGCTTAGTTATTTTATTTTGCACCAGTGCTGACTGAGGTTTTCACAAAAACACTAAGCTTATTGAGAATTGGATGCACCTGAAGCCTCCAAAAGATAGTACAATCAGCTTTATGTAGGTTCAAACATAGCATGTGCTGAGGAAAGGTACCGGTGCCACTTAACTATTGGCTGAAACCCTGACCCAGTGAATGTGAATAGTGCAAAATAAAAAGAATATCGTAACTAAGATCCCTCATTTGTTTAGGTTCAATTCTGCCAGTTAACGTACTCCTTTGGAGGTGATTCTACAATGAGCTTGTTTAGACGAATTCTACAGAAAGCTATTGAACATTTCATTACTCAAAGCAAACTAGCCTAGTTGCTCAACCACTTTTCGAGCTCTCAATACAAAACTGTCACTGATGCAAAAACAATGTTTATGTGGTGCAGTTCTCACTTAGAAAAAATGTATGCCGTGTGAGTTCATGCACTCAAATTTTTTTGTAGAGAGTCGAAGTTGGGTACGGTTGCAGGGCACGTAGACAATCAATAGCCAGAAAGCCCTGCGCTGTAAAACCCTTCGCCATAGAATAGTGATCTTTGAGATTCTCAAGAATGCCTCGGTTGAAGCACGCAGAAATTATTATTTTAACTAATTTTGTTGGGTATCTGCAAGCACTTAATGATATTATTGAATCGTTCCATTGGAACCAATTCACTTAATTTAATGGCCGCTTTGGAAAAGTGTATATTCTACGTACATCGACTGATAAAATACACCAATCTATTAAATTATCGGACCATACAAACCACAACTCAAGTGATTTTGCACCCATCAGACGATTTCAAAAATAAAACAAAAGTAGACTGCTGATTAAAAATACATCTGAATAATTATTCGGAGCATTTCTAGGCTAGAGTTGGATGAATTGTTTAACATATATCAACGTCGTTTGTTGATAGGTTCAATAATTTAATATCTCAATATAGAAATTTCATGATAGATCTTCTCCACTAAAATAACGCCACAGTTATGTTCAAGGGTAAATTTTAGTCACCAGATACTCCACACGACATAGAAGATGAAGTCTAGATACCAATGGCCATTTATAATCAAACTACACAAATCGGCTCTCGGATCGGAGAATTTTAAAAAGTATTTTCTTGCCCACGTTTACCAAGCCTCTTACGTGCAGTCACGTAATGGTGGAGGTTAAAGAACCAGCCAAGGACGACTGAAACGACCGCAAATACGTTACAGCGATCCGAACAACCTGGAACAATAAGTTTCAAAAGGCATCAATATGTATAGACAACACCCAGAAGAAAGGAAAAAAATTCGACGTCAAAGGCCACTTACAAGATTCTGTCAAATTCTAACTGTGCGTTTTGTGCGCAAGATCTATGTGTAACTTAGAAATAAATTTCGACGTAAACGTATACGCATTTGCATGTACGTCAGAACGAATACATAAAAGTAAAACTGATCCATAATTGGAAAGTTGCCCGTTTACTACCATATTGGGAGGGCCGACCAATTTCAATGCCACTGCTTGGGCGGACAGTAGCGTATATATGGAAATGCGTAACGGTTTAGTTTGTGACGTAAAGGTGTGTTGCGATTAGACTAAGATCTTAGATTGGGGGAGCTGATAATATACGGCAGGATCAGCTCGTTTGCGTATATCTTTTGAAGTGGCAGGCACTTTACACGATGGCTAGATCAGTTGTATTTGCCGTTAATTACCAGCTGCAACATGTTGATATGTAAAGAAATAGCACTTGATGGATTAATTAATATACTAATGGCATCAAACTTTAAATAAGATTTTTAAAAAGATCTCACTAGTTGTGTTAGGGTTGGAAGTGAATCTAAGTATCCCTCAGTAAAAGATCTGAGATTATCATGTGAGTTCTTTACCCCATAAGCAAGGATTATCCAAGGGATCTTCTTCAGGAGGGGGATGGTTACAAAAGACAATAGTTTAACCGAATTCCAGTCGTGCGTCTACGTTTACTAGGTTATCGCCAGTTCAGGAAATCGCGTGTAAGTGGCCTCTTCACCAACCACCTTTTGTGTATTTACTAAAGAATTGGTGCTCACACAATAATCATGATTTCGGAGGACGAATTCCTCCTGTTACCTTCGGATCCACTGAACCGTGATTGGCAGTATAGCTCTTCAAATATCAGAAGAATTGCAGAGTCATTTGAACGTCCGATGCCCTCAGAGCTCACTCCATATTCTTCTTCAGTGTACTAAAAATTGACAGGCAAGATTTTCGCAAAAACTCTTTCAGCATGGGGCTCAAGATGCCTCGCGATTTGAGTTTGGGAAATGCTCCCAGTTTTGTGAACAAAACATAGGGGAGTAAGTAAGCATATCCAGGAGGAATTGGCTAAGTAAAAAATAGAGTTTAATGATTTGGTTCGCAGCCAGATTGGAGACAAGCGGCGCAAATGAAATGGGCACAGTGCTTAGACACATAGCTAAAGATGTGAAATCAGAATGATGAAAGCTGAATTCAAATGCTCAGCCGTAAATGTGTAATTACATCAGAGATAATAGCTCACTCTCAACTCACAAATGGCTGTGCTTTTACCCTACCACCAAAGACAAGCATCACATCCTAAAAAAAGATGGGTGAGTACGCCCGAAAGCGGTACAAACTAGATTTTAGAGTTTTCATCAGTTACACAAAGAAGAAGTTGTTGCTTTTGAAATTATTTTGTTCATACACATGCATGGCTTGAAATGAGCATCACTTCGAAGGATAGACATACTTATTGTACTACGAGCAATCCCATGTATAAACGATTGGTTTGATAGAGATTGATTAAGGAGTATATTTTGTGTTCTTGTGAGACGTTTTCATTCTATTTTTCTATGGCAAATGCTGCTTATACGCAAGTTTACGGTTTGTTATTCTGTCAGTATCACTGTTTAACGTATTTAGCCGTAGATTGGTAAGTGCTTTTGTGAAGTGGAGTATTCTCCACTTCTGTATATATATATCGGTGCATGTTCCACTTTGTTGATCTTGGAAAAATACTTGTGACTACAACTTATATATAGCATAACCATAATATAAGAACCATGTCTAATATGTTGAACCCAGACATGTATAGCTTTCAGGCTAGTAACCAGGATATGCCGTATAAGGTTTATGAATCAAATCCTAACGGTGGAACTATCAACCCCAATTTATCATACAACGAGACCCAGCTTGGTTATAGTCAATCGATTCCTGAGCCAGTCAATTTTCACCAGTCTGGAACTGGAGGAGGTGACTTTGTTCAAGGGAACTTCGAACAGGAAATGGGCGACTACAAGCCTCCAGCTGCGCCCACCCAAACCCATTTTAACAGCATTTCAAATGCGTATGAAATGTTTTTGAGGACTCCCACTGTTCCTATAATAGATTCTTCAGCTTATATTTATGGTGACTCCTACAATATGGGGAATACAGAAATAATGGAAAATAGTTACAACAACACAGTCGCACAGAACAAACAGCTGCTACCGCAATTCCTGGATCCGGTCTCCTTCGAAAACCTCATGGCGCACACTCCGCACCTCAACACATCTATCTTCTCGCAACCTTTGGTATTAACAAACCATCTGAACCCATTGGATAACAATGTACACATTTCCAGCTCTTTGGTGGTTCCACCACCTCACAACCAAAGAAGCACAAGTGCTTCGTCTGCATCGTCAGCAAACTCTTCTGGTGACGAGTACATGCCACCAAACATTCGGAAAGAGACGAGAGCATCTTCCAGTTCTATATCCTTATCCATGAAAAATAGGTGCAGAATCTGCAACAAGCAATTCAAGAGACTCTCATCTTTAAAAACCCACTACCACTCCCATACTGGTGAGAAAATGCACAAGTGTCTGTGGGAGGGGTGTGGTAAGTTATTCAATGTGAAATCAAACATGACCAGACACTTCAAATTGCATGTTAGGGACATGAACAAAAGCCCGGACATGAAGAGATCTCACAAGTAATTAACAAGAAACCTTGCATAAATGCCAGGTTTTTTTTTGTAAGTATATGGATTATAGAAGCAGAAAATGGAGAAATTATTAATGAGGTATTCACTCAACTGTTAGTAGAAGAATCTGTAGATGGTGATGAATGGAGTCGAAGGTTGAGCATTTGGTTATAAAAAGAGTACAATAAAGGGTTGTAGCAATTTGAAGTCAGGCTGTGTTTGTAATGACAAATTAATTATTAAATCCAGAATGATAAAATCCAAGAAGAATATTCTTTAAGATTTAGTGTGGATGTTAGGGTGTTCGCAAGGGGTAACAAAGCCTACTTTCACCCGTCGGTAGAAAAGACTAATATGGAAAACAATATTACCCCGGAGCCTAAGCTATAGTTATGGGAAGGGATTGTAGAGGTAGGACACCACTAAAAGTCAATTTGATGTATGGCACTTAGATGATAAGTAGATTGCTATGATGATCAAACGAGCAATTTGAAAAGCCTATTTTGAGATGCTACCTAAGCCTGGTATAGTCATTCCACAAGTTGCAACCGTTTTGTGAAGATAGTGAGGAGACCAGAACACAGCTGAGGGTGAGAATCTTATTTTTTAAGCAATTAGCGAGGAACAAGCTTGAGATGGTTGTGCACCTTTTGCTCAGTCGTTACTCCACTATTTTTACTGTGGTTTATGCTGATCGTCATAGAAAGACTGCATGGTGGTTTTGCAGCAGAAGTACAATAGAAAATGCTATCGCTCTTAAAATTTGGGAGGACAATGCGGGCTTTTTGTTGAGATTCTAATCCAAATTGGAGATACCATCTAATTGTGCATGGTTGATAAGAAAAGGTTCGGTTTTTATTGCTGTTAAAAGTGAATTGCACCTGTATATTTTTTTTTATGTAAGATATCTCAGTTGCATACCAATTTTGAGAATCAATTTTTGAAGAAGAAAATCACTAAAAGCAAGGTATACATATGTGACAGTATTAAATGTTAAGAGAGATCTGAATTCCGATTCAAGTATTATTATTTTTATTAACTGGACCAACAACAACAGAAGAATATGCACCCACGTTTCTGGCCATTGCTAATGACAATTTCCATATATCAATTTTTATTATATCATCCAGCTTTGTGCATAACAGTAAATATGACAGAGTTACGTCAACAGTTTAAAAAGGGACAGCAACGCGGTTAGAGATTGCCCTGCTTCTAGATTTTTTCAACAATAGGACTCTGACACACGAATTAATTATGACAGCCACAATATTAAACGTGAAGATAGCATTATAAGCCTCATTATTGTTTAGAGATATCCCATTTGTTGCTGCATAAATTTGTATTGAAAATATGAGTGAATTTTGATATATGACACAAGGGAACCTCCAACATCGTCATACATAAAGATCTACTATACCTCAAGAGGCTCTTTCTTAACAATAGCTTAACTTTGAGAAGTTGTGTCAACAATTACAAAAGGGGATTCTAACGCATATCTTGTCTATCTGCGGGTGCGTACGGCGCTCGCCTTCCAAGATTCGATTGTGAATTTCTTCTATGAAGAACAACATGTCAAGAACAGTCTTCCATCTCAAACCCTCTAATAATAATTTTATTGTAACATTTCATCTCTTTGAAAGGATCAGCCTTTCCAATGCCTCGTTAATGTACCCTTCCATAGCACCGAACGGCTAAAATTGTACTACAGTGGTTACTCCTTATTAGTGTTGAATGTAGGTACAAAAAAAAAAACTGCAAAACCTTTATGTTACATTGTTATGGCAAGCTATTGGCACCTTGTTCCATGCCAGGAGTCTGAAGATTAGAGTTAGATGAAATTTAACTCATCGTACATTTGCTTAGAATTAGAGGTCATAATGGCCATACTATATTAGTGTTGTTGGAATCGTTACTCTCACCTGACAGCTCAACTTTATATTAAATGGCTGCTAATTTTTTATCGTGCATAAACCATTTCAGATTTTCTTCTTCCTCATGTTAAGTCACGTGAAAATTTTAAATAACGTAAGCCATTAGCTATGAATTACATAATCATCATTACGTAAAACTCACGTGCAGCATCCAACCAACCAAAACATTTCAAAAAAAAATCATACATTGAAAACAGTATAGATAAAATGGCCGGTCACCACGCGATCAAGCTCGTCCGCCACGCTGCAGCAGCCAAACCACATGTTTCACCACAAATCAAGTGGACTTCTAAAGCTTTAGGTGCTAGTATGTGGTTCTACATCTTCTACAGAATCAAGGAAGATGGACCTGTTATCTTTGGTCAAAAATTACCATTCGAAAACCATTAAATTTGCTAAGAAGGGAAGTAGATCAAGAGCATTGCTTGAACTAGTTTCTAGTGTTGATAGAGAATATACGAAATGAATTTTACGTCTGTAGTTTGAGGTTTGAAATTTAATGATTGTAGTAGTGAGAAATCTAAGTCAAGAGAGTTCAAAGAATAAGTTCAATTAAAAGTGAATATTACTTTATGAGATTGGAATTCGAAGGAGTGGGAAGTGTGTACTGACTGATAATTGTTCACAAAATATGCATTGCACTTACAATCGATTACACTGAAGTTGATCATAGTATAAAGTATATTGACATGTAATGAAAATAGATTCATTCTCAAGACTAACATCTCACAACTACTCTACTCAATTGTAAACAAAATATTGATTCCTTTCTTAAATCTTAAATCTTCATATGTACACTATTCATTCACAGAGTACTTATTTTTCCTTAAATCGTAACGAACGATTCTTTCATACATAAGGAACTAGTAACCCCAATTCAAATTTAATCTACAGGTCATCAAGTGCTGTGACCTGTTTGTGAATTGTTGGGTTTTCATACTGTTTTCTTTCCTCTTCCTCTGTACCGTGTCCCTGATCCACGGAATCCTGTTCCTCTTCCTCTTCCAGTGCTACCACCACGAGTAGTTCCATTGGTACCATTTCTAGTACCACGTCCACGCAGTCCTCCTCGAGATGGTCTGAAAAATTTGGATCTTTCGTCATTGCTTCCTGCTCCCTGATCTTCGTCCTCTTCATCTAGTTCTTCTCCGCTTTCTCCAATTTTTCCTCTTAGTGGTTGTCTTATCCCATCAGCTTTGGGTAGAAAATCCATGGGTCTGTGTTTACTGGGTTTATACGAGAATGAATCTCCATCTGTGAAACTGATATCTTGTGAGGTATCATAGTCATCATAAACTTGGCTATCATCTGTGAGGTCAGACGTCCCGTTTGCTTCTGGAGTGAAGTCTTCAGTTTGGGTTGGTGCTGCCTTAAAATTAAAATTGAATCCTTGACTGTTGGTATAGTCGAGCTTGAAGTTCCCCTCTGCGTCCAACTTAAAGATCATAATGTTGTACTTGTCTATGCCAGAACTAGGAAGATACTGCGGATAGAGATTTGGCAGTGACAGCCCCAATGGTGACTTGGGTGGTGAACTTTCAGAAGCTTTGGTTGCTGCCAGACTCGATACATAATCGCACAAATTGAAGTGCCATAAATTGAAGTAAGCTTGGAAGTAGTAGTCGTTAATTCGCTTGAGGATTTTCTTACTTGTAGTGTCTCCATTTTCATCCTCATTTTCATTCCCTTCTTGTTCGGTTGACACAAGCAGTTCCACAGAAGGATTGTTTAGTGTTAGTGGAACAATCTTGTCGATCGAATCATTGATGGAGATTGGGATCTTGTCAAATAAACTAAGTCCTAATTCTATGGACTCTCTTAGTCTAGCACACTCATGATGATGTTGTGTGTCTGTTTCTTCTTCTTGTTGTTCGAGTAACTCGGTGATTTCCTCTTTAATGATGAGCCATAGTTCTCCTAATATCATTCTCAAACGTGAAAACTTAGATCTGTAGTTTTCAATATATCCTGCCAGCCCTCCCATGCTGTCTACAAAACTCATGCCGTTTCCCATTACAGGGTATCTAAAATGTAATCCCTGACTGATTGTGAAATCCGCGTTCGTGATAATGGCCAAGTGTTCAAGGAGTGGGTTCTTGATAACAGGTGCGTGACTCACAAATAGGTTGATGGTATTTTCCAATGGCTCATTCTTCGAGCTCACTACTCGTGAGTATAACTCAGCTATCTGCACCATGCTTATCCATAACTCCCCGACCTTTCCGCTCAAGTTCGAGTATACTAGGTTCCCACTGTCGAAAAGACTGTGGATCTTTAGCGATCCTCCCAACCCATAGAGTCTGATGTTGGGTTGTGAAGCTAGTGGAGTTTGAACCGTATAATTATTCAAGTGGTCAATCAAATATAAGTTGGGTATGGAAAACTCACCTGTGTGCAACTTATCAATAATCTTAGGGTCATCCAATGGTCCATAAACTGTGTACACGGGACACGGTAGGTGTGCATGTCCTTCCAAGTACAGTGTGAATTGACTCAAGCTAGACTCTCCATCGTCAAGTTTTGCTTTAAACCGGTTGAACTCGTCCGTAGACCCGTTCGCTGCTATTCCTCCATTTGCTACACTGTTGATTAAACTGAGGTTATTGAGTTGTTCAACCAAATCAGGTTCCAAAACTTCCAGGAATGCAACAATCTGTTTCAAGTAGTTGAGGTCTTTATACTCCTCAATGGTATCAGCATCCCATAAACCGAAATTCCCCGTGTGTACTATTATATCTATTGGGTTTCCTTTAGCAGACTCTCGTTCGTATAACTCAGTTAATACCTGGAGGTTACCTTGAATGTCTGAGATTGTCAAGACACGTAGATTTGATTGCATCGTGTGTAGTTGTATTTATGTAAGCTCTCTTTGAGGCTTTTAATGTTATCAGTTCCTCTCTGATATCCAATCAGAATGAATTTTTTATGTTGGCTTCTGTTGATATCTCAGTGGAATATAGATATCCTTCTTTTGATATCTCAGTGGTATATAGATATCCTTCTTCTGATCGTATCTTTGTGGAGATATCTTAGTTTGGTGGTATCTTTCTGGAGACGTCTTTTTAGTGTAGATATCTTTTTAGTGGTGGTATCTTTCAGGTATAGTTATCTTCTAATGATATCTTGTTGTAATTCTACTTTCTTTCTGATATCCTCTAATCTTAACACTTCAAATACCTTAATGTCCCTTTTTTGTGTTTATGACTCCTCAATTAATAACCAGTTTTAATGTTTCAAGCTAATCTGGGATCTTTCTTATGGATGTACTCTTTGAATGACAACAGTCTCACTTTAAACTTAGTATCTTGTTCGTTTTTAATCCTGCCAAAATCTATCTCTCGGCCGTATGTGGTTTTCAATCCCTTCTAATCAATTTAATATAACAATCCGTTTAATGATCCAAACAGTTAATGAAGAGTAAAAGAATCCGTAACAATCTTTCTAATATCTCTTAGTCTTTAACACTAATCAATTCCGAACCTTTTAAACTAACACTGTGTTTACCTCTTTCTCTTTTGAATCACTTTTAAGCACCACCTAATTCAAAACTCAATTACTTCAACTCAATCACTCAATAATCACTCCTATCAACTTATTCTCGTTCGTCCACACAAACAATCAAATAAAAGAATCCAATTGCGTGTCTCTCAACCTATAGTCGCCGTTCACAGTCTCTCAGCTGGCACTATTCGTGTAGGGTATAAATTTTTGTCTTTGGCTTTTGGCTTTTTTGTCTGTAGAATTTTGACTTTTTGGTATTTTCAATCTTTTTTGGGTATTCTGGACCGAAGTATCCTTTGAGGTAGCAACAGTTGAGTGTTGATTGGTATTATTGCCTTTGAGATTACTTATTGTTAGGTCAAAGGGCTTTATAAAGTTGATCTTGAATCGAAATTGATATTGTATCATAATAATTTTGATTTCATTACGGTGAATTGTGGTCCTTGTTCTTAACCGCTTGAATTATTGAAATTGTTTGGTGGGAGAATATAAGAAAGGTTTAGAGTTATAGTATATGGGATGTTGGAACCACTGGTGAGGCTACGGAATGCTATAATAGAAGGGAATTTACCTATAACGAAGCGCCTCCTACTGAGGTTCCCTGAATTATGGCTTAACGTTGATCCGCTGAATATGGGATGGAGCAATCTTCATTATGCTCTGTACCATGGGAATTATCTTATATGCTTTCATTTGATTTCGTTTTTGAACCAATGGGCTGGGGATCTTACTGCTGCATATAGTCATTTGGACTTGATCCTGTTTGATGAGTTATCTGTGTTACATATATCTATCATTGGCCATCATTCTCAAACCTTGCATTATTTACTTCAAGAGTTCCCAGGCCGAATATGGTTGGATTATGCTGGAGGTTCATTAAAACAAACCCCACTACATTATAGTTGTATCCATGGATTCAAAGAAGGTGTCAAATTACTCCTCGAGTTTGGAGCCGACTGGCTGAAGACCGATAGTAATGGAGACTCATGCTTACATATGTGTTTCCAGTATGGACATTTCGAATGCATCCGAGTGATCCTACAGTTTGTCGCCAAAAACGACAACAAAAACGAAACATTAGCTACAATGAGCGCACAAATGAACCTGTTGGAAGATATAAGAAACTCCAAAGGCTGGAAAGCTTACGACTACGCAAACGACTTTTCAATCGTAAAAAGATATAAAGCACTCAAGAAGGAAATGCTCAGCATGGACATATACCAATTCCAAGACTCAATTCCATTGGACTTTGGCTCTGCAAACTCGTCACTACTTAACTTGTCTGCGCCTCAATCACGCCACACCCCAACTGAAACAAACAAGATATTGAAGAGCCCGATAGTTCCCATGTCTCAGAGTGCATCTCTGAAAGAGAATGAACTTGAGTCGTCTCCTGTTACTCCTACACACACTGGTCCCTATACAAATGGTATTTCTGGCACTACTATAACAGCAACAACAAAGGGAAGAAGAGCTCACTCTCAATCGCTTCCAAGCGGAGTTCCCCCAGACGGAATTATCAACAACAAAACAGCGAAAAGAGAAGTAACCGTAAGAAAGAGATCAAACACAAGTTATAACTACCGTCCTCCAAACCCAATTCCTTCCACCAGCTTTACATCGGCACCTCGAAGCCCACAAACCCCACAATCTATCCGTACCCCATCCCTTAAATCGGTAACAATCTCACCGTCTGTAAGAAAAACAGATGATGAAGAAATTGGGGGATCTGGTGACGATGATGTTGTTAGTGGAGGACGAAAAAAGAGTTCCTCCGTGTCGTCTGGACCTCCTCTCCAAAGCCCGTCGTTAGCAAGTGACGACAATTCATGGCCTACAATCACAAATAGTCCCAGCCAACCGAGCGCACAGTCTGTCCAAGAGTCGAAATTGGAACCACTACACGAGTCTGGATCTGGATCGTCTGTGTCATCGTCTACATCAACCATTTCACTGGCTACTGCTTCACCTTCGCATATAGCAAGACCAGAAAATCGTCCACGAAGATCATCTTCAGCACTGTCAATAGTCAAGAATGTGGCATTCAGCAGCAGCAGAACCTCATTAACGAACTCTATCAACAACCTAGACTCTCCTCGGAGAAGAAGACCCTCACTACTGAATCGATCACTGGGAAGTGATAGGGAGGAGTTGGCTCAATTGAGAAAAACACGATCTTCTGGAACCTTGCCTGGAATCTTGAATGTGACAAAGACAACCCTGTTACCACCCCCTTCACCAGGCTTCACATCAACGAGAAATTCACCTTCTCCTATGATGGAACATGAAATCTCTGAATTGGGTGGACTTGGAGGACTCGGTCATTTCAGCAATGATTCAACTGAAAGTTTGAAAAAGGGTAATGTAAATAGTGTGAGCTTTAGTAGGGTGAGATAGACTTATGTGTGGGCATCATCAAGAAGAAATTGTGTCAATTGGTTAAAAATAATGAGGTTTATCGTCTTTGAGAGGTAATGAAGTTTATCGTCTTTGAAAGATAATGAACAGATCATTTAAGTGAATCATTTAAGATTGAAAGACTACTAAGTGGTCAAAATCTGAGTTAAGATGAATGAACATTATGATTATTAAGGTTATCATTATATTCTCGTTAAAGATCTATTCTCGAAAGCGAGATCATCTTCGGGTCAATGTGTAAATAACTAAGGCAAATAACTTGAAAACACCAGGTGTGTTAAAATAAGTGAGTTTAGACATCATCTATATTGTTTAGTATCAATTCAAAGACAATGATTAAGATAACACGTTAAGACTAAGAAGTGTCATACCGAGTATGATGAGTCTAAATAACTGTAGAATCTCTTAAAGAAATACACATTACTCCTGGAATTATTCTGTTTACAATACACGTCTCAACTTCAGTTGATCTGAAATCAAAATGTTCGGTTGAAAATTGGACTTTTCATATCAATACCAGTAATGGGAGTAGACAGTGATGGTAGTAAGAAACAGACATCTATAAGTCGGTTCTTCCAAGCTGCTCCCAGTGCAGAAGCCAATGATAAGAAGAAGGGATTGACAGAAAGGGAATCATCTAAGGTTGGGAAAGATACTAGTATTGAAGAGCTGAAAAGTTCAAAAGCACTGAAATTTAACAAGACTGTAAACGATAACAAAGACAAGGAGATTGAAGTGATTGATCTCGAAATCGATGAAGATGAGGTACAGGAGCACACAACTACTAGCAAGGTTGACTTAAGCCATTTAAAGAATCCAAGTGAATCAAAGAAAGTAAATGTACCGAAGAAACACGAACTCCAGAAATCAAAAGAACTGAAGACACCAAAGAAACCTTTGAACCCAGAAGAGGAGAAAGTATCTGAAGCTCCCATACCTCCTAAGGAACCCAAAACCAAAGCTACTAAAACTACTAAAGCTACTAAAGCTACAACTAAAAGAACTTCAACCCAACCACCAGCTAAAAAGAAGAAATCATTAACTCCACTAGAGAAACAAATTGTGGAATTGAAAGATCAACACACTGATAAGCTTCTTCTATGGCAAATCGGCTACAAGTACAAACTGTTTGGAGAAGATGCGCGTATCTGTTCGAGCATTTTGAACATCATGTTCTTGGATGGAGGAGATGGTGGACTGAAATCGAACCAATTCTCATATTGTTCGTTTCCTGATTTTAAGTTGCACATCAATTTGAAGAGAATATTGACACATGGATATAAGGTTGGGGTTGTCAAGCAATCAGAGTCTTCTATTGTAAAGTCAGTTGAGAAAGGTGGTAGTAGTGATGTTATGAAACGTGAAGTTACTGGAGTTTATACAAAAGGTACTTATATGTCTGACGAATTTGTTGCAGGTAATGCTGCTAGTAGTAGTACTGCAGCGGATGAAGCCTCCGATTACATTGTGTGTATACATGAACAACCTACTAGAAATTTCAGTATCGTTGCTGTCCAGCCATGCACTGGAGAAATAGTCCATGATCTGTTCATTGACAACATTGATTCCACGGAGTTGGAAACAAGGCTTCTATACTTGTATCCCAGTGAAGTTATAGTTGTAAACGAAGGAGAAGACAAGGCTCTGATATCTTCCGGTACAAGAAAAATAATAAGACTGGTGAACCCAGAAGTTCTAATGGTACATAAGAAGGAACGTCCAGACACAAGAGACGTGCTACTTCAAAACTTCATCGACATAGACAATGGAAGATTCAAACACTTGGGAGAATATTACACTACCTCATTTTCAACTCTGGTGCAACTATGCATAACAGAATTGGTTTCATACCTTTCAGAGTTCAAGCTCAGCAATATCTTCACCATCAAAGAAAATGTGAAAACGTTTGCTGATTCTAAAAAGCATATGATTCTACCAAGTAACACTTTATATGCTTTGGAAATCTTGAAGAACTCAACAGATCCAACATCGAACTTAGGTTCATTGGTATGGCTTTTAGATCACTCAAGAACAAGACCTGGTAAACGTTTGCTCAATAAATGGATCTCGAAACCACTTATTGAAATAGAAAAGATTCGAGAAAGGCATTTGGCTGTTGACGACTTAACAAAAGGATTTATTCAAGTAGTTGATGCCCTCAAGGGACTACTTGATAAAATAGGAACCAAGTTAGACTTACAAGAACTCTTGATTAAAATTCATTATTCTGCAAGT
This sequence comes from Kodamaea hsintzibuensis (nom. inval.), assembly GCA_030568835.1. NCBI lineage: Eukaryota > Fungi > Ascomycota > Pichiomycetes > Serinales > Debaryomycetaceae > Kodamaea > Kodamaea hsintzibuensis (nom. inval.). The sequence continues at coordinate 867,413 of JAJMJA010000002.1, forward strand.
AACCACACAGCAAAAATCAGCAGAAGAGAAGTTTACTTGCTATTAGAATGCTTCAATGGAGTCATCAAGATGTTTCGCGAATTTGAAGACTCAGTAAAGAAACTCTCATTGAGTTCACCTTTGCTTCAAAAAATATTTGATGACTTACAAGAATTGTCTCGTGTTGATATTATTTCTAATTTCATGGGTATGATAAACATCTCGTACATCCTCAATGAGAAAAAGGACTTGGAGGAAGAAAAGACACAATTCTTTAATCTCAACTACAGAAACTGGGAAGATGTATCTAAACAAATGCTGCACATAAGTGAGCTAGAAGCAGGCTTGGAAGAGGAGTTACAGGATATAAGAACAATTCTCAAGAGACCCAACTTGAATTATGTGACTAATATGAAAGAACCGTACTTAATTGAAGTACGGAATGGTAAACAAGTTGATGAGCTTCCTTCCACCTGGCGTCGTATCAATGGTACTCAATCAGTGTCACGTTTCCGGACTTCTGAGTCTGCTCGTTTATACAAGTTGTTACAATATCACCGTGAAATGTTACAGAAGTGTTGCGATGATGCTTTCCATCAATACTTATCAGAAATTGACGAAAACTATGCGTACTTTACAAGTATTGTTGAGTCGCTCTCAACTTTTGACTGTTTGCTTTCTCTCCTGGCTGCCAGTAGTCTTGGAGATACAGTAAGGCCCGAATTATCTGATGAACAGATTATTGAAGTAACGAGTGGAAGGAACCCAATTATAGAAAGTTTACCTCACACTTCAAATTATGTTCCGAATGACATTAACCTTCGGTATGATAAGGAGCGAGCATTGATTATAACAGGACCAAATATGGGAGGTAAATCGCTGTATGTTAAGCAAGTAGCTCTTTTGGTAATCATGAGTCAGATTGGATGCTTTTTGCCATGCCAATCTGCCAAAATGGGAATTTTTGACTCTATCTTCATTCGAATGGGTGCAAACGACGATATTCTCAGAGGAAACTCTACATTTATGACTGAGATGTTGGAGTGTAGTAACATTATCAACAATGTCACACCTCGTTCGTTGGTGATTTTAGATGAGATTGGAAGAGGAACTGGAACAAGTGATGGTATTGCGATCGCATACTCCATCTTAGACTATTTAATCCTGTCCACTTGTAATCCATTAGTCTTGTTCATCACTCATTACCCATCACTTCATGTCTTGGAAGATATCTACCCAAAGTTGGTTGCAAATTACCATATGGGCTTTCAACAAATCCAAAAAGAAGGTCAAGAGTTCCCCGAAGTCATTTTCATGTATAACTTGGTACGTGGTGTTATTAATAATCTGTATGGTCTTAATGTTGCCAAATTAGCTAGCATACCGAACAGCATAATTACAAAAGCTTTTGAAATTAGTGAAGAGCTCAAGCTACAAATTGAATCGAACTCACAGGTGAAGTTCTCCAAGACGTTGCTCTCTTTAATTAAGAACCAGGATAATGATGAGACTACCCTTTCGAGTTTGGAGTCGTTGTTTTCATACATATAATATTGCATAATTATAGAGGAAGTTTCTGGCACTACATTGCAAACTAGAGTGAGATTACTCACTTTTTAAACTACCATCTATAAACTAAAAATATAACGAACCCTGTCGTTAATCATATCGGTCATTATTCCCACTTCTGTGCATTCTAAGTTAACTTAAAAAACAGAATGCAAGCTTCGTTGAATACTTCAGGATTGTCCAAATAAATATGATGCCCAGCATCTTCTATTATTTGAAATGTAGATAACTTATTGTTCCTGGAGTAAATCTTTTCATGTAAGTATTCTCCTCCCTTTGGATTCATCCAATCTTTGTCACCATACACTATAGACACTTCGACTTCTGAATTGAGAATGTACTCACTTAAGCCTCTGTCACACAACGGAAGTCTCGGCAATATCTCGTGGTTAATGAACTTTGCTATAGCCAATTCTCCAGATCCTTGGAATTGATTAAATATTGAGTACGAGTAGTTGTGTAGTTTCAATACGAGATCCTTAGAAGTTTCGCTATCTGTTTCGTCATCCAGGTTTGACTTGACGTTTGCAAATCTTTTGAAGGACCAATAACTCAATATCTTCAGGTAAAAGGGTCCAAATTTCTGGAGTATTTGGAATGGTGACATGTGGTATTTCCACAAGTTTTCTATTACAAAGTTCTTAGGGAACTTAGGCTTACCCAACTTATCCCAAAGTTGGTATACTTCGTCTTCATAAACGTCTTGATCTGCAGTTTCGATCAATTCTCCGAATGGGTCGCCACCCTGTTCATGGTGATTGAATTGGTACTTTTTATTTGTAATTAAACTTACGTAGCTTGATTCCGTTCCCATTGGACTAACCAACATGAACTTCTTTACCATTCCTGTTTTGTTGTATTTGAGGAGGTAGCAACTTGAGAGGTATGCTCCCATTGAGTGTGCTATTATTTCGAATCTTTTGATGTTTCTTGCCAATCGCCACTCTTCGATTTTGTCAATGAACCAACATTCTGCCTCCACTACTTGCTTTATTTTATCTGTGTGTGATGTAGGTTCTTTGAGGAGTTCAGCAGGGAATTGAGGTCGGGACGAGTTTCCAAATCCAGGCAAATCAATGAGGTGAAGTCTTAAACCTGGTTTGGATTTAAGTAAAGGTTCGACATTTTTGATAAAGTATCCGATTGCTGCCATGTATCCATGGATTATAACGATGTGGGTTTCTTCCTCACACGGTTCATTATTTTCCAAGTAGAATTCATGAATGGTTACTTTGTTGTCCAATTGGATATCGAGGAGTTCTCCATAATAAGTATGTTCTGTCTTCTGGCTCTTTTGTTCCACCGTATAGTTGGTTGACGCCAGCGGAGTTTGCAAATAAATATCGTCAGAGAGAATCGCTCTAAACAATTCATATTCCGTTTGTCTGTTCTTTACCTTTGCAGTACGCGTACTTTCCAGTTCACTCGTATCTGAAGGATACTTCAACTCACCGGAACTCATCCACCAATCTTTGAATGAAGTAGTCAAAGGAATAGAGCTAACTTCTGTAGCATCATAGCTTCGAGGAACTGAAGAATCTGTAGACACACCTTCAGCCACTTCATCCTGAGGCTTCCCCATAGTCTTTATTGCATCTTGAACTAATGAAATCATAATAAATAAAGTGATCTTCAATATTAACTTTTTTTGTTCTTATCTCTTATCATTTAAGGTGCAAAAAAAAAGGGCGTTGCAACATGAAGTTCAAATCAGTAATAGTGAGATCTATCGAAGGTGTGGGGAATTGAGATGGGTAGTTGGTGTATTTAGGTAATATGTTGAGTATACGATGCAGATTTTGTCATTCAATAGGATTTGATTTAATTGATTGTGTGATTTATTATGTTACTATTTGATTGCTATTTATGATTGCCATACATTTTTACAAGAACTTGAATATTAATGGAGTGATTATTGATGGTTAGGAATCATTGAAGTAGATTGATAAATAGATTGTGAGGTTGGAGTATGTAGATTTTTAGTTTTGTAATAGTAGTAGTAGAAGTAATGCTTGTTTAGTTCAGTTGAACATTACTACTTTCAGTACTTGGATCTTATCGCGTGCTCCTTCCTTTCTTTGTATTAACAAACTCCCTTATGATTATTTACTTTACTGTCTATTTAACTATACCAATTCCCCTACAACTCAACTGTTTCTAGCTGGACACTACTCTATAACCATAATATCACGCATTCAATAAATACTAGTTTCCATCTCATTAGCTCTCTTCTTCTCTTATCTTTCTTCGACCTTTCCCTCACCCTCTCATTTGTCCATTCTTTTGATTCTTTCATTATTATTACTATAAATCGCCTACAATCAAATCAATGCAAATAAACGCGTTCCGTCTATTCATTACCTATTGTTATAGGATTGATCCAGGGTTGAGCTACTTTCTTCTTAAAAGACATTGATTACCAATGACGTTTGTGCATTTCTGATAACGAACTTATCTCTTACTCTACCAATAATAAGAACATCTCCACTTGTGTACAAAAAGAATCTTCCTTTGAAACTCTTCGAACTAATTGCCGTTCCACACTATCCTTAAGCTTGAGCTAATTTATCCACCAGACACATTTACTAACCTCAGTTTAAGTTTCTAATTGTCCTTATTTAATTAGCTTACGAAAATGGCTGCAAATTAAATTCTGCTTCTATCAATACATAATAAACCAGTTACTGAATATATGGCAACTATAAAAATCGAATCTATTCCAATTGGAGCTTCTCCTTGTGTGCAAATGTAGCCTTTTCCTCATCAATGGACAGAGCAGCGTCGTTACTTTCCACCCCTTCTGACATATTAACAACCAAAGGTCTATGGAATCTTTCAGGTCCAAGAAGAACTACTACCAACATATAAGCAAACACAGCCCCGCAAAAGATAGCCATCACTAATCCATAATTGTAAGCATCAGGCGCAACTTCAGGAAGTGGGAATTTCTGACCAAGCTCTGCTTCGATCGTACTGGAAGCACTCAGTGCCAAGTTACCAAGCTGATAAACTATACCACTCATGAATGCACGGTTGAGAGGATTGGTCAACTCCAACAAATGAAGAGGCGCCACACCCCAAGCTCCCATAACACCAAAGTTCAAGAAAAAGTAACAGACTATTGTTGTACTAACCTTGTCCACCATAAACGAAGGGTATACGAATATACCACTCCAAACAACACAAATAATCAATGTAAGTCGACGACCAAGAAGTTCGGTAAGCTGTCCAAAGAAAACACCACCACATATGGCACCCAAGTTTGTAACAACAGTGATCACTGTTCTTAAATCAGCACCGTATAAACGTTGTTTGGTAAGCAAAGTCGGATACAAGTCTTGAGATCCGTGACTCATGAAATTGAACCCGGCCATAAGAAGAACCAAGTAAATGAACATAAGCCATTCTTTCTTAAACACTTCCAACACTCTGAAGTCGTATTTCCCTCTTGGAGTTCCAGCCTCTTCCATTTCACGATCTTTGACTTCTCTTTCTGCCTTCAATTTGAGAAATGCAGGTGACTCTGGCCAAAAAAGTCTCCATGTAACTAATGGAACTGCCGAAGATGCGCTAAACCAGAACAATACACGCCATCCTTCGGTCTTCTTGTATTGGAACTCAAAAGCTCTAAAAAAAACGGCTGCAAAAATATATCCCAAGTTGTATCCTGGAAGGAAAAGACCAGATAATACAGAAGCAGCCGAAGGGAATTTTCGTTTCACTGGCTCGTCGTCGATTATTGGTTTTTCAACTTCTAACTCATCGCCACCATTTGTTGGACTGGAGACTCCAATAGATTCCAAGGCAGTGCACGCGGCATTTCCGTACATCCCTCCCATAAGTATACCGAAGATAGCTCTCACACCCAAAAACTGTTCGTAAGTTTGGACAAACCCTGTACCTATCTCAATCATCATAAATAAGGTACAAATGACAATAAATACAGGTTTTCTTCCATAGTGGTCAGAAGCCTAAAATGTTAGTATAGAACTATAATTCAGTAAAATGAAAAACGTACCGTTCCAAAAATCAAAGCACCAAACGATCTAAACATCAAGACAAGTGTAAGCCCCCAAGTGATTTTAGTGGTTGTTACATTCAATGTGTGGGCTATTTGAGAAGCACTAACAGAAACACAAAAGAAGTCCATAGCATCGACAGTCCAAGCAAAGAAACCCAAGCCATAAAAGTTCCAGTCCTGCTTGTTCAAAGAACTAAGAGCAGGAAATGGGTTAAGTGAATCATACCATCTGATGTCTGACTTTAGAACAGGAACATCCAATAGAGTTGGGATTCTTTTTTTAAAATATTGGCCTATAGCTACTGCTGAAAGGTCAGGTTTCGCAAGATAGCGCCTTTCTTGAGCTATGATTTCTTCTTTCGACATTTGGGTGATGTTGCAATCAAAACTCTAGAGGAAATGTTAGGTTTAAGTAGCAGCAAGAATTTCAACCAAAAATGATTGCAAAAGCGATAGACATCAATGTGCTTTGAGTCGAGATTGCGGGGATGGGATTGGGTTCCCAAAAAATGGTGTTTGTGACCTAGAAACTGGTATAAAGAATAGTTTTGAATACCAAAGAAACCAAACGTCTGCTCCCCTCTGCCCCGCTATTTCAAGAGACAAAGAGAACAAAGTGGGGCTTTTTGGTCTGTTTTATGGGGGAAGATGCTGTATCAAGGCAGTTAATTAGTAGAATAGGACCTATGGAGAAATGGAGAAATGTTTAAAAAGTCCGGGGAACTGCAGCTAACATTTTCTTGTATATCTAGTGACAGGGAATAATTTTATTTTGCAGCCATTAAAAATCGTTCCAAGCTGTGGAAGTTGGGTGTAAATTTGATGGACACTCTTCAGATAATGGTATGTGGTGCAACATTGGAAGAGATGATCAAGTAGACTAGCTTCTTGAGTTCGCTACTGTCTGTGACTACTCTCAAGTGATATTTTTTAATAAAAAATCTTTTGCCGTGGCAATTGATGAGTGCATTGAAACGATCGCTGAAACGATGATCTTTTAAGTTCTGAGCTTCAATAGAATTAGACTTTATAACACAGAACAAAGACTATGCATTTCAGGCAAACCAGGAGAACTCCATGTATCTCCGATACCATAGAATCTACCCCACAGACAAGCTGTATTCATGCACCTCCACGATAAAAATATCAAACAGAACAGTTTGGAATTAGGTAGAATCTCTTTAGCTTGAGTTCCAGCTGCATTCATGGGTTGTGTGTATACTACCAAGTTGGACAAAATCTGAAGAGCTATTTCTCTAGACCAAAGCAATTTTTGGTACAAAAGGGAGCCTTTTGAAGAGAAGACATGCCTGTAGGCATTCTTTGCATGTTGGTCTTTTAATTTAAACAATGAAATTTGACTCTAGTGGTTATATGCTCTTGTTAAGTATCAGCATTGAAAATTACGTCAACTGTTCAATACGAATACGTTTGTGATATTTCAAATAGGATTAAAGATATTCGTATAGCTTGAAGACGATCCTAGTTTTACTATTTTCATTTGCAAATGATTGCAAAATAATCGTAAATGAGGGGGTGAAGTATATGAATTTTCAGTTGTTCAACAAATACTTTATGGGTGTCTCCATAGAATATTCATCAAATGATATATTGAAACCCAACAGTAATCTCTTTCGTAGTTGTTGGTAATGTTCGGAATTCTTTCTACTTCTCCTTGTCTACTCATTAAAATATATAATTAGAACAGCCAATCTCCATTGACTCTGTCTGTTCACTTACACTACAAACACCCATTCGCTCAATTTATCCACCGGCACCATTTACTCACTCACTTCCTTTTACCCTTTTACTACACCTCCTCTCTTGCATCCCAAATTCTTTTTGGGTACTTTACTACAAAATTCATCCTGTCCATATATTCCTAATCTATTCCATAATAAACCTACTTTTGTCCTTCAAAGTCAGTGTAAGGAGGAGGGTTTGAAGGAGTGCTATTCACACCTTGGTTACCACTTGATCCGACAGCTGGAGCCTGGTTTGTTGAACCGTAATTGGCCTGAGGAGCACAAGTTGCAGTTGGCTCCGTTCTGTTTGTATGATGATGGTGATGGTGGTGTTGATTCAAAGTTTGGTTTTCCAAATCATTTCTATACACATAGTATATGGTCGAGTCGCCATTTCTATGGTATGGTGGGTACTTGGCAATGATGTACCAAGAATGAATCAACCCTGGCAAGTACCCTAATAAACATAACAAAATATTGATTAACGAGTCACAGGTGCAAATACCTCTTCTGATCCACACCGGCAAAGGTGGGAACAAAACAGATAAAACTATAAGGATAACATCCAACAAGCACGAACACATCTTTATCGATTAAACTCTTTAACTAAGGAAGTGGCAAACGTTTATATACTTTTTTTTGCATGATTGATTTATATGTGCGCTACCAAGTATTAGGCTGTACAAACGTGGATTGGAGCCGCATGGAGAGTTCCGAAGTGGGAATGAGTGGATAAAATTATGACAGAGATACGGCTTAGCGCTAGTTTGAGAGTCATGAGTGTCTTGTATGTTTGTTTAGTCTTCTTGAAGTTTCACTAGGTTACTAATCATCAGATATAGTATTCGTATGAAAAGGATGAATGATTTTTTTCTTATGGTAGAAAGCTTAAACGACTGAGATTAAGGGTCCAGGGTTTAACTGTAGAGTTTTGAAGCAATTGAGATCTTATGCCACCTGTGAAGTGAAATTCATTGAGGTAGGTGAAACGGGAAACCGTTAGGGCTAACTGCAATTAATGTTATATTACGCATGACTTAATTTTATGGAATTTGCCATTAATTTACAAAATTGTGAAAAATCTTCAGACTGAGAGTCATCTGACCTCTTCCACTTTGATTCACCTCAATAACCATGGTTAAATGAAGAATATCTATTCATAAATACTTATAAGTTTTACTACTTTCTTTATGCTCTGTAAATTTAATGAAGTTTTACAGATGTAATGGTTTCGTTCACTGATATATTTAGTTAACTACACAAGATTCAAGAGATGATAAGATTTTTTTTTTAATTGTGGTACAACTGATTTAATATCTAATAGAATCGTAAGGTTTGGAAGGCAAATTACGTATGAAATGAATAGGCAAGAGGTGTTAAAAATAATTTGGATATTGGTTTTGCCAGAGATTGAATTTACATAAGTGAAGTTACCTATTTACTTTGTGGCCGTCCAATGAGTTAGTATCCTTGCACTATTGATTGGTTTTACAAAAACAGATCTAATGCAAGATAATGCATTATAATTGAGAGTGCAGTAAAGATAAACTTAAGGGTACAGTATAATTGACTTCTACTTTAACATTCAAGTACTTTAGTATATGTTCTTACTTTGGAGTGGTTGTTATACAAGTTTAATTGAGATGATGACAATTTAGCATTGTTATATTGGAAAGGAGAATCCTAACAACTCTAGCTTACAGGCTGAATTAAACTCAATTCATATCACTTACAATAGAGAAGTCATGAAATCAAATACGAGATACTATATAACAGGTAGAGGAAAACGAGGACAGAAGTTTAAGACCAGCAGCAAGCTTCAGTAGCATAGGCTTTCCCTTTTCAATAGATAAAAAGCACATCATCATCTCTTTGGAGATTTGTGCCATTCCATTTTTTTAGTAATTTGACCATCGCCAACTCTGGCGTAGCCAGTCCCAGTTGACTCAACCGATAGAAATAACCGCAAATGGTTTGCTTTTCAACATCACTGGTACATTCCATTCCTGCTATCAACATCTGCCATTGAAGTGAAGCTAATCTGAAATCGACATTGTAAATAGTCATAAGCTCAAAAGTAGGAATGGTAACTTTTGTACGACTAGAGTGGCTTGGGTATAACCGATTTATGGTTGCTAGGCAGGACTGGACAAATGCTGTGTTGGAGGTGGCCATCCATTCCTCGTTGCAAAAGCTATCGATTTTCTTATTAGTGAACTTCTTATTCAATAGCGGAGTAAACTGATCGACAATCAAGCTGACCAGATTATCATCAAACAACTTGGATTTACGACACATTTTCATGAAGGTGATAAGACTCTTTAAAGGCTGTAGACAGTCGACATGAAAACCAAACATAGAATAGAATGAGTTTTCAAGTAATCCTAACTTAGTCAAAGAGTCCTGCTCTATTTCATTTATGGTGAAGTACCGTTCAATTTCGTTTTCATCTAGCACCCCTCCTTTAGATGTTGAGAGCCACGCGAGAATCTCGAATTTGAGAAACCAATGCTTGCAAAAGATGGTACACAGAGACTGTTTTCCAATGTTTACGTAGCGTAGGAAATTCTTTGCTATTGTTAATTGTTTACGCCACTGCCGTGAACCAGTTGCTGCAAAACCTGCTGCAAAAAGTAAATTGATAAGCAAATGCCCACTGATTGAGATACTTTTTTTGCCTTCAATATGGTAAATAGAGAATGCAACATAATTGTATTCATTGTAGATTCTCTTGTGTGCAATTGCACCAAGGGATGCTATCAAGTAAGGCAGGCATTCCCATGCTTTTGCAAATTTCAAAAAAATCTCTTTCACTACCTTGAAACTTTTGGTATGGAGACTCAATGGGATGATAACCAGTAAAAATGCAGTATAGAAGTTGTCCGTGTGGAATGAATTGATTCTAAATCTTGTCGATAACCCGGGGCAAGTATTGAGGATAGCTGATTCCACCACCATAGGCTTCTCTATTTCCCTTTTCTCTGGATACTTACACTGAGCACTAAGTTTGATCATCTTATTACCCTTCTTGATTTTCTCACTAGCTTCAGTACATGGTGGACAATCGTCGACACCGTTACCATTACAAGTTATGCTCAGTACCTGACATGGATAACAACTGACAGGATTAGAGTCGAGAATTGGTGAAGTGGGCATTACTCGGAGTGTTAAGTTCTTCAAAGTTTTCCACTTTTAACACATCTACACTTTTATAGTTTACAAGAATGAACACATTTCAAATATAAAACACATTCAACACATAGAACACATTAAACACATTAAACACATTCAATACAATTTTGCAACCACAAAGTGCTTACCTAATATACAGCAATCCCCAGTGGTTTCACTTTAGCCACCAATAAGAGCAACCTATTGATAGTGAAGTAGGATGCTGACATATTTAATTGACTTAAAATCTCGCATAAACCCTATTACAACTTGCTTCCGCTTGAAAATATGGTTGGGACGGCTATTGCTTTCCTTCCATTTTGGTACCTTTTGAAAGATCCGAACTTCAATAGAAAACTCGGAAAGGAAATCATCCGTGGAAGTGCTATCGTTTCTTTTTTGGGTTTGACTTTTCCGTGGCTGCAAAATGTTTAGATAACCGAACACGCTTTAGCAAGGGCGTGGAAGCTTCATGAAGGTTGCTAGAAATGTATATAAACCATTGAACATCCCATAATTAGTCTACCTCATAACAATAATTACTACAATAACAACAATGATAGCATCGTCAGCAAGCAGCATTGATTCTTCTGTGCATAGCACACCAAAAGAATTTGCAACTCAAGATCAACTTAACCCTAGACAATATGAAGCTGAATCCGACACAACGATGTTAGAACGCACCGAGACATCTAGATCTCTAAAAGAGTTGGGACTCCCTTCGAGAGCAGATAAAACCATAGATAACAGTATAGTCCCTGTTGACGATCCCATGTTCCCTGAGGAGTATCAATTAGAAACTACCACAGGGTTGGTGCGTATGGATACATTACAATCATTGGGTAGAAGTAAATCAAAGCAATCGAAAGAATACGATCTGGATGTGGAGTTGGTAACGTTTTTAGTCGATGATCCTCAGAATCCTCACAACTGGAGCATGAACCTAAAATGGTTCTACACATTTATGTTATCGTGGGTGGTGATGTGTGCAGCGTTTGGTTCATCATGCCTTGCACTGGGTGTTGAATTAATAGATGATCACTTCAAAGTATCAAGTACAGTTTCCACTTTAACGGTCTCTCTCATGGTCATTGGTTTCTGTGTGGGACCATTGATTTGGGCACCAATGTCTGAACAACTTGGAAGGAAACCAGTCTACATCATCTCGTTTGGACTTTACGTGATATTTAACATCCCATGTGCATTGGCCCCCAATATCGGCTGTTTGCTTGCCTCTAGATTCCTTTGTGGTGTCTTCTCAGCAAGTGCATTATCTAATGTGGCCGCCAGTATTGTGGATATGCACAATGAAACACGTTCATTGGCTATTGCCTTCTTCTCGTTTGCTCCATACTCTGGTCCAGTCTTGGGTGGTGTTGTGTCTGGTTTTATTGCCGTCAACACTAAGAGATACGAAATGATTGTATGGGTGAACATGGCTTTTGCAGGGTTCATGTGGATCGTATTGATGTTGATTCCTGAAACATACGCACCTGTGATTCTCAAGAGAAGAGCCAAAAAGATGAGAAAACAGACTGGTAATGACAAGATAATGACCGAGCAAGAATTGTCACCTCTTTCTTTTAACGAATTGTTAAACGATTGTTTAATTAGACCATTGAGATTCATTATTGAAGAGCCAGTATTGGATTTGATGTGTGGTTATGTTGCATTAGTCTACTCACTTCTTTACGCCTTCTTCTACGCCTACCCAGTCATTTTCAGTGAACTTTATGGTTATAAGGATGACAAAATCGGTCTCATGTTTGTTCCTATTTTGATTGGAGCTTTCATGGGATTAACAACGACCCCAATCTTGGAAAAACAGTACATGGCAATGTGTAAGAGAAGAAAACCAACCCCAGAAGACAGATTAGTGGGAGCAATGATTGGTAGCCCATTCCCTTGTATTGCACTTTTTATTCTCGGTGCAACTTCGTACAAGCATATTATTTGGGTAGGTCCAGCATCTTCCGGTATCGCATTTGGGTATGGTATGGTTCTCATTTATTACTCATTGAACAATTACATCATCGACACTTATGCAAAGTACGCTAGTTCGGCTCTTGCTACCAAGGTTTTCTTGAGAAGTTCTGGTGGTGCTGCATTCCCTTTGTTCATTACCCAAATGTATGGTAGATTAGGTTTACAGTGGGCAAGTTGGTTATTGGCTTTCATTTCCTTGGGAATGGCAGTCTTACCATTCTTATTCTATTACTATGGTAAAAACCTTAGAAACAGATTGTGCAAGAATGATTACACATTGAACTTAAATTAGAGAAGGGCTTCAAAGTTGATCTTTTCATTGAAAGGAGCTCATAATACTTAGATTAATATATTCTTATTAGCATAAACACAATGTAGTCTAACACCTCTAACGGTATGGGTCTTTAAAAATATCCAAATAACTAATTCACTTTTGATCTTTGCCTCAGGTTACTAATAGTTGATCACTACTAAACAATATACCAAAGAACTCTACAATACCATCTGTAAAAGGCACGAACTCTTTGACGTCTTTACATACACATTCGATTATAAGTCAATTTTCATACATGCAGGACCATGGATACTGATTTCAATTTTTTTGCCTTCAAATTAATTATAAGTAATAGTAAGAATATGTCAGATATCTCAGTTAATGTTGTCTACAATCTTATCAGCAAGAAGGTGAATGCTTCGCGAGCACAGACCGTTTCCCAATTGAGTCAGGCAGCTGTCAAAAAGTTTGGTATCAGTGATACAGATGTTGATGGACAATTGTACACATCAAATGGAAAAGTATTAGATAGTACATTACCTATAAGATTGAGTGGGTTGTCGAATAATACTAAGCTCGAGTTAAGGTTGCTGAAAAGTACAGTTAAAGAAGTCAATGTTAAGTTCAATGTTACCTTTACAGAAGGAGAGTTAAAGTCAATGATTGCTAAAGTCAGTTCTAATATAAACTTAAAGCAGTTGATTGAAGAGGTTTCCGAGAAGCATTCAGTTCTGTTGAATTTCGACAATAAGGATTCACAATTGGTTATAATGAATACCACATATCCTTCGAAATTGTACGAATCTACGAAATTAAGTGGATTGATTGGAGGTGGAAATAGTTTGGTTGTAAGAATGAACTATCTTTTGGATAAAGACGAGAATCAAAAGAGGATTTTAGCACAACAGGAAATTGTTAAAGCACAGGTACAACAACAAAAGGAAAGAAATGCTAGACTTAAGGAGGAAAGAGAAAAGAAGGAACAGACATTAAGAGAAGAAGCCTTAAAAGAAGAACTCAGAAAAGAAGCTGAATTAGAGAACTCAAAGAAAAATATCAATACAGAAGAGAAACCCCAAGAAGATATTAAAACTGAAGATGTTAGTATTCCACAAGCATCAGAGATTTCAAAAGAGAAGGAAACTGAAAATCCAATTGAACCAAAAGACACAGAAATGAAGGAAGTTTCTGAACCATACGAACAACCTCTCAAGGAAACACCTAGTTTATTCATTCCTTCAGAAACATCATCTTCTCGCAACCATATTTACGAAAACCCCGATGAAGATTATAACTTGACATTGACACAAGCAGAAATATACCGTCGTCTCATTAAAGAATCAGGAAACCCTAAAACTAAATCATTGAAAGTTTCAACTGTTCCAACCAAATATCTCTTCAGAATCAGATTCCCAGACAGAAACATACTCCAGATCAACTTTCTCAACAACGCAGAAGAAGTCAAGTTTGGACAATTAATTCGTAAAATAGATGAATTGATCCACGACAAGTTTATTGGGAATTACGTTTTGAAGTTGAGCCACCCACCATTCGAAGCTATAAAGATGTCCTTCAGTCAAAACAATTCATTATTACACGAACTTCCGGACTTCCAAAGCGAAAGAATTAGTTTAATCTGGGAAACAAAAGAAGCTGGACCATACATTAAACAAGAATCAGTGGCAGATATCAAAAGCAGTGAAGATCTTCCGGAAGTTATTCTAGAAACTCATAGAAAAGAGCTACCAGAAGAAGAGAAGTTGGGGTACTCACAACCAACACCTGGAATCGAAACGAAGGTTCCACCTGCTAAAAAGGATACCGGGAAAAAACACCCTAAATGGTTCAAACCCAACTAAGGTTCATTATTTTTCTTGAATAGAATTAGAGTGAATGAGTTGAACCAATCAGATTCATTATTGGCCGCGATAGTACAAAGTACAATGTACAAAACTGTTGCGCAAAACTATTGCGCTTCACTTTTGTAAGACACCTGAACAGGAGTGATGAGGTCGAAAACCTGGAGAACTAGCAGATAATTTAGTAGCCCAAGCAACGATGATTATCAACGTCCCATTAAGCGACTATAAACTCCATATTCGTACAGTCAATAGTAAATGTTATAAATTAAGATATACATGAAAAGATCCCTTACTCCTTTTTGATGAGGGGAAATCTGTTCCCACGTCAACTCAGAATCAAAAACGACGTAAAAGAAGAGAATAGAACAGGATTTCAACGGTCTTAACAATCCGTAGTCCGCCTTATCTTACTACATGAGGCTACGCAGTCTTGTATTTACGCTAAACTAGTAGCACAGTATTATGATTACTTAACGTAGCCCCTCGCTTTGTAATACTTGACCAAAAGAAGAAATATACTGCAGATAACCCATAGTGATGAAAATTTTTTCTCCTGTGCTCCTTAGTATAAATAAATGGGGAAATCCCCTAGGGCGATTTAGATTTTCTTTCTTCTTTTCTTATCAACAACAACAACAACTTTACTTTTACTTTTTACTTATATATATACCAGTCCAAAGTAATCAAGATGTCCGCCTAAACTTATTGTTACCCACAATTTACAAGTTTTATTATTATTATCCATCAATAATCATAAAAAAATAAGTTAACATCCCGTTGTTGTTATCCTTTTAAAATTATCCAAAATGCTATCGTGAAATATTACACTTACCCGTCCATTATGACGTTGTCGCTACCACCCCTAGGTTTTACTATTTGATTGTCTTATCCGTTTATCGAAGATTATCCGTACCATCCACAGAGATTTATTAATTATTTACCCCCATTACCATAACTATCAAAAGAAGAATAATGTCCGCTTCCACTAACCCTGTTATAATGTCTGATTCGCTTCTTTTCGAATCCCAAGAAATGCTCATGCCCAACACCCATCAGAAGAAGATGTTGGGTGTTTCGGATGTTGCCCATATCACTTTACCCAGCGTAGCTGAGTACAAGGTTGAAGATGTCGCTTCTCACGATGCTGCATCCGCTGGCGTGCTTGATGAAGTCGATGCTGATGCATCGCCTTTCCAGGTCCACTCTAGTGTATTAGAGTCTGTGTTCTCCAACGTTTTGGATGAACATGACCAGCTCCAAGACCACTCTCCTATGTTTGACGAACTCGACTTCATTGTCGATGGCGCCAAAGTCAACAGCAAGGACGACTGGGTCGCCTTGTTCGGCAATGAAAACTTGGAGGCTCTTACCGAGGTCAAAGAGGAAGATGAAGACGACTTGCTCGCTGGAATCAAGAGAGAGGAGTTGGCTGACGCACTGATATTTGCCAAAATTGAAGAAGCTGAAGCTGCTGCTTCTGTCTCTCCTGCTACTACTCACAAGAGAATGTACAGCGAGGTTGAAGAGTCGTTTGAATTTTCTGCCAAGAGACCCCACTTTGGAGACTCTCCAGTCCAGAACCAATTGTTCACTCCAAACCCATCTTCTGCCTTACCAACCCCATTGATTGACTCAAAGGGTCCTTCTAAGGTTGACCATCTCGGATGCGTCACCTACTCCAAGAAGCTGAGAGCTCAACCTTTGGCACCAGTTGAAGTTGAGTCTAGCGACCCTGTGCTTATGAAGCGTGCGAAGAACACAGAGGCTGCTAGAAGATCAAGAGCTAGAAAGATGGAGAGGATGTCCCAATTGGAAACCAAGGTTGAAGAATTGATCAAGGACAAGGAAGAATTGCTGCTGGAAGTTTGCAGATTGAAGGAGTTGTTGAAAGCTCATGGTATCAAAGCCTGAACGAATCTATTGTTTTAAAAGTAAAAAAAAATTAGTGAAGCAAATATTTAAATTAATAAAAAATGTTATGATATTCATACTGTAAGAGAAGTCTATTTTAGTGTACGGTCACTTGTTTAACTGGAGAGTAATGTGTAACGATAAATCCATTGAAACTACTAGTTAAATTTACATGTTAAACTTTCGCAAATCTGCAGCTTATTTTTTTTTTTTTTTTTTAGTTTGGCTGCAAAATTTAATACTATTGAAGAGAGGGTCAAACACAGATACACAGAAATGCTATTTGTAAACAGTGTATATAAAATCTTGGACCATGAGTTAGCAGCTTAACTATCCACTTTACAAATTATTGGAAAGTTATCAGTATGTCAATATACAGTTTACAGAGACTCAAAGCGCGTGCTAAGAGAATAGTACGCGCTGTGAAGAAGCCTAAACCATTCGGAATGACAGATGAACAGCGGTTTGCCTATTACCGAGGGAATGTGCCTGTTCATGGTTACCCGTTGCGCGAAGATTTTGAGGGTAACAGAGAATGGGTTCCTATTGTTAGTGGGAATGATTTGGTTGATTTGCACCCAATAAAATCAGAGCGTCAGATTCAGCAAGAGGCTGAGGCAGCCCGGTTACAACAAATTCTTATTTTAGAGAATCAAAAGAAGCAAGCGGCTGAAGCAGCTCGGTCGCAGCAAATTCTTAGTCATGATGTTCCATCAAACTATTATGACTATCCGTATTCTAGCCGGTTACACAAGAGTGCAATCTACGGAGAGACTCCGAAACCGGAAGTTAATGATAAGTACCACTCAGAAGAACGCAACAAGCTTCCAATTGAACAGAGAGTGGTTAATTTCGCCTTCTTGGAGAAAGTTTGCAACACTTCCATGCAAACTGTGTATTTCGTTAAAGAAGGTTACAATGAGAAGCTTAGTTTTAGTGGCTTGCCTACTACAGACATAGAGACCGTACGCTTACTTCAGCTTTACAATGTCCCAGTCCCTGAAAACTTACACCAGTTTGATGCAGAATGCACAAGAATACGGAAAGCTCTTGAGCATTTCAGAGAATACGTTTGTGTTGACGAAAAGCAAACTGAGAGATGGGGCAACGAATTATTGGTTGTGTCAATTCAGTTGTCCAACCATATTGTTAAGCATAGTTTAGCCGACTACTTGGAGAAGACTTCTACTCATGAAATTAACGAGGTTGCCATCGAGCATGCAACTGACATTGACGAACAGTTGAAGGGTCTAAAGAGAACCCCTCGGGTTTACAAAACAAAGGATGGTCAGAATACCCATTCGACTATTGAGCAAGTTTTCAACTTAATTAAGTTCTCCAAGCTCTCAATTGCAACGGTGGAGCTGCTCTGTGCCGTTGACAGGCACATGTATGGTAATGTCAATCTCCAGAAGTATAAACAGACCACATACGTTAAAAGTTTGTTGGAAGATTTGAACTTTATCAAGTCTGTTTATGCAACCCGCGATAACCCGTTGCCAGAGCTTGATCTCTTTGTCCATAAAAAAGCAAAAGAGATTCTCAAGTTAATACTTGACTTCTGCAACGAATGTGAAGTTGGCTTCGATCCAGGTAAGCTTGCATGGGAAAGAAGAACAAAGATTCGTAACCATGCTTTGGCTTCCTGGACTGACGAATACCATATCATGGCTTGCCCATTGAAGAGCTTGGAGATCTTTAGCATCATTGATTTAACTGTGTACTTTGGATTCTAAGCAGTTGAAAGACATTAGTGTACAGAAATATTAACAGGAAGGTTGTTTAGGTTTTAGTTTATGGTTATACAGGTACTATCTTGAGTACTTGGACAAGTGGATTCAATTTGATTTGGGAAATTTTTATTACTAACTGAGAAGGTGGAGATTGGGGTCTTCACATCATGCATGGGGAATTGAAAGAAGGTTGTACTAGAATTCTTTTGGGGGAAAGATTTTTGGGAATACTGACTTCATTTGCATGCTGAGAAAGACTCCAGTTGAAGCTCCTCATTAGTATAATATGTTTTCCAAATCATTCTGTTATCCTCTCGTTTAAGTTAAAAGCTGGTTCTACAATTACCTATGATCAAAACCTACAACACTATTCCACCTGATATCCTATATACTTCATTATTTTATTAATTTTATTCTTTAATTATTGTAGCTAGTAGATTTATTATCTACTGTCAACTAATTCATTTCATGTACTTTCTATTTGAACTAATATACCGTATGATGTATTAGTATATGAATCATATATTAAGTCTAATGGTATTAATGTTATTATTTTTAATGTTAATATAAACGGTGATACATACAAATTAAGATACTCAATTAGTGAACACTATTTTAACTACCATTAATACTTGACATTTAGAGTTGATAGTATAGTAGTTACACAAAGGTCAATTTTTAATGGGTGCAAAAATGTTGGAAGTCGTACATAATAAATGTGATTGTACAAATACAATTTTGAACTTACAGTACTTTGTGAACGACGAAGGGCTTCGAGTCCGTGTGAGTAGTAACAGACGATGATAGCGAAAGGAAGTTCTCACATGAAGGGAATGACCGTTGGAAACCTCAGAGGTGATTGGAGAGTCCAGCCTAGGTGACACGAGTGCTCTGTGACGTCCAATGTGGCGTCACTAGAGAGCTTAGTGAATACTTACAAGAGTTCAGCAATCCGATTTCCGAGGTTTGACTGTTTATACTCCAAGCAGAGATAACTTGAAGTCTCCAATTCATTTGTAGAACCCTGCAGTATATAGGATTAAGTCCGTGAGTTAAAAGTGAAAGTCTGGCTATGAAACTGTTAAGAAACCCCTTGAAGGTTAAGCTGGTATCTCGTTAGTTTTTGAGTGTCGTCTATTTGATGCTTATCCCCCCAATTGAGCAGATGGATATTGTATAACTAGCTTCCCCCAGGCTAGTTGTACAGAGTTGGCGAGTTGGCAACAAATGAAGTAACTTATACCCCCAGAAGTTACTTCTGCTCTATCCCCCAGGAGCAATGTTGAAGATCCTAACAAGTTATTCCCCCGTAACTTGTTATTGCTTATTCCCCCAGTAAGCAAAAGGATGCCGCTCATTCCCCCCCATGAGCGGTACCAGCGAAGCTAACTAATTACTCAAATCAACGAGAAGAGTCACCCATGAAGCAAACTGCAATTCATTACCCCCAATGATTTGTACTTACTATATTCGAAGAGTATAGTTCGGTTGTTAGCTCCCTTCTCTAACAATCAATGCCTAACTACAGCACAGAAATGTGTTGAGTAACGCACGAGATGAGAAGTGGTCATATAATACTCACATACGAGTCATGACCATGGTTAGATACCTTAACCATACTAAGCGTGACCTCGAGGATTTTCAAGACAGTTTCATATTTATGACTTTTCACTTGTATTCGTGGGCATGCAGTTAAATGAATTGGTAGATTTATGGTTGATCTGTTTGGTTATTAAACAGTTGACTTTGGATAACGACTGCGACGCTTTTGTAATATTTCACTAGCTCAGGGTGGTTGTACTAAGGTACAGCTATCAAACCCTTACGGGTTTGACACAGTGTCTGGCTGAAGGCTCCCAACATCGAAGGTTCCAACTTGTGTTGTTTCCGAGAACATTTTGCAATAGTGTCATAGTCTGTCTCTATTCATATATAGTTGCTACCCTTGTACTGCCGACCATTACTTACTGTTTCTAGGTTTCAGAAACTTCATCCTTGTCAATTAGACGAGGAACCTGAAATTAAATCGTTCTCTCGTTCATTCTTCAAATCCAAACTTAACAAGTTTGGTGAGCTACTAACTCATTTAGGTAACTGCGTGGCCTTCGAAAGGAAAGGTGAGGCCTTAAGATTTTGAATTTGGAGTCCACGCAGGGGAACCTATGCCCGATTTTCAAAGTTGAAGGTTACTAGTCTTCAACTTTTGAGAATCAACTTCTTAAAATTTTGAATTTGGAGTCCACGCAGGTGAACCTATGCCCGATTTTTCAAAGCTGAAGGTTACTTATCATTAAATCATGGTCTTAAATTTTTGGATTTGGAGTCCACGCAGGGGAACCTATGCCCGATTTTTGACCATCAAAACAGTCTTGAACATGTACCTGTCAAAATTGTAAATGGGAGCTGTTCAAAACACTTTAGTTTATATAAATGAATAAGGATATTTGAATAGAGTAGTGATCTTTACTTGAATTATGCTTGTATTCTGGAATGAATTTTCAAACTTTGTAATAAATATGACTTCAACAATCTGGACATTAGCTTTGAGGCATTAGAAAATATGACATGGTGTAAATTACGGCACCCCAAATCAAAACTATCTTCTTGAGTGCCATTCAATGGTGAACCGAACACTAGGACATGTACACATTAGTATGTCATTTCACATTCAAAGAAGCAATTGAGGAGTTTAGATTAGAATTTAACTTCCTGGGGTGTAGTAGGGTGTAGAGTGTGTGGAAATATAGATTAGCTTTACTTGGCGAATATTGAAAGGAATACTCCGTGGGAAGCAAAACGTGGAACTGGCGAGTTATTGGTTGTAGGGTTGCAGTAGATTCTCAGTAGCAGTGCAGGTTCCATAGGAAGCACAGGTCTGTGATTTTTAAGTGAGCTTTAGAAATGAAAATTTGTAGATGCCGATACCAATCGAATAATACTACGCCAAGACGATACTGTTGTGACGGGTCAAAAGAAAGAGTTATGATGTAAATGAACCAAACTAAGCAGAAGTAGTCTCTTTCTGCATTTACTTCAATTACAGCATTACCAATTAAACCAAAATAAATGATTATACATTCCTTATGAAAATAATGATCCCCTCATAAGCATGTTTCTTCCTATGACAATACTCATCCTGTACTTGTAGATTGTGGTTAAGTTGAACATCAGTTGTTTCAAATCTCTTGATTATTGAAAGTTCAATACATTCACAATATATTTTTGAAGGTTATACGATGCGACAGATATCATTGCAACGGGAAGTTCATGTATGTTATAAAGCAGAGAGTTTAAAGACTTACGTTCACTTCTATCTCTATTATAGGATCATACTCTTGAAAGTTGGGAGACTAATGATATTCAATCATCAATTCTTACATTTAGCAAACAAGAGTTGTAACTAGATTATTATTTTGAGTACATGATTTTCAATTGAAAGCCCCAGATCAAGTGCCCATCCTCTAACGATCGTGGTACAATGTTTAAGTGCCACCATGAAAAGCTCTAGTAAAAGAATACATTATATTGAAAACGTTTAAAATAATACACTTTTCAGTCCATACAAGTATCACAATAATATCGAAAGGCGAAGCGTAAAGTACATTGAATACACGCATAGATTGACATTCATCTCAAAAAGATCATCACACGAGTAAATCACCGATAACAATACGATAACACTACAGGGACGATCTATCCATTAATCCATAAATCAATAATAAGGCTTGTTTCACAATCTACAATTTGAATGGCTCCTACAGGTTAAGAAAATCGCATCGGGAAAATAAGTGAGTATTCAAAAAATCTAATTAAGAAAATGAAGGGAATGAAGACGCATCAAGATGTACGAAAATGAAGACTAAAATCACAGTGTCTAATCAAAGAGAACTCCACATTTTAGATTTAGGAGGCAGGACTTTTATTCTTCAAAGACACCCCCGTCTGAAGAATAAAAGGTCCTCGCTACTTTTCACAAATAGGACAAAGATCAAGGCTTTTGACTTGGAATTTTACACTACCGTGGCAACCAATCAGGAGTCCTATAAGAAAGATTTCATTAGGAACACCAAAGGGACGTTGAATCAATCTGACCGATTTAATCATTTCATGGAAGAACCTTAATCTACACTTGAAAGTAATCTGTCATATATAAGGATGTAATTTGCATCGATAAGGCTAAATAATAAAGATAAGCACCCCTCCTCCTACTCCACTTCTCTACAACGACTGGCTCTCTAACTATTGCCGTATTGATTTTACTACCGAACGAAACCCAGTCAAAGATAAGGTAAAAAAACAAACTTTAATAAATTCCAAAAAGCCCCATTTGAATCTGGGTCTACATGTTTCCAATGGGCCATAGGAGTGAACTATAATGAATGGAAGCTATACAATTACTAAGAAATCATGACTATATTATGCAAGATATTTAAACACTAAATAGCTAACTTTAGAACCAAGCTTTCAACGGGAAACCAAGCTTTATTTTAAAAATGTTTAGCTGTCAAACGGATGAACCCGTCCGGACCCCCCGCGGCATTACAAACAAAATTCACCTTTTTAATTAAGGAAATTAGACTCGGTCAATTAATTGATATGATTTTCAACACAAAACGGGCGGAAAAAGAAAAAAGTCCCGCTTTGTGCATTGAATTTTTTTTCGCTCATCATAAGGCACCTGAGAAGGATCATGACATCTTATTGTATATAAAGTAATTAAGACGCACATCTCTTTAAACTAAATACGTGACTTTAGAGAAGCGACGAGAAGTTGTGAGATAACCTTGTTAAAACTCAATAATAAAACATGTCCCTTGACGATAAAGAATTAAAGAAGGAGTCTGTTGACTCATTCGAGAAGCAAGTTGAAGATGGATCTTCACCTTATGGAACAGCTGAAGAGACTCTGCGTTTAGGTTTTTTGAATAGAATGGCTCAGAAGTTGAATGCTGAGACTAAGGGTATTGATATTGTTGAAGACCATGAGAAGACAGAGGGATCTATTATAGATGCAGCCACTATGTGGTTGTCTGCTAATTTGGTGATTGCTACTTTTGCTCTTGGTGCTCTTGGTATCACTGTTTTCGAGTTGGACTTTTGGAGTTCATTCTTGACCATCATCTTCTTCTCCTTGTTGGGTGTGTTACCTGTTGCATTCTTCTCTCTTTTCGGTGTCAAGACCGGTTTGAGACAGATGGTTTTGTCCAAGTTCTTGCTTGGTGACTACTGTATGAGACTTTTCGCTTTCATCAACATGGTTGCTTGTGTTGGTTGGGGTGCCGTTAACATTATGTCTTCTGCCCAGTTGTTGCATATTGTTAACAACGGACTCCTCCCTCCTTGGGCGGGATGTCTTATCTTGGTTCTCTGTACCATCTTGGTGTCTTTCTTTGGATACCACGTTATTCACATGTATGAAAAATGGTCTTGGGTTCCAAATATCGTGTGTTTCATTGCTATCATTGCTAGATTCGCCAAGTCGGGAAGTTTCACTGGTGGTCACATGGTAGGAGGCGCAACAACAGCTGGCTCTGTTTTGTCCTTTGGTGGTACAGTTTTTGGTTTTGCTACCGGATGGACTACTTACGCTTCTGACTACACTGTCTACCAACCAAGAAATGCCAACTTGACCAAAATTTTCTTTGGTATTGTCATTGGTTTGTGGACTCCTTTGTTGTTCGGATTGATCTTGGGAGCTGCTTGTGCTACTGGTACCTTGACCAACGATCATTATGCTGAAATGTACAAGACCGACTCTATTGGTGGTTTGGTTTACGCCATCTTGGTCCAAGACTCTTTACACGGTTTTGGCCAATTCTTGTGTGTTCTCTTAGCTTTGTCAACCGTTGCTAACAACATTCCAAACGTTTACTCTGCTGCTTTGTCTGCCCAAGCTTTCTGGTCACCATTCTCCAAGATCCCAAGAGTTGTCTGGACCATCTTTGGTAACTTTGCTGCCTTGGCTATCAGTATCCCAGCTTACTACAAGTTTTCTGAAGTTATGAGTAATTTCATGAACATGATTGCTTACTACTTGGCCATCTACCAGTCTATCTGCTTATCTGAGCACTTCATCTGGAGAAAGGGTAAATTCAGCAACTACGACTACGAAAGATACTTGGACAAGTCTGCTTATCCAATTGGATTGGCCGGTCTTTTCGGTTTCTGTTGTGGTGCCGCAGGTGTCGCTGTTGGTATGGATCAACTCTGGTGGGACGGGCCAATTGGTAGAAGAATTGGAGAATTCGGTGGAGATGTTGGTTTCGAATTGGGTTTCGGTTTTGCTTTCGTTGGCTACAACGTAACCAGATACTTTGAAAAGAAGTACACTGGCCGTTAAACTGACAAACTAAGCATTCATACCATTTTGTATTATAGAATCTAATATTTAATAAAAATCCAAGAAATTTTATAATGGCTGCAAAATTAAGCTTTTGCCTTTGAAAGTTTGATTACTCATGATTGTGAAATGCAAAGTAGTTGTAAACATCATAAGCTGAAAGATCAGCCGGGAGATAGATCTGGGCGGTCATCAGACGTTTCGTGGTGTGATGACTCAGAAAAGTCCTTGCGATGACCCTCATTTTGATGACACTTTGTGATTGGTTGTCATTTTTAATGAGAAACGTTGTTCCTCACAATGGGTCTACTATATTGATACATTTACTGACCGATAATTGCTAAACGACTATAACTTCTATACAATTGATACCGTTTGAGTAATCTTAATCTTTAGGATCAATAATTTGTCTAGTTTCAAAGCCTCATTGTTTTGTTATCACTAGATTAGAAATCAGTTTATATAAATTAGATTAATTGAGGCAGAAAGTATTTAGAAAGCACTAAAAATGAGTGACAACGAGAAGTTGGACTCATTCGAAGCTCGCTCAAATGAGAGAGCTACTTCAGAAGAATGGACCTCTACTAATTTCCTTAATAAGATTGCCAATAAATTGAATGTTGAGGTGAAGGGGTTGGAGATAGCGACAGACGATGAGAAGACCGAAAAGTCTACCATGAACGCTGCTATAGTTTGGATGACTACAAACTTATCCATTGCATCATTTGCTTTAGGTGCCGTTGGTGTGACAGCATTTGGTTTGGACTTTTGGTCCTCATCGTTAACTATTATCTTCTTTACCTTACTTGGGTCGATACCGGTAGCTTTCTTCTCAATATTTGGAGTCAAGTTAGGTCTTAGACAAATGGTTGCGACAAGATTCTTACTAGGAGATGTCGGTACTAGAATAGCTGCCTTTATTAATATGGTTTCTTGTGTGGGTTGGGCTGCTGTGAATATTATGTCATCGGCTCAGTTATTATCAATTGTCAACAACGGTGCATTGCCACCATGGGCAGGGTGTCTTATCTTAGTCCTTTGCACAATTCTTGTTTCCTTCTTTGGCTACAAAGTTATTCATTTGTACGACCAATGGTCATGGGTTCCCAACATGGTTGTGTTCATTGCCATTATTGCGAGGTTGAAGATGTCTGGTACTTTCACTTTCGGAGTCATGGTTGGAGGACCAACTACAGCTGGAAGTGTATTGTCATACGGTGGAGCAATTTTTGGTTACTCTGCTGGTTGGGCTACATATGCTTCGGACTATACCATTTATCAACCTAGAAATGCTAGCCTGACAAGAATCTTCTTCAACGTGCTCTTCGGGTTATGGGTACCGCTTATGTTTGCAATGATCTTGGGAACTGCATCTGCTATGGCAACTGTCAGCACCCCTAGAATCAAAGACTTGTACACAACAAACTCCGTTGGTGGATTGGTCTACGGAATCTTGGTTGAAGACTCATTACATGGTTTTGGACAGTTCTTATGTGTATTGCTCGCACTTTCTACAGTAGCCAACAACTTACCGAACATGTACTCTGCTTCACTTTCTGCTCAAGCTCTTACTTCTTACGCAGCAAGGATTCCCAGAATGATATGGACTATAGTTGGGTGCGGAGTTGCGTTGGCTATTTCGATTCCTGCTTATTATAAGTTTGAGGATGTTATAGACAACTTCATGAACTTGGTTGCTTATTCTTTGGGTATATACATTGCTATTGCGTGTTCCGAGCACTTTATTTACAAGCGCGGCTCGTTTAGTAACTATCCCTATGAGAGATATAATGACAAATCTGCGTACCCCATTGGCCTTGCAGCTGTATTTGGGTACGTGTGTGGTGGTGCAGGTGTTGCTGTTGGAATGGACCAAGTGTGGTACAACAGTGTCTTTGGTAGGAAGATTGGCGAATTTGGTGGTGACATTGGATTTGAGTTAGCGTTTTCTTTCAGTTTCATAGGATTCACGATTTCCAGGTACTTTGAAAAGAAGTATATTCGTTAAAGTACCGTCTTGTTAAAATCTAGAAGCACATTATAAGTAACAAGTTTTCCTTCAAGTCCGAATTTCATCAACGATTCATATATTTGTTGTATCAACTGCTGGTCGATCGCAGATTGTGAATCTAACATCTCTAATTTGACTTCAGTTTCTTCAGCCAAGTGATCCTTAATCAACTGGATGTGAGGTAATGAATCCTCTATGTGATTCTCAAGATACGTATCCAAATACGGAATCAACCACATCAATCTGCCCATATCATCAGATTGGGACAGAGCTTGGATCAATAACTTGAGTATTTTCTTAGTGAAAACTCTGGCAGTAAACTCTTCGACGCTAGAATTAGCATATTTTGATAGTAATAAATCTTTAGAGTGTTCTTTATCCAAGTGTAACATCACTTTTAGTTCTGGGCTTTCAATACCATGTATCAATATCTTATTAAATAGAGCATCAATGTATTGATACTGTTCTAATTTAATACATGCTTCAATGGCCTCATAAATTACTTCAACGTCAATTATTCCACTGCAGTGGTAGTCATCAGAGGTTAAGAGTTTCAGCTCATTTCTAGTATACTTTGACTTGGCCAACAATTGTGACAAAAAGGATTTGTTCAATACTCTGGCATGATGGCTGACTTCATTCAATCCAAGGAACTGAAGTAAATTTGTAAATGCTTCGACATTACCTCTGTGAGAGTGATAATTAATCAATGCCAGTATTATGTTTGCATTTTGTGAAATCAAACTAGGTACTTCAGCAAGTGTTAATTCTCCATTAATCAATGCTGTTGGTTTATATTTGTACAGTGGTAAGCATTTGAGAACTAAGTCTTGATAATTGTAAAGTCCTACCTGTTGGAATTGGTTCATGAGCTCTTTGAATATAGTTATGTCAGGTGTATACTTATTCGTGGACAATAAAGAATGCGATACTTGGAGTATCAAGTCCAAGTGTTTCAAATATGATGAATCACCTTCAAATATTTTGCTGAGCTCATCCAAATTATTTTTGATATTGTCATCAGGGACCTCATCTTTAAGTTCAGTATTTGAGGTTTGAATAAGACTCTGGTTTTTTAAGCAATTTTTATAATTTAAAAAAATTGATTTGAAAGACTCGAGATATTCCGAGTTATTAATCTCTTTAGAATGAAATTGTAGGAGGTTATTGCTTTCAATAAGCTTTATGCAATCTGAGTTTTCATAATTATGGTGGTTTGAGGATTTGAAGTGTTCAAACGATGTTCTATATTGGCTTAACGAATTGAAAGCTTGTAAACGTTTAAGATCATTTTCTAGGAGTTCTTTTATCGATCCCTTTTCTAGTTTCAGTATAAAGTCTTCCATTGATGAAGGTTTACCATTCTGCAGTGTCTCGTATAGTTTCGAAAGAAGTGATAGTATTTCCATTTTACTCTGTGAGTTCTTCATTTCCTTAATTAAGTTACGGAACAAGGGAGTATTATTGTTCAGAATTGAAAGGTTCTTGTCTTGAAACATTTGACGGAGATTAAGCTCAACTAGTAAAGAATTCATAAAGGAATTAACCAATAATAGTATCGAATTTTGTATGTTGTAGTCTGAGTATGTAAGTGGAGTATCGAATTCTTTAGCCAAGTCTTCATAATTACTGACATTAGTTTTGATATTGACATCTTTTGGAAATAAAGAATCGATATTAGAAGTATTCTCAAACAATCGTACAATGGTTGACGAATGGTTATCGAATATTTTAGCCAAATTCCTCAGTTCAAGGACCCATTTCAGGTTTGAGGGTAGTTGGTTTTCAAATCTAGTTTTCCTTCTTGCTTTAGCTTTTTCTGAATTTGACGGCACCGCGTACGAGTTGTACCTCCTTGTGTATCTTAATGATGTTACAAGCTTGTAACATCGTATCTTTGGTTGATCCATAAATGTTCAATTTTTACTTTGGTATGATTTTTCAGCTTATAGTGATTCGATATTCACGTGATTGCAAGGTATGAAGAAGAGATGTAGGGTACAAAGTGAGAATGAGGTGAGGAGGGGTTTAGAGAGGTTGTATAGCGAGTTTATGTGAGGTTAGGGTTGTCAGAAAGTGGAGTTAATTGATGAAGTTTATGCTTATAGGAGAAGTAATGAAACATAAGCGAATGTTTGCTGTATGTTTGGTTAATGATAGTTTCAACAAGTGAGAGATGAAGCAGGTAAAAGAATGGAAGACGTAGTAAACCTTTCTTTGTTTCTGTTGAATATTCTAAATATCCTTTCAAGTGTTAAATATGTTGCGTGTTCGAGTTCGTGTTCGTGTTCTTATTGAAATTGAATTGGGTGCAAAATCAATGTCAATGATCAAGATCCAACATTATCAATTTCAAATAGAATCTTTTCATCCAAGAGTATTCTAATTAACTCTAATGTGTACTCTATGAGTCAATATCTCTATTCATCATTTCAATTACATCCGTTTACTAACTAACCAACTCAATATTCTACCCTCTACCCACCAACTCTTAAATGGCCTTATACTTGATTCACGTGACCCTCGTATATACAAAATTGTGATTATGTGGCATTTGGATATTTCAAGTAAGAACACCTAACACCTAACACTTAAGTTATTCAAGATGAGAGTTGGAACATGGATTGCAGGAATAATTAGCTGTATAGCTGCTGTCAATGCAGCCGAAACAACCAAAGAAGGAGAACTTTCACTTAAATTTGCAGTTGATTATGAGATTATAGATCAACCAGATATTGGAGTGACTGACGTTGCAAAGTTTATTAATGGTAAGGAGATTAGTTTCAATTATACTGCCACCAACAATGAAGATAAGGATATTACGATTGTTGGTCTTGGAGGTGCTATTTATGACCCAAGCACTCATTTACTTGTAACCAACTTGACTGAACTGGCCCTTGAGAAATACATCACAATTCAACCAGGTGAGACTGCCAGATTGATACAAAGAATCCCATTGAACTTGGGTGCTAACAATTACTTGGTTACTCCTGAAATGTACATTGTGTACAATAACGATATCAGAGTGGTACCTGTCAGAGGACAATTGGCTATTGTTGAAGAAATCCCAATTTCATTCTTCAACCCACAGTTGTTGTTCACTGAATTCGTTTTATTTGGTTCTCTTGGTGGTTTGGCTTATTTCATCTACCAAACTTGGATCAAGAAGTACATTGATGGTACTGCTCCTGTCACCAAGAAATCTAAATTGAATGCCAAACCAAATGGTGCTCAACCTGGATGGTTACCTGAAACCTACAAACAAAAACAACAACAACGTCAACAACAAGCCTCCAAAAAGAAAAAGACTGCTTAATTCACCTTTTGCAATGTACAATCCTGTTCAATTACTAATAGTAAAGTTTCAATAAACACTTACTACACCTTATTCCTTTCAAGTATTATGACGTAGTTTACTCTTTTTAAATTCTCATAATCCGTATATTGACTCTTAACATGCTCGATTATGCAGGAATGACATTGACATAGAAAAAGTACCCAAACTCAGCCGCAAACATAGATACAATCATATAAAAGATTATAGATCAGATAGAGTAGGTTGTTGAGTGCTCCTAGGAGAAGCCAAATAAGAAGTCAATTAAATCATAACAAAAGAAGATCCTGGTACTTCGTTGATTTTATATCAAAATTTAGACGAAGATGTCTATGAAGCTTTATTTTAACGAGAGACCAAGGACATTTATAGTTACCAGTGATAGTTATGCATTAATTGTGAGACATCCCTTTCCGACGTATAAGAGTACGACCCATCATTCACATTTGCATCATCATAAACATCAACATTCGGATAAGTCAACCACCAAGGGAAAGTCGGGTGCTACTGAAAAAGTGATTGTGGAGTTCGTCAATATCAATTATGTTAACTTGTCCAAATTCAGAGACATTACGCCTAGTAAATACTCACTGAAGAAGCTCCTTGGTCTCTTGGGATTGTTCAATGATAAAGGACATACCTACTTGACCTTTATAACTGAGCATCAAACGATAGCTACACCTACTTTGGGAGAAAATGTACATCGAATCACAGGAGTCGAATTTTATTGTTTGGATAGTGATGATTCAGATTCCTTGTTCGACGTTAACTTTGAAGATGAGGTGTCGAAGTTACAGGAGTATCTGTCGCACCTGGCATCTGCACTGTCACTGCTGCTTCTGAATCCGTACTCACAACCAAACGCAAGTAAGGAAAGACTCACTTCAGAACCTAGAG
Organism: Kodamaea hsintzibuensis (nom. inval.); assembly: GCA_030568835.1. Lineage (NCBI taxonomy): Eukaryota > Fungi > Ascomycota > Pichiomycetes > Serinales > Debaryomycetaceae > Kodamaea > Kodamaea hsintzibuensis (nom. inval.). Next base: position 898,246 of record JAJMJA010000002.1, read on the forward strand.
CAAACTCAGTACGCAAGTTGTTATCAGGAGGATCCTTCTTCTACTCAAGGAACTTTGACATCACTTCAAACTTACAAGAAAGAGGTGTACGATCTACAAAACCACAGTTTAGCTTAATTGCTGATTCTGTGTTTTTCCTGAGATACCTGTGGAACTCGTTCTTAAACTCGGAATTGATAGAGTTTCGTAACAGATTGTCACACCACGAGCAGGTTCTTTTTGACAGATCTGGATTTTTGATCACCATAACCCGTGGCTTTGCACAAACCGTTAACACATTCATAAATGAGGGAGAAGAAGCATTACTCACTCTCATTTCCAAACAAGCTTGTTCTAAGAAAGGGCCGATTTTTGGAGACTGCGGTACAGATGATGATGGGTCTGTGTCTAACTTTGTAGAAACAGAAGTGATTGTTTACTCTAAGAACTTTTGCTTTTCTTATGTCATTGTTAGGGGGAACGTTCCTATCTACTGGGAATTGGAAAACAACTTTTCCAAAAAGACCTTAATGAAGAAAAGTAAAAAGATCGTGTTCCCAGCAGCATTTGAAGCGTCCCAAGTTGCATTTGGAAGACACTTTGACCGGTTGACTTCACAATTCGGAGATGTTCATGTCATAAACTCTTTATCTCAAGATTTAAAAACCTACAAAGGTCAATTGAATAATGAGTTTATCAAACATATAAGTGCATTCAATAACAACACAGAGAGAGCAGATTTATCTGGTAGTAACGGGGATCAATGGAGATCATATATCTATACACTTGGACTCACAAACTTACCAATTTCAACTGCAACGATGAAAAAGGCAGGATATACAGCTAGTAATCCTGCCAGTATAGTTCCAATGTTGGCTGAATCGATCATTGACTTTGGAGCACTCTTTTATGATTTCCAAAAGGAAAACTTTATCGGTAAACAATTAGGAGTATTCAGAGTCAACTCTTTCGATAACCTAGACAAAGCCAATTATATTTCGAAGATTATATCACAAGAAGTGATTCTATTAGCATTTAGAGACATGGGCATTAAATTAGACCATGACATTTTGGTAAAGCATGCAAGATTGTGGAATGGAAATGAAGATTATTTATCTAAGATCACTCTAAGTGCAATGTCAAGTAAAGTGTTAAAGACAGCGAATGTGAATTCTGGAGGAATAAAGGATTCAGTGAAGTCTCATTTCTCAAAGAAGTACTTGGTCAATGTTGGTGAATCTAAACCCACAGAGGCTGCAATTATCAAATTACTAGGTAGGAAAGAAACCCAGGTGAGTATAAGCTTGCATAATCCAATTCATGATTATGTTCAAAGGGAGCTTGCTCAAAGAACAAGTGAATACAGTTCTTATAAGGATATCATTGTTTACTCAAGTACATTCAACGTGAATGGATCGTGCTATGATGAAGACATTAGCGAATGGATATTCCCCAAATCACAGTATAAGGTAGAGAAGAGTTATGATTTGGTTTTCATAGGGTTCCAGGAAATTGTGGAATTAAGTGCTGGTCAAATGGTTAACACACAATCTCAAAATAAGACCTTCTGGGAGAAGAAGATTAAGAAGTGCTTGAACAAGCATAACCCAGAAGGGTTGAAGTATGTTTCTATGTGGAGCGGACAGATTGGAGGTATTGCATTATTATTATTCATCAAAGAAAAGGAATTGAGTAACATTTCCAATGTTGAAGGAGCGTACAAGAAGACGGGATTGGGAGGAATGAGTGCCAACAAGGGAGGCGTTGCTGTGAGTTTCAGTTACTCGAGCACAAAGATTTGTTTAGTCGCATCACATTTAGCAGCAGGTATGAGTAATCTTGATGAAAGACATCAAAACTATAAAACCATTGCTAAGGGAATCAAGTTTTCCAAGAACACTCATATTCGTGATCATCATGCAGTGATTTGGTTAGGAGATTTCAACTTTAGAGTTGACTTACCGAACGAAAGAATCAAGCCATTGATTGAACAACAAAAGTTCGGCAAGATCTTTGAGTTTGATCAATTGAATAAGCAAATGGCAGATGGAGAAACGTTCCCATTCTACGATGAAATGGAAATTAAGTTCCCACCAACGTACAAGTTTGACAATGGTACTAAGACATACGATACGAGTGAAAAGCAAAGAATTCCAGCATGGACAGACCGGATTTTATCACTTTCAAGAACAAAGATCATCAAGCAATTACTTTATGACTGTCTGAAGAACATAATCTTCTCAGATCATAGACCAGTTTACGCAGTCTTCAAGATCTCTGTTCATATTATCAATGAGACTGTGAAGAAGAACTTATCGTACTACTTGTACGAAAACTACAGAAACAAGTACGGAGAGATCAACGAAATCTTGAACAACAATAACCTTTTGTATTTATTCAACGATGAAAGTGAAGAGTTGCCAGCACCAAGTTCAGATATGACCAAGTGGTGGATTGATGGGGGACAGCCAGTTAAAGTGGTTGTTCCTGAGTTGAACAAGGAAGCTACCGATGGAAACTTAAGTGTTATTAATCCAAAGCTTCCTGTGAACCCATTCGAACCCACTTCCGAACCTGAAGTTGTTACCAAAAGTCTATTGTTGAAAATGCTCGATGAATAGCATATACATAAATATAACCCACCAAAATACAAACCCTTATCATTATTAACCTTCATTAGTATATATAACTGAAAGTAATTTATAAGTCTGTTTACTTCTTGGGTACCTCAGGCTCTTTAGGTTCCTCTGACTCGTCTATTGTTGAAGACAGACTCTCACTGATACCTTCTGCATCTTTCAAAATGGAATCCATTTTCGCATCCAACTGATCCAACATTCTTTCTAATGATGAGGCCTGGTTTTCGGCTTCAGTTATCTTCTTATAAGCATCTGCTATACTCAAGTTTTCCTCTTGTGTCATGATAGTTGTTGTAGTTTTGTTATCGTGGAGTTATGAGTTGGTTGAAGTTAATTCCAGAAGGAGAATTTTGGTCACGTGAATAGGGTTATACGGTTATTAGAGTGGATGCTACATGAAGTATGTGGTTAAATTGAAATGAGAGATGTAATTGAGAGATGGTATATGGGTTAGATTTGATAGGTTTAGATGTTTGGCTTTTCAAATGAAAATTTTAGCAGTTTTAAGGTTGTTTATTCAGAGTATTGAATAGATCTTTTTGATTTAGGTAGAATGACTTAGAGATTAAGATGGCAATTATACTAGGTACTCTTCCAGATTGTATTCCATTATAGATATTAACGGTTGTTAATATCATTTAAAATTGAAGTTAGTCTTCTACAGTAGTCCTTCTACAACAAATTCATCTCCAAAGTAGTTAATGTAGAAATGTAGAAGAATAATGTAGAATTGGTACAGTAGAACCTAACATCTCTACATTGGTTTAATAACCGCACGCCCGTTTATTAGATTTGCTTCTCTCTAAGTAAACCATTCACTATAGAAATAAGAGATAAGAAAGAAGCTTGAGGAGCATCTTCATGGATACCAACACCCCATCTAGAGGTGTCCTTGTTAACCACAGCTTCAATATAAGTTGCAGCTCTAGCATTTGATTCGTCACCAAGAGAGTGCTCGTGGTAGTGTTTCACATTGATATCAAGATCTAAGTGTTTAGCAAGAGCATCATTGAAAGCAGAAAGTTGACCATTACCTTGACCTTCAATTGTAAGTTCCTTACCATTCACTATAACTTGTGCATTTATAGCCTTCACACCCTTTGAAGGAGCGGCAATGCTGTAGTCGATCAATTTGAATGGGTTTGCTTCTTGATCATCTTCATAGTCAATACAATATTCAAACTTGAATAAGTCGCAAAGCTCGCTGTTTGTTAACTCTTGACCCTTTACCTCAGCACGCTTTTGAACAACCTTGGAAAATGCAACTTGCAAACCTCTTGGTAAGTCCAAGTCCAAGTTACGTAAGATAACCCAAGCAGAACCACCCTTTCCAGATTGCGAATTCACTCTGATAATAGCTTCGTAAGTTCTTCCTATATCTTCTGGATCCAAAGGCAAGTAAGGTAATTTCCAATGCACCTTCTTACCTTTCTTGAGTTCATTAGTGTGAGAAGAGAATCCCTTCTTGATCGCGTCTTGATGAGAACCACTGAAAGCACTCATCACAAGAGATCCACCGTAAGGAGCTCTTTCTGGAACTGGGATTTTGTTACACTTCTCAACAATATCCACCACTGAGTTCAAGTCTGAAAAGTCCAAAATTGGTGATACACCTTGAGTGTAGAGGTTAAGAGCTAAGGTGACCAAGTCAACGTTACCGGTTCTTTCACCATTTCCGAAAAGACATCCTTCGACTCTGTCTGCACCAGCCATTTGTCCTAATTCAGCAGCTGCAACTGCACAACCTCTATCATTGTGAGGATGAAGAGAAATGCAAATAGTATCACGATTCGAAATGTGAGTTGAAAAGTATTCGATTTGATCAGCATACACGTTAGGTGTTGACATCTCAACTGTGGCAGGTAAGTTGAAAATTATAGGCTTTTCAACAGTAGGTTCCCAAGCAGCCTTGACTGCTTCACAGACTTCCACAGCAAATTCTGGAGAAGTATCTGAAAATGTTTCTGGAGAGAATTCAAAGTCCCACTCAGTAGCCAGCTGAGATGGGTCATCTTTGGTTAATTCTCTAATCAACTTTGTACATTTGACAGCCAATTCTTTAGATTCTTGTTGCGACAAACCAAATACCACATTACGGAAGCAATCGGAGGTGGCCAAGTAGATATGTATAGTTGCTTTCTTAGCACCTTGAAGAGATTCCACAGTTCTTCTTATCAAATCTTCTCTACACTGCGACAAAACTTGAATAGAAACATCATCTGGAGCATTTTCAACAGCATACCTTGTGAAATCAAAATCAGTTTGAGATGCGGAGGGGAAAGCAACTTCAATCTCTTTAAACCCAACCTCAAGCAACTTGTGAAAGTATTCTTTTTTTTCTTCAACTGACATAGGATCTGGAAGTGATTGGTTACCATCTCTTAAATCTGTAGAAAGCCATCTTGGTGGTTTGTCCAAGGTCTTGGATGGCCATTGACGGTTTGGTAAATGTACCGGAGTGAACTTCTTATACTTCACTGAAGGATCTTTTAACATAGGCATTTTGAATATTTAAATCTAATTTGTATTTCAAATATAATTAAGCACAATAGGTATCGTATTTATATACTTGGGGTTGTCAATAAAGAATTACTCATTCTTTATGAGTCAGGGTTATCCCATCGAAATGTGGGGGGGGATTTAGAAAATCGCAAGGTGAAAAGTTACACAAATGCGCATAGAATTTAGTAGTATTTATTAGAAGGTTGATGATTCGGTAAGTAAATAGATTGAGTTAGAGGTGAGGGTTGATGTATTATTCAAGGTTTATTGAATAGATTGTATAGTTTACTTGATGATATTCGATTTTCATTGAATAGTCTAGTCACTTAGACTTACTTTTCAGCAGTAAAACTTTTTCAGATTCCTTCGGTCCTTTCAGATCAAAACCTTCTACGCGATAATAAACTATGAATGTATGTGAATAGATACCGAGAGTTTAAAGGATTAAGTAATAATCAAACAAAGTTAGAGTAATGAGTCGGCTATTGAAGGAGTCTGGGGTAAGAAAATCGCACCGGTTCCGCAACGTCAAACTTACGGTACTCCCTCCAGTTCCGGAGTTTGGATCTGAAGTAGCTTTGATGGATGAAATAAGCCAAATTCGGTTATTGAAGGGAAAATTTAGGACATAATTTCTCCGATTTCGCTCCTACAATAGGAGACAGAGTTATGACTGTCCATGTTAACCGAGTTCGAGGTTGATTAAAAGCTGGGCTTAGGTATTGTACCCCTCCTCTACTAATAGGTGCATTGAGTAGGCTTACCATTAAGAATAAAGGAGTTCCATGGGTATTAAGAAATCGGTTTGAGCTCAGCCTTCAAGTGTATGTTTTATTGATGATTGGGAGGTGGAGTAGGGGGAAGGGGGTGACTTGTGATTAGGGGTAAGTATAAGTAAATAGTGTGTAGCATGAAGTACAAGGTAATTGATTGATGGAAAGAGATATTGTATGGTCTACTGTGAATGTATTAAATAGTACGATATATGCATAGAAACTATATGACATTTCCTTATTATCTTGTTCATAACATGACAAGAATTTGTACTTTAATTGTCATGTTTGTGTATAGCTGCAAAAATTAAATAAGAGACTCTAAAGATCTAGTGAACGACCCATGCAGTCAATTCATAAGCTAGCTTTCCTACTTGAGTCTTTCGAAGCCCTATAAGTATAATAACGTCAATTATGCTAATACTACTCATTTTCACTTGACAAGTTATCTGATCTAAATCACAATTTGTCCAATAAGAACTCTCGATATATCTCAATTTTATCTACAGATCTCTAATATCCATTCTTGAAGTCAAACAATCCAAACTGAGATAAGCTCCAACATCTCTTATCACATTCTCGCTTACCTCCAACCCCAACGGCCTACATGTATCATATTAAAAATTAAATTGAACAGTTAAAAATCGCAAGCATCTAAAATACACGTCTTTGATTCCAACTACATTCATACAGTAAAAAAACGAACTAAAGTGTAGTTGCCTACTTCTTGGTACCAAAGTAGATACCCAAGACAAGGGCCAAGATGACCACGATAATCACAATGATGAGGAAACAGTATAATCTCTTTTTTCTGGCAGCCTTAGCGCTGACCACGGCCTTGTTGGTGTGGCCTACACCTTGTTCAATGTCATGTTGAGCAGTTTCAACTTGGTCGTGAATCTGTTGGATAGCTTGGTCTTGTTCAATGACCAATTCTTCCATGTCGTGGAACAATTGGGTCAATTCTGCCATTGTCTTTTCCAATTTGAGTAATTCACGGTGTCTGACTTGCACTTCGTTCAAGACAGTTCTTGCTTCACCTCTTCTGTTAGATTGCATCAAGGCTTGTTGGAAGTATTGTTGTGAGTTGCTCGAGTCTTCTATGACCGCTCTTACTTCAGCGTCGGTAGCATCTGGTTTTATGATCTTGTATTGTCTTTCAGCTTGTGCTTGGGTCTGTGATCTGTTTGCAGCTTCGATGGATCTGTAATCTTGAATCAAGTCCAAGAATCTCTTTCTACAGTTTTCAGCTTGGTCCAATTTGGTTTGGTCACGGCTTTGGACTGCTTGTGTTTGTGCATTCTTAATTCTGCTTTTCAAGGTCAACTGCAAGGATTGTGCTTCGGCAATAAGCGAGTCGATTTGCTTCGAGTTGTACTCGGTGTCCTCCTCGTTCAAGTCCAATTCTTGAATAAAGTTCTTCTGTTTGTTGTTGATCAATGTAATCAAGTTATGGTATTGGTCCAATGAATTATTTATATCTTGAATCTCATTCATAAAAGTAACGAAGTCATCTTCGTTATTGAACTTGGACATCTCATACGAGTTGTTGTTGTTATAACTCATACTGGACACTGGTGGTTGTTGTTATTTTCTAAAGCGGGTACAACGGAATTAATTAACTTACAAAAGATTACTCTCAATACTTTTCTCAATAAGACTCTTCAAATGATAGATTCCTAAACCTATTTGTACTTCGTCTTCACCAGCGTAAACTAAACAAAAAAAACAACTGATGCTTTCGTTTTTAACTTTGCCGTTGGCCTGAAAAAAAAAAAAAAAAAAATTGCAGTGCCTTTGTTTTGGTTTGTATCGTAAGTTGACGAATAAAAAAAGATCGAAAATGGCTATTAATACTACGGTGGTTTGTGTGACGTGGGTATGGGGCTGTAGTGATAGTTATATCTTGGTGGAGGGGGAAGAGGAAGGAGGGGTGTGAGGGAGTGGCAGGAGAGAATAATCAGACAACGCATAGAAGTGTGTATATAGTGTATTTTGGTGGTGTTGGACCCTCTTGAATGATGATGAGACTCAGCCATGTCGTGTCGAAATTCAATGATTAAGATTGAATTTCCTAAAGTGGTATTTTAGATAGGATTGGGAAGGATATTTAGTGATTCGGTTTGGAGGTGATATTTGTAGGGAGTAATTGAGTTAGAATGGGAAAGGATGGTAGAGGGTAGAGGGTAGAGGGTAGAGGGTAGAGGGTAGAAGGATGAGTAGATAGTAGAGGGATGAGGTAAAGGGATGGGGATAAGATTAGAAGGTGGAGAAGAGTTAAATTACGCCTCATTAAGTGAGTTTCGATAAGGCCATTTTATGGAATACGTGTAGTAATATAAAGTACGAAAGTTCGAAAGTGATGTAATAAGGGTGGAGTAATTAGGGAGGAGATGAAAAAGCAAAGGGAAGGGAGAGTGGAGTATTTAAGAAGGAGTGAAGTGGGTTGTTAATCAAGTGGGATGTTGGTGATGGTGAATGATGGTTGATATTTAGTTGGTGATGATTAGTTGTGAAGACTAGCTGTAATGACTAGCTGTAATGATATAATTATAGCTGTGATAAAATAACGATCCATTATATAACTATAATAATAAAAGTATGTTTATGTAAGTGGAGGAAAGTCGTGTACCCATACATTACAATTATATACTCAAGGTGATTGATGATTGATATATGGTAGTGGATAATGGATATACAATAAACTCAAAATAATAATAATAACAATATAATAATAATGAATGGATATTGAATTTCATCTTACATTACATGTCCCAATTATGTATATCCATGATTTGAAATGAGTTTTAACATTAAAAGGTTATTTGATGTGTCTTATTTGCAGCAACTCATTAATTTATTTGTTAATTAATTCATTAATTCTTTGATTCAGCATTCAATAAATAACGAATAGAAGAGCAGAAGAGCAGAAGAACAGAAGAACAGAAGAGCCAATAACTAATAGAAGTTCATAAGATTATTAACATAGTAATATAAGAGAATGTTTTGTCTAATTATATCAATTTTTATTTAAAATCACCTCCTATTCACTTACAATGGAACTCACGTTCCTGCAATCTCCCCCACTCTAATTTTTGTTTGCCGACTTTTGAAATTAACGAGTGAAAATTGGCTGGTAACAAAAGCATCAATTACCATCTCATCTCTGTAACTTATACTTTATTGTTATAAGTACCATTGACATTATATTGATAAGAAAGGAATTAGAAAGTAATGTCTGATACTGAAGAACTCCCTCAGGATATTAAACCCTCTATCCATCAAGCAGCAGGGCATAAAGGATGTTTGACTATGGAAGATGGATCACTCTTTGTCAAACCTACAGTTAAGCAAGAGGTTGATTTTTATACCGAGACTCAATTGATAGATACCGAAGGATTTGACTCAATTGATAATGAAGATGACCCTGAAAAGGAAGATGAAAATGACGACAACCTTCCTGGATCAAAGTTGATCGATTGGATGCCAATTTGTATGGGAGTATTAACTAAAGGAGATGTCACCAAAAATTTGGAAACTCCTGAACCTGCTTCATCCAAGAAAGAAGATGATGAAGGGAAAGAATACATTGTATTACAAAACTTATACCATGGATTCAGTAAACCAAGCATCTTAGACATCAAATTAGGCTCTAAATTAACTGATGATGAAGTTACTGAACCTGAGAAAATCGAAAGATTACAAAAAGTCAGTGACTCCACTACCAGTGGATCATTAAACTTCAGAATCTGTGGTATGAAACTTTTCAATGGTAAATCAGAAGATAAGCCTGAAACTCAAGTTTTCGACGGGGCCAACGAAACAGTTTCAATCGTTAAACACGTTGATGACCCAATTATCGATGAAGAAGATGATGAAGATGAAGAACCTGAAGAACCTGAAGTAACTAACTTCCTTGAATTCAACAAACAATTCGGAAGAGCATTGACTAAAGAAAACGTTGCTGAAGCTATCCATCAATACTTCTCCAATTACTTTACACAACAAAACTTATTCCCTAAAAATGAAAAAATCAAGACATTGATTGTCAACAGATTATTAGAAGTCTTCTTAACCCGTTTACAATTGTTATACAATTGTTTAACCAACTACGAAGTTAGAATTTTCTCAGGTTCTCTTTTATTCATTTTCGAAAATGACTTGGAACAATGGGGTCTTGACAATGAATTGGAAACCTTAGAAGATGACAACTTACTCGTCAACGATGACGTTTATGAAATGTTTGACCCATTGATTAGAGACTCTTTATTTGCTGATGAAGATGAAATGGATATTGATGAAGATGAAGAAGATGATGAAGAGGAAGAAGAAAAGGAAAACGTTGTGAAGGAAATTAAAGAACCAAAGGAAGAAAAGAAGGAAACTGAAGAGAAAGAAGAAGTTCCAGCAAAGAAAACTTCAGAAAAGAGCAATGAAGCAGAAGCAGAAGACGAAGACGAAGACAACATTGAAGAACTTGACTTGGAAAACATGGAAGAATTCGGAGACATCGAAGATCTTGATGATTTACTTGAAGATGAAGGTCCAGCTCCATTATCTTCTTTGAACTTTATTGATTTTGCTCACGCTAAATACGTTAAAGGTCAAGGCCCTGATGAAAATGTCTTAACCGGAATCCAAAACTTGATAGATATTTTCGAGTCTTTATTGGAGAAACAAAAGAAGTAATGCTCTCTAATGAGTACAATGGGTGGATTAATTTGGAGAGGTTATTAACTTTGGCTCCATAAATAGTGAATATATAGGATTTAATAAATATAGTTTAAAATTAAAGTTGTAAGCTTTTTCTAATGAACAATTAGTCGAAAAGTAATACTGATTAGTACTTGTTATCTACACATTTACTTGCGTTCTCTTTCTGGTCGTTATTTTTATTATAATCCTAAGTAATCTACATCAACTTGGTAATCTTACCAATAGCAATAGTGGTACCTTGATCTCTCAAAGTGAATCTACCCAATTGTTGGTAGTCGTTATATGTTTCAGCACACACAGGTTCAACAGCCTCCAAGATAGCAATGACCTTCATACCCTTTTTGGCAAATGCAGGAGGTTTCTTTGACTTTCTGTTAGTTCCCTTTTCTAACTTGTGCTTCAATTCAATGAATTTGACTTCTTCAATGGCAGTATGCAAGTGCATGACACATGAGAAACCGTTGGATAAGATAGACTTCAATTCGACAATAGCAATTTGTGCTTCAAATCTGGAGACGGTTTTGACTGGGTTCTTGATAGATGTCAACACATAACCTGGAGCTAAGTCTTCTTCTTCGACACCCTTAATCTTTAATCTGACTTGTTCACCACTGTAAGCAGCGTCACATTCTTGTTCGGTTTCGTTGTAGATGTTGACCACTTCGATGTTGGTCTTGTTAGGCATCAACAATAAGTTACCATTCTTCTTGACGTGACCAGATTCAATCTTTCCTTCGACTATGGTACCCATGTCCTTCATCTTACCGGAGATTGGCATCATGAATGGTCCGTTGTTCTTACGGTTGACTGTCTTCATGTCATCCAAGAATTCCAATAAAGCTGGTCCTGTGTACCATGGGCAGTCTGTTGCGTTGACTCTTTCCTTCAAACCGGCACCGGTGTATCCTGAAACTGGCATAAAAGTGATGTCTTCCTTTTGGTATCCAATACCCTTTAAGAAGGCTCCCAACTTAGTGGTACAGTCCTTGTAACGGTCTTGCGACCAGCCGACAGTTGGATCGTCCATCTTGTTGACTACTACTATAATCTTGTTGACACCTTGGGTCTTGGCCAACAAAGCGTGTTCTCTGGTTTGTCCTCCCTTTTCAAAACCAGTTTCGTATTCACCCTTTCTTGCCGAGATGACTAAGATACCCACATCAGCTTGAGAGGCACCACCAATCATTTCTGAAACGTACATCTTGTGTCCTGGAGCATCCAAGATGGTGTATCTTCTCTTGTCAGTTTCAAAGTAAGCCTTACCAACTTCAATGGTCTTACCATCATTTCTTTCTTCCTTGTTAGTGTCCATGACCCAAGACAAGTACCAACCTTGTCTACCTGCGTCCTTAGCTTCTCTCTCATACTTCTCAACGGTACGCTTGTCGACAGATCCAGTCAAGTATAAGATGTTACCACCCATAGTCGACTTACCGGCATCAACGTGACCCATGAAGATGATGGAAACGTGGTCCTTACCTCCAAACATATCCTTAACGACTTCTTCGTCAACTTCATCTTCTTGTTCCTTGGCAATGACATCAGAAGTCACAGTTGGAGTAGACTCTTTAGTTGCTGATGCTGCAGGTGTAGATTCCTTCTTTGCAGGTACAGGAGTTGATTCCTTTGTGGATGCAACAGGTGTAGATTCTTTCTTTACTTCAGATGAAGCTGGAGCAGATGCTTCAGGTTCCTTAGATTCAGCAACCTTTGGAGCATCTTCTTTGGCAGGAGTAGCTGCTGCTGGTGCTGGTGCTGGAGATGCTTCCTTTGGAGATTCCTTCTTGGTGGCATTTGCCAATTTAATACCAGACGAACTGGCCAATTTAAGAACCTTTTTTGGTTTTGGAGCAGCTGCAGCAGCAGCATCCTTCTTTTGCTTTTCAAAGTCTGCTAATGACATACCTTGAGAGGCAGAGGCACCACCATCATTATAGTTGTTGTAGCTTTGGTAGCCTTGGTATCCTTGGTTATAGTTTTGTTGGTATCCACCTCTGTTGTTTTGGTATCCACCTCTGCTGTTTTGATATCCACCTCTGTTGTTTTGGTAGCCTTGGTTATAGTTTTGTTGGTAACCTTGGTTGTAGTTTTGTTGGTATCCTCCTTGGTTGTAGTTTTGTTGATAACCCCCTTGGTTTTGATATTGATTATAGTTCTGTTGTGGAACAAATGCTTGAGCATTACCAGCATTGTACTGCTGGTACTGGTCGAACAGCTGTTGCTGTTGCGGCTGCTGCTGAGACTGGTCCGAACCCAAATTGGTGTTCTGGAAGTCCTGAGACAACTTGTCTTGATTAAAATCCTGTTGCTGGTCTGACATTGTATACTAACAAGATCTCGAACAATTGATAAGATACCGATATAAGGACTCTTACTGCTACAAACTCTTATGAAGATGCTTCCTTTGAGTTGTTCTGATTTGAAAAAATTTTCGAAGTAATGAGGTGCTAATTCGGGGTTGGGCACGTGACCTGGATAAGAAAGACCGGAATAGAATTTGCAGCTATTGAAGAGATGGCGAAGGAGAGGAAGGAGGGGATGGATTGATGGAATTAGGTGAGATGAGTAATGTTTTTGGGTAGAATAGTTTTTTAATTGAGTGTTGCTTTTGTCAAGTGTTGTTGTTGTTAAGTATTTGAATAAGAATAGTGTTAAGTGTTGTGTCTATTCTTATCACTAGTTGCCCTTGATACAGTATGGAGATTGATTTCATGTTAATTTATAAACCAAAGTATATGAAATGAGTCTATTTCACTTCATCGTGTTCTCCATATAAAAATACATATTCATTATACTTCTCAGAGCATCATAACCTAAACAGTGTCCTTCTCCACCTCCTCCTCTTCCTCTCTCTATCAGCTCCAAGATGAAACTACGAATGAAATTTGAAAAAAGTTTTATATCTTCAAACCACAGATGAGTGAATATACATGTATAACATGTTCTGAGTCGCTTAGTAGTAGCGATGTTGGTAAACATATATCTACTACTAGACACAAATCTGTCAAGTATAATAAGTTGGATGAAACCATCAGTTGTGAAGACTGTGGTAATCAGTTTATACAACAGTTGAAAATCTTAAGATTTGGTCTTTCAGATATGGCATTGATCTGTATGGATTGTGAAAGCAACAATGAGAAGTCACCAACTCAATATAGTTTAGAAAATGGTGCATTCTTCTCGAAACTTCCTTCCTACTACAAATTCAGAGACATTGAATGTAAAGATTGTCATGCTGAATCCAACTTGTATGTTGCCAACAAAGGCAATTTGATAGTATGCAAGAACTGTCTTCCAAAACATGAGAAACCAGGAACTAAGTTTGTCAGTGAACATGATGATACATTTCTCACAGAGCTTTTGGGCATTAAAGAATCAAACACTAAAAGCTCTGCTCCTAAAAATGGTAGAAAATTAGGAAGAAGAAAGAACCCTAAGAAAGTAACTGCTGAACAAGAAGCTAGAAGAGCTCATTACATTGAAAACAAAGAGAAAATGAATGCTCTCAAGTCTGGAGCTACCGTTAAAGCAGTAGGAGCTACTTTACCTTTTGCAACTAAAAAAGACAAGAATGACAAATATAAATCTTCTTCAAAACCATCTGGAAAGGGACCTTCTAGCTTTAAACCAAATGGAAAGTCATTTAGCTCATCTTCAAAATCAAATTCTACACTGGGATCTAAAACCAATTCTAATGCTTCCTCTAGATCAAACACTCCACTGCACTCAGCTCTGGGATCTAGAAATAGCTCTAAAGTTTCTACAAGAAACAACACACCCCTGCACTCTACAACCAATTCACATACAACTACTCCAAGATCAAATAGTCCAGCATTGACTGAAACTAAGAAACTGGATATCCCAGAGAAGTCTGGAAAGAAGTTTCCTGACAAACCAAGAGATGTGAAACCAAAAGATAGGAAAACTGAACAACAACCAACTGGAAAGAACTCAAAATTTGACAAATCTTCCAAACCTTCAGAAAGTAGACCAGACAAACACTCGAAGAATGTACCTAGAAGTAAAGAAAATGATAAGAAACCAAAGTCTGAACCTTTCAAGAACAAATCAAATAATACCAAACCTAAAAAGGACGACCCCAAATCTAAGTCAGCTTCTCAGAAACCTAAAGAACAAGCTAAAACTAAAGATGCCGATCCTAATGCTCCAGAAGAGTATCAATTATCTGACTTTATTTCTCAACAATTGAAAGTCAAACCACGTTTGACATACAACAATAAAGAGGAATACTTCAGAGAAATCAGTTTCAATATGTTTGTGGAGGAAAGTTTGGCTGGAGAAAATACGAAGCTCACTCACCAAGATGCACTTTTGGAATGGTACCAAGACCAAGATAAGAAAGCAGCCCAGTTCAAAGTCACTCTTCATGCTAAATCGGATGTAGCACAACTGTACATTCCAGATAAATTGAAAACTGCAAAGAAGAAACCTTTCTCAAGAAACCAATCCTTCTTTTTGGTCTTGAATGGTACTGACCCATGGTACGGCTACGTTGCAGATATCCAAGAGCAACCAAGAAAGAAATCTGTAATGGAGATGATTATAGTGTTGTACGATTGGAACGATAAACCATTACCAAAAGCAGCACATGCTACTTCTTTGACACTTTTACCTGGTTCTGCTCCAGCTTCAAGAGTATTCCAAGCTATGACCACTCTTACCAATGAGAAGTTCTTGGACATGGTTTTAGGAATAAAACCTATTAAACAAATTGTATTTGACAACCGTGTGAACTTTAGCTCCCAAAACTTGAACGGCTCTCAAAAGGTGGCTGTTCAGTCTGTGTTGAATAATGCTGTCACAGTGTTGCAGGGGCCTCCAGGTACTGGTAAAACATCCACGATTTTTGAAATCATCTTGCAATTGTTGAACTCGTTGAACACATATCCCATCTTGGTGGTTGCATCTTCTAATATTGCTGTTGATAATATTGCAGAAAAGTTGATGCCTACACATGCTCAAAACTTATTGAGAGTTACTTCTAATGAGAAAGAAAAGGAGTATCCAAGATCCCATCCTTTGAGTTCGATTTGTTTACACCACAAGACATACGACTCCTTGGCTCAACGATTTAAAGATGTGTCAGACGACCTTAAACGTGGTAACATGAAGTTGGGTCCTAAGGGATATGCCAAATACCTTAACGAAAGAATTGAAATTCAATCACAGTTGGTTTCACAAGCAAAGGTGATTTTCACAACTACAGTTACTGCTGGAAGTCCTCAATTAAAGAACATCAAAAACTGTCCAGTTGTTATTATGGATGAAGCGACCCAATCTTCAGAACCAACTACATTAATTCCACTTTCAATGCCTGGAATCAGGAAGTTTGTATTTGTTGGAGATCAAAAGCAATTGAGTTGTTTCTCATTGATTCCTAAGTTATCATTGTCATTATTCGAAAGAGTATTGCTTAATGGAATCTATCGTAACATCCATATGTTGGATACTCAATACCGTATGCATCCTAAGATCAGTGAATTCCCTATTGCTAAGTTCTACCAAGGTAAATTACATAACGGTATTACTGCCGAGCATAGGAAATTGGAAGGTATACCTGAGGATCCAGTTTACTTTTGGGACACCAGAGATACTGCTCCTGAGTCAACTATCTCGAATAGGTTACGTGAAGATGGAGGTAGGACATACGTAAATAGGAAGGAGATTGAATACGTGCTCCAAGCAGTGAAAGCATTAATAGTTGAAAAAGGAGTAAAGCGTGAAGACATTGGTATTATCACTCCATATAGTGGACAACGAGATTTGATCTCTTCATACCTTGTTAAAGATGATATAATTAATCCTACAGGTCAAAGCTTAAAAATGGAAGTTGATAAAGAAGATCTTTACAATGAGTCGAAGCCAGTTACAATTCACCTTGTATCTGATATAATGATTGCATCTATTGACGCGTTCCAGGGACGTGAAAAGAATTTTATGATCATGTCTTGTGTCAGATCCAACAATAGAAACACAATTGGGTTCTTAAATGATGAAAGAAGATTGAATGTTGCATTAACTAGAGCAAAGTATGGAATGATTCTTGTTGGTAATGCTAAATTCTTACAAAAAGCAGACAAATTATGGGGAGAATACCTATCATATTTGTTTGAGAAGAATTGGGTACATTCAGAAGCTTCTTTCGACTATGGCTTGAAGTGATTTGTTAGTTATAGATTTAATAGAGATAATTAAAATGAAGTTACTTGATAAACCCCATAATTTTTTGCATAGTCAGTCAGTCATTCAGGCAGTCAGTCAGTCACACCCTTTAAACCTCTATTCAATTGGCTAATGCAATAATACTAATAAGAAAATCAGTTGTGAACTCCAACATTTTGAACTTATATACCATTTACAATCCACGTGCCTCATGATCTGTCATACATGAAATTGTACAATTTTAGAAATAGATTTACATGAGTAAACATCATGTTTGATTCCAGTTACGAGGCACTAGTTGCCAGTCAACCATTAAATGACCCTATACGGTCTTCATTAGACCTTCTTTTGATAGAAGCAGTTACATTCATGCTGGTAAAGCTTATAAAGAGTCCTAGTGAGTCTGTCATATGCAGGAACTATCCTACTAGTGCAATGGAGTTCGACGTCTTGTATGAGTTGGTTGCCTCACTGCCCATTAGTGGGTTAATCACATCTATAGCTGACTTTGCATACTTGATTGTCATTGGTTTTACCCTGGTTAGGCTTTCAAAACAAATAAGGAACTATGTTATTGGTAAGATGGTTGCAGGTTCATTTTCTGGCTCAGCCCAAGGGGAGTTCCATTCATGGAGGCTTAATACACGAGCTACAGCCGTGTTTATCGTTGTGGTAGCAAGTGTTTGTGGTAGTAGTACGGGAACCAATATTGTTATCGTTGCATTAACATGTTTGATCATGTCGATGATATCTGGTATTAATAATGTGGGGTATGGTACAATTATGACTTAATTTGCAGCCATTTAATTATATGAAACGTGTTATGGTAGAAGGCTGTAGGTGGGTGGTTTTTGAAACTGCTTACATGTTGGTGGTGCTAGTGTCAATTTTAGAATTATAATTCATGAGGTTGGTAGATTTATATATTGACTAGAGAACTTGGTGATTAGTTGATAATAGTGTTAGAAGTTTTATTATTACACAACCAAAATTGATCAGGTTATCATTTGGTTAATTGTGTGAATATGTCACTTATCACTATTAGTTATTGAAATGGTTTAACTTAACTTAGTACTTTGGAACTGTCATTAATGGTAAGTGTAATTTGGAAGTATTCGTCAGTAAATTTTGATAACTTTCCATCAAAATGTATAATAAATTGTAATTATAATTGTACTAATAGTACACAGTAACTATATAAAAACACAAGTAATGTATACATAGAACACTACACAACTTACCATATACCATCCACAATACCCTCAATCAATAAACATTAACACCTCCTCAAACCCTTCACTCATCAATCATAACTAACAAAAGTATTCACACAAAATATACTGAAAAGTTTATTTTAACAAAAAAAAGTCTAAACAACAGTAACGTCGAAGGTACGATAAACAGACACCTATACGATGGCTAAGTCAAGGAAGAAGACCAAATCTAAGAAGAATGAGAAGGTTGTAGTTACAGAGGAGTTTAGCGATTCTGAATATCCTATCACAGTGAATGGATTACAGAAGGACACGAGTATATTTGAAGACTCTCCAGCGTATCAAATGTTGAATTACTTTCAAAAGGCACCAGATCAATGGACTGCTAGGTACATTTTAGTCATATCTGCAATTATACTTAGAACTGCTGTTGGTCTCGGAGGGTTTCTGGGGAAAGGAGTACCACCTATGCATGGAGATTTCGAAGCACAACGACATTGGATGGAATTAACCATTCATTTACCGATAAGTGAATGGTACTTTTTTGACTTGCAATATTGGGGGTTGGATTATCCACCTTTAACTGCATTTCATCTGTACTTGTGTGGTAAAATTGGAAGTTTCATTAACCCTGAATGGTTTGCACTTGATTCTCTGAGAGGTATTGAAACCAATGAAGTCAAGTTTTTCATGAGACTTACTAGTTTGGCAAGTGAATTGATCTTCTACATTCCTTCCATCTTATCTGTTTCCAACTTATTGGGAAAGAAATTCAACTTGAAGAGAATGGACCAAATCATTTTATCTATAATCATCCTTAATCAAGCACATTTAATTTTGATTGATCATGGACATTTCCAATTCAATTCTGTCATGATGGGATTTTTTGTTTATTCAGTCATTGAATTGGTCAAAGGTAACCTCGTGTTTGCCAGTGTATGGTTTATCTGTTGCATCAACTTCAAACAGATGGGCTTGTACTACTCGACCTTTATCTTCGTATACATTTTGAGTCAGCTCAAAACTTTTGGTGATTTATTTGCTGTAGGTTTCACAGTTATTGCAACCAGTTTTGCAATTTTACTCCCATTTATCTTGACCAAGGCACCAGGAGCTAATTTGTTACAGATATTAATCAGAGTCTTCCCATTCAATCGTGGATTATTTGAAGATAAAGTTGCTAATTTCTGGTGTACAACAAATATAGTTGTGAAGTACAGAGATATAATTGAAGCATCACAATTATCTAAGTTGGCATTGATCACTACTGTTGGATCAATTTTGTTCATGAATGGTGTGCTTTTCTATAAATTAAGATTCAATAAGAGCAAATTGATTCCAGGAATGATTCTTGGGTTTGCAGGCAATTCGCTTTCCTTTTACTTGTTTTCGTACCAAGTCCACGAGAAGACCATTTTAATTCCCCTTTTACCTGCATTGTTGTTACTATTGGTTGAACCTGAATTGATAGATATAATTCAATGGATCAACAATGTTGGTAGTTTCAGTTTATTCCCATTATTGAAGAAAGATGGGTTGATCTTACAGTATGTTGTAAGCAACTTACTCATAAATTGGCTCATTGGTCCTAAATTAATCTTGGGTACTAAGAGGAATATCTTTTGGAAATTAATAATTAGTGTATCCTACGTTGCAATGTTGGCGTACCATATTGTCGACTACACGTTTGATCCTCCAGCCAGATTCCCAGATTTGTGGGTTATCCTCAACATTACAATTTCATTTGGAGCATTCTCAATCTTCTGGTTGTGGTTGAACTGGAAGGTATACCAATTGTAAACAATAAAATGTATATTCAAAAGAAATAGAATTAATGAATGTCAACACTTCCTAAAGTGACCCAATCGTTGACTTCTCCTTCACAGAGTACAAGTTTCAACACTCCTCCTTCCCAACCTAACAGGTTCCCAGTTGGGAAATCCACGTTATCGATATTCAAGTAATCTTGGATTCTTGTTTTAATGGTTCTCCATAACGCATTATCGATAGGGTAGATATCACTATATACTAGAGAAAGATGTGGTTGGAATTCATTTATTGACCAATCTGCTGCTTTTTGTGATGCGTTCCTTTTGATGTCTTCAGTATCAAAGTAATTTACTTGTTGTGGCAGCTTAGGTTCTGTTGTCAGAGTGGAAATATTGCGACTGTGACCTCTACTATGAGTTCTCTTAACTTTCTTCTTGACTATATTTCCATGACTATCGGTAGTGTATAATTGAGGGTTATGTTTTTTGTTTTCAAGTTCAATATCCTGGGGTACAATGACAAACAATTCCCTAATTATACGAGCAAATGACACCAAGTTAGGGTCTCTTGCTGCTTCAAAATACAATTTCTTGAAATAATTACGTTGGCTGCCGATTTTCCCTAAAACAACTAAATCTTCATGATTCTTGGGTAAGGAGTTGATGGCAACGGCACTTGCAGAAAGTATCCGATCCACATCATCCCGTGTCTTATCCGTCTCATCCAAATCAATCTGGATATTCGTTGTGATAGTGATATGCGGCTCAAAACTAGGAGGCTGGCCAGGAAATAATGTGTTCAATGAACTCATCAAGGTGGCCAACGTATCATAGAGTGTGGTGTTCTTTTTGGGACATAACCATAATGCAACTCCTAAACCTAATATTATGAATTAACATAAAATCAGTTTGTTAGTGCTGTAGATACGTAATTGAGATCAATTGATACTTACCCATAGTCCTGTTCGTTTGATATTTGGATTAGAATAGGATTTATCTAAAAACCCTAAAATTATGATCATAAATTTGGGGGAGGAAGAATTCCAGTCATGTGATCTGGTATGAAGTATAGTGTAGGCAGATTCAGGGTGAGTAATTGTGGTTGGAGTGATGGATTAGGACGATTGTGAAGAGTGCGTTGTGTTCTAATTGTTTATTAGATATTAATGACGATTGAACCAATTGAACAGTTTATTTATTCAGTATTATTTGCGTAGTTATATATGATAAAATGTACTGCCTTCAAAAATGTACCCCATAAATTAATTAACTACATCTTTCATCCAAGATTAGATTAGGATAATGAAAGAGAGTGAGTGTGTGTTATAGCAATGGTTAGTTACTAGTCAGTCAGAAGGTTTTTTGACTGTCCTCCTTACTCTAATATCATGAGTGATTCAACCTCTCGTATAATTCTACAATCTATGAATAGACATTTCATTCAATTTCCTGTTTATTCTACTAGACCCATCTTATAGTCAGATCTCTATTGCTTCTTCATCTCTAATACTTTGATGGAATAACATCAACACCAACAATAGCAGAGTCATCTACAAACCAAGAAACCTCCACTCCAGTCTTAATACTGTTGACCAATTTAGAAGGCAATTGAGATTCACTGTCGTTGAATATTTCCTTTAATGTTGGGGCTTTTCCAGCACCTTCTGCAACAAATGCAATTGCAGTGGCATTCTCCAACACTGGGAAGGTGAAAGTAATTCTTCTTGGAGGTGGCTTAGGGGAGTCACTGATGTATGAGATCAATTCCGATCTCTCCTTCAATAACTTGTGGCCTGGGAATAAAGAACAAGTGTGACCATCTGGTCCACAACCTAACAAGATAACATCAAACTTACCATCTTTTGGAAGTTTAGCTTCGTAAGCCTTGGCAATTTGCTTATCTTTTTCAATATCTGAGCCTTCTAATTGACCATCCTTACCTGTTAACAAAGATTCATCAATAGTGTTCAATTCAGGTTTTTGTTGGGTAGTTGGTAAATGAGCCAAAACTAATTCATTGAAGAGTCCAAAGTTAGAGTCAGCATGATCCAATGGAACTAATCTCTCATCACTGAAGTAAACTTGCCATTTGTTCCATTGAACATCCTTGGCTATTTCCTTATTATCAATCAATGCTTTCTTCAATACCTTTCCGAGAGATCCGCCTGATAATGCGATCTTAAAAGTACCGTTCTTAGCAATTGAGTCATTCTGAATCTTCAAAATGTACTTACCAACTGAGTTGGCAACATCAATGGATTCACTGTACGAGTATACTTTAGCTGTCATTTTAGTTTTGAAGTTAATTTGAAATTTAATTTGATTCAATTTCGCACTGGATTTACGTCAAAGCAATCAATGTATGGATGTGCTGAAAAATGTCAATTGTCATTTGGGCTTCTATTAAATTGGTGTGAGAGTTATACTTTGTTGTCCATTCAATACAATCATATTCAAACAGTTATAATGGATGGTATTGATGTACAATTAGGTGAGGGGATAATGATGGAAAATCTCCAGTTTAATTAAATGAATACTTTAGTGAATATTTAAATTATCTAAGTTTTCTATGCATCAACTCTAGTTTGAATCTTTACGTTCCTTCCCTATCGTTTAAAACTTAGGAGATTCTGGAAGCTTGACTAGTTCTTTGGTAAAAGTCATTAAGTGTTGGATATGAAAGACATGGGTTCTAATGCCACAATTCTATACATGACACTCACTCTCACATTAATCAAGATAATGAGAATACTCAGCACTATCCTTGATCTTACCATTGAAAAACTTCTCCAACTTGTTTGCATTCTTGTAATATGTTGTATGTTCACTGTTATATGACCTACAGTTCTTAAAGACGAGTCTTGCGTCATACAAGAACTGATCAAACAGGTCGTACTTGTTGTTTTCTAGTTTCAGGTCCATGGTAGATAAATCCATTGGCTCTTTGATTACTTCATAGTAATCTGGAACTTCTTCTTTGTTGACAGGTATAGCAAATGGCCATGCTGAAGGGTGGTTACTTAATTCAGAAAATAAACCTACCATGAAGTTGTGGTGGGGACCTCTTTTCGGTTTTTGAGCCAACTTATCCATTTCCTCCAGCCAACCGCTTTCAAGTAAACCAGGTATATCTTCTGGATCCAACACCATTTTGTTATTATTTGTATTTTTGAAGATTTGTAAACCAGGCCTCACCACATGAGATTGTGATCTGAACTTGATCTTCTTTTCGATCAGTGCCTTTTGTAAAAGGAAGATTTTTCCCAGGTCCAAGTACCGAAGAGTCAGTGGTAACATAGTACACTGCATGAGAGTACCACCTTCATAATCCTTAATGTATCCCATCCAGACGGATTTATCCAATGTTATATCTTTTGTAAAGCCCTGCTTCTTAAAGTATCCAATTGCATAATTATCCGCATATGTAAGGAAG
Source organism: Kodamaea hsintzibuensis (nom. inval.) (assembly GCA_030568835.1). Taxonomy (NCBI): domain Eukaryota; kingdom Fungi; phylum Ascomycota; class Pichiomycetes; order Serinales; family Debaryomycetaceae; genus Kodamaea; species Kodamaea hsintzibuensis (nom. inval.). The sequence goes on from JAJMJA010000002.1 coordinate 921,454, forward strand.
TATTTCACTGGGGATGTAGCTCGTACGTAGTCTTTCAAGTGATTCATTAAATGTGCACCGTAACCTCTAACTTGTTCAGTTGACGAAATGGCACAGAAGACGATTTCGGCAAATCCTCTACTCAGAAATGGTCTGATTGTAATACCACCAACAACAGTTAATGGTTTTCGTACAACTGCCATTGAGACATGTGAACGATCGTAGACCAATCTGGATATATATTCACGAGGCATTTCAGGTAATTGTTTCTGGAAGATGTTTTTCAATCCCGTTAGCACCATCAAGTTTTCTCTAGTGTTATCATTATTAACTACTCTGAATTCGATTTTACCTTCTTTTTCTTCAATCACAGAAGGTCTTTCTTTGAATGAGTACGAAACACCATCAAAGTTGAATGTAGATGTTCTTTTACGTTCTTCTTCTGCTTCATCATCATCAATATCATCATCTTCTTCTTCATTATCTTTACTCTCCTCTTTCACTTCTTCTCCTGTTTCACTTTTATGAAATGCTTTCCCATTGGCTCCCTGAGATTTTAATGAAACAGCCCCACCTCCTTCAGCTTTCTCCTCCTCATACTCATCATCTTCCTCTTCTTCTTCTTCGTCATCCTCATTATCACTATCTTCCTCATTACTCCTCACTTTATCTTCAGGTTCTGTCTTCATTTTCTTGATCAATGGAACATTATCATCATCTTCATCCTCAGATTTGATAGATGCTGTCCTTTTCCTATCAATAGCCATGACTATTACTTTGTTTCTATTCAATTCACCGGGGTTTGTTATTCAAAATTTCCAGAACTTTTTGATTCACTTTTTAACATTAAATTACGTAATCATTCATTTGAAATATTTAGATTACGTAATACTTAAATCATATAAACTTTTGCGATGGCGATGAATTTTTTTAAAAGAAAGTGCTTAGTAAAGTAAGAAGAAGAGAGAAGGAAGATGTCTAATTATACTCAGCTTAATCATAATCATGACCAGCAGGTCGGAGGAACTGTGTTGTGTTACTCGTGTGGTACACCCATTGATGGATCTACTGGTTTGGTAGAATGTTACGACTGTATCAAGATGAATGTGGATATTACAGAAGGAATCCCAAGGGAGGCAAATGTATCGTTTTGTAGAAACTGTGAACGTTTCTTACAACCACCTCAGCAGTGGATTAAGGCTGATTTGGAATCCAGAGAGTTGTTGGCCTTATGTTTGAGGAGGTTGAAAGGGTTGAATAAGGTGAGGTTAGTGGATGCTTCATTTATTTGGACAGAACCACATTCTCGTCGTATTAGAATTAAGATCACAGTTCAAGGAGAAGCTATGGGAAATGCTATTGTGCAGCAAACATTCGAGGTGGAATATACTGTTATTGCCATGCAATGTCCAGACTGTGCTAAGAGTTTCACAACCAACACCTGGAAAGCAACAGTTCAAATCAGACAAAAGGTGGCACACAAGAGAACATTTTTGTACTTGGAACAATTAATCTTGAAACATAACGCACACGTCGACACAATTTCCATCAAGGAATCAAAGAATGGGTTGGACTTCTACTATGCCCAAAAGAACCACGCTGTGAAAATGATGGACTTTTTGTCAGCAGTTGTACCTGAAAAGGCAAAAAAATCGGAAGAATTGGTTAGTGTTGATACTCAATCTGGTAACTCCACTTATAAGTTTTCATACTCTGTTGAATTAGCACCTATCTGTCGTGATGACTTGGTAGTTTTGCCAAAGAAATTGGCACACTCCATGGGAAACATTTCAAGAGTTGTCTTATGTTCAAAGATCTCAAACCTGATTCAATTCATCGATGTGAATACTTTGAAAATCGCTGACTTGCCAGCCTCAATCTATTGGAGATCCCCATTCCCTTCATTATTGGATGCAACACAAATGGTTGAGTTTATCGTATTAGACGTTGAACCAACTGGAGAAATGAGAGGTAAGCACGTCTTGGCTGATGTAGAGATTTCCCGTGCCGCAGACATGGGTAACAACGATCAAAGTTACTACGTGAGGTCACACTTGGGAGGTATTTTACATCCTGGTGACTCGTGCATGGGTTACTACTTAACCAACAGTAACTTAAACTCAGACTTGTGGGAAACCTTGGATCAAAACAATACCCCAGATGTAGTACTTGTGAAGAAGCACTACCCAAGAAAGTCACGTAAGTCTAAGAACAGACTGTGGAAGTTGAAGAGAATGGCAAAGGAACACAACGACATTGTCGCCAACGACGACTCGAGACAAGCAAAACAAGAACAAGAACGTGCTGAGAGAGATTACGAGTTGTTCTTGCAAGAATTGGAAGAAGATGAGGAAATGAGACAAACAGTTAACCTTTATAAGCACCAAAGCACGAATCCACACGCACAACAGATTGAAGAAGAAGAAATCGAGGAAGATGAAGATGCTCCAGAAATTGGTATCGATGAGTTGTTGGACGAATTGGATGACATGCATTTGGATGAGCCAATGGGCGAGTAGTTTATAGAATAATCTGAAGACTTCGATGAGGTTTTGGTAATAGGGAGGAAACTAAAGGTTCTAATTGTTTTCTAACTGAAATTGTCTAATAAATGAGTTTTGTTCAAGTAATGTGTATCAAGTGGAGTATTCAAGTTTTAATTTCTCTGATATGATTTACATTGTAAGTGTCTCCATGATTTATCTTGATATATCGTGGATTAAAAAGGATGTTCTAATCACTAAGGGGTATTAAATATTAGTGACGATAGTTTAGATTACAGTTTAAACAGAAGTGTATTGAAGTCCTTTTGATTATATATAAAATAGTCTCCAAGTTCTGAATCACGATGAAAGCTGCTTTGAATCATTAATTAAACTCACTTACATTAGTTAGATTATATAGCATACTATCGAGCCCATATTAATATAACTGAACTACTACCATCTCTTTCATAGCAAACAATGTATTGTAATCAATAGAATTTATTGATTTAATTAACTCTTCTCTACATAGAAGCTGATGATATCTTAGAGTGAATTGTAACTAAAGCAAATATATTGTTTCCGATTATACTGTCTGTATTAAGACATTCTTGTAAGAAGGACACTATAACTTTCGGTGTGCCCATTCTCTAGACAAGTGGCGATCTAGATAATTTTTGCAACTCGGTTTACGTATGCTTAGTTTCATGGCTTTTTAGTTTGCAGCCTTCAATATACTTTTTATACCCAATTGTAGGAAACTATGAATTATTAGGATTCAACGTGTCGTAGTTTTGTGCGTATTCAATTGAATCGTGTTGTTGGCTTTAGATTCGAATGAATCGTATAGCCTTCTTTTCAAGAATCTACTCTGTAAAAAGCCACTAGACTTGAAAGAAAGATAGAATATTATAATCTCAAGGTAATTCACTAGAGAATTGTGCTGAATTGAACAATAACCATTATAATCCGTTGTCCAATCCTTCAAAAATCAATTACGATTAAAATCTACTAATCTACTAGAATATGTACGCAACATGGTTTTACTCAAATCGTCACCGGCCATATGACCTTCGCAGAGTTCAGGAATATGTTGCCACAGACCAAACGGCCGAGCTCATAAACTTTCGTAAAGAGCTCAAGACCAGTCTGCTTGCTCTCAAATCTGTCGACGGAGCTACTCTGTTAAATAACCCAGAAGGCATTGCTGTAACCACTTCTCTGCCGCCAAAATCCAAACGCACCTAGTTCTCAGCACTTACCGCTCAACCCCGAAGGGGACCAGTAGGCACTTTGAATTTCAAACAGTACGCCCAGACGTCAATTGCTTGACTAAATGGAACAGGCAAAGAAACAGAAACAGACATTAAACTTGCTTCACGTGCGCCGATCTGCCACGGAGGGGCCACTACAGCTAACACAGACAACCCGAAGATTTAGCCTGCGCTTTACTGAGAGCCCACCCGTAACACAGATTTGTTATTATTCTAAAAATTAAAATATGGAGGATTTTCGGTTCCTTTTATAGTGAAAAAAATGATTGGGTTTGTGTAATTTCAATCACCTAAATATCGCGATGCCCTTACCCGCAAATACCAATTAGGGTTGGTATATACAAAGGATGAGTAAACGGCTTGCGAAGTATCAGACTAATAAGAGGGCACCTCAATCGAGACGTAGGGAGGAGTCGCTGAATGAATCCATCCCTTTTGAATCTGAAAATTCTATAGGTGCAGCAAAGATTGTGCACCTCTTCGAGCTGACCTTTGCACAGATATTGGATTCTCCAAGTCTTCAAGATCACATTCAGGAAGTCAAGGGTAAGTTGTATGATCGAGACTATCTTGCTGCTTTTGATACTGATGATAAACGGTTTGCATATGCTGCTAGGTGGACTCCTGCGAGATCGTTAGCTTACGCTTCGCTCTTTTCATCACTTGAACCTATAGTTGAGGTATTGTCTAACCCAGATAATGAAATCAACGCCTTATGTATTGGAGCTGGTGCTGCTTCTGAGTTGGCTGGATTGGGTGCTGTGTTTTGCAGACTCAAAGAAATGCACTCCACTTCAAGCTCTAAATTGAACATGGATATTGTCGATATTGCAGACTGGGCTACAGTAGTTAAGCACGTAACCACGCACATTAAGTCAAACTGGATCTACAGACCGGAAAACTTCAATCCAACCTTCCTTAGAAAGGATATTTTGGTGGAAGATCCTGGCTTGAACTTGGAAACTCAAGATATTATTACTTTACTCTTTACTACAAACGAATTGTTCACTGAGAAGAAGAAAGAAACCATGAAGTTATTGCAATCACTCAATGCTAAATGTAAAGAAGGAACGTACTTACTCATCGCAGAAAGTGCTGGATCTTACTCACACATCACTGTGGGTACGAAAACATTCCCTGTGCAATTCTTAGTAGACACTATATTGTGCGGCAAACCAGGAGATGAAAATGGAGCTTGGGAAATAATAAAACAAAGTGAGAGCTGTTGGTACAGAATAGATCCTAAGGAAGTGGATTATCCTATGAAATTAGAGAGCATGAGATTCTTTTATAGACTTTATAGAAAACGTTGAGTAGAATACAATAATATCGTCGCATCCTACTATAAGATCTTTATTTAAGAATGTTTCTGTATCAATATTGAGTACAGATGATTTTACAGGCCTTGCAACACTTTTTTGCAGCAATTCAAAATGATGAAAATATTGCAATCAAGAGATGGTTCAAAGTGATGTGAAATACTTAACAACAGATGGGTTATATTGAGAAGTTGATATGTTCAATTGGTAGTCTACAACTCAGAATATTCGTAGTTGGTTCTTCAGCTCCAAGCTACCTCAACTGGTGTTATTCCAGAGTGTGCTCAACCTAACTTCAATATAAAGAATAAATTGTGATATAATTAATTCAATTGGGCTAAAATCATATCTATAAGTTATTCAATACCTTCTTTAGTTATTTACACCCAAACCATTGATAACTTGTTCCTTGTACATAAATTAATGTAGAATTTTTGAAATTTAATCAAAAAATCGAATTAAATTCTTTAAATCTGTGATAAATATTCAAAAGCATTTGGATATGTTGAACCTGTTAAAAGAAATAGTTATAACTATAATACAATTGATTATAGGTGAATCAGATTATGTGCCTACGAAGGTAGTTGATAATTCCCTCTGTTAGGAGATGTTAATGTAAATCTGCGACATTAAAAAATGTCGCATTCTTGGTCATACGACAAAAAAGATAATGACTCCTACGCGGTTCGAACGCGTGCATCTTTACGATAGTAGAACTTGAGTCTACCGCCTTAACCACTCGGCCAAAGAGCCCTTTTCTTGAAAGTACTAATCAGGGTCAGGATAATACCAAGTCGATAACACGTGACATCTGGTGACCGGCCCAACGTGCCCATCAGCTTATGAGCATACCCAGGAGACTTTATCGTGTTAGGCGTATCGTATTGGGCGACCCAAAAAGATAGAGGCTGTAGTACTTAGTAGTATAAATAGTCACAGCGAAACCATAAGTCTTGTTTGGATTGGAGTTTAGTTTAAGTTAGTTTTAGCTTAGATTAGAAGAATGAAAAGACTATTACTCAAGAAGCCTGAACACACAGAAGAAGGAAAACCGGAGTAAACGCAAAACAGAAAGAGACAATCAAAGCAACGAAAGATATGGGTAACCGAATGGATACCTTAACTAGTCGAACAGATCATCATTAAGACACTCCCCTGGGTACAATAACAATAAGTAGAACCATTTGACACTGAAAGTCTTGAATGCGATACTAAGCTGAGCTGTAGACAAGAAGGTAGGTTTTTCAGGTGTCACTTTAGTGGACATATAGCGAGAAACTGCTCTCGCATTCAGAAGGCTAGTTTCTTGTTATTGAGTTTGTAACACTACTAGCTGGAATGCACTACGGTTCTAGTCAGAATGGAACTTGAAATTTCGCAGCCAAATCAAGTGAGACGCAGACAAAAAATTGGGCGAATGTAGACAGTTACTACAGGAAAACAAAATAAAATAAAAATTAGAACCAAGAAGTTCATAGATGTTCTGAATGAAGTTCAATACACCTTTAATATCATTCTAAGTGGATTTGGGGTGGTAGAAAGTGCAAAAAGAAAAAGAATAGTGACTCCTACGCGGTTCGAACGCGTGCATCTTTACGATAGTAGAACTTGAGTCTACCGCCTTAACCACTCGGCCAAAGAGCCTATTTCTTGGAAGAAGAAAGAAGCCTGTTGACTCAATTCAGAGTTGAACCACTCACATATCCCGTTTATACGAAAATGTAAAAAAAAAAAAAACGTTTATTCATTAAGCTTTGCAGTAGAGGAGCTAAATCGACTGAAACGTACTATTATTAATGCTTCCTCTATTACGGTGAACTTATTTATTTCTCATATTTACATCAGGTGTTTGTTTTAAGTCTCAAATGTATACTCACCTTAGAAAGATCTGGGGGTTTGTATAGTACCCTGATTTAAAATACCTAGTTTCCGTAGATATTGTATGTACTTCCTCATGTTCTTCTTACCCACAGTAATCTGGACTTATAAGGGAAGACTTGAAGTCAGCGGAAATCAATTAGCTATTATTATGTAGTAGCAAGAAGCATCAAAAACGTCTTCTCTCGAAATTAACAAGTAGAGTCTACTTATGTTTCTAATCAATTCTTCGATAGTTTAGAACAGCGAAACGTTAATATTCAGTCAACGATTAGGTCACCAACTATAGGCACTACGTTGTGTAGTTACGTAACTCTTCAGGATATTTCTTTAAAATGTGTGCTTTGTTAGTTCGAAACCCTGCTGAGGAAAAGCTTCCTGCAGTAAATGAGTGGATTGACGATCATAAAGAATTCTATGAATAACTTATTGGTAATCGTTTGAAACTGCTACCTTTCCAAAATTGTCAGATTACGATTTTATTACAAGTCTTGGTGGCTGCAAAAGAATGCTTTCATTCTTGGCATATACAGATCTCTTCATTTGAATCACTTTCAATTAGAATCACTGATATTTAGGAGACGTGATTCCTAACATAAAAACCACTGATTTAAAAACACTTAATAAACATAAACTTCATCAAAAGTTGATCGTTGGAAACTCTGGGGTAGTGGCTTAGTTGTGAACGTTAACTTGCACATAATTAGAAATAAATATTTCTGATTCAATATTTGACATGATTATAATTTGATGTCACCTCTGCTTCTCATGCATTTAACGGGTGTAGGTAGACCCATTACCAACTCGATAAAGGAGTTCTGAAAGTGATACAAATAGAGAGAACTCAATAAGGTGAGGGGAGTATTAATACAGACCTCAATGTTCACAAAAAACAACATTATCTAAATGTTAGAAATTGACCCACGCCTACCGAAGGGAGTGAGTACAGAGACACCTAAGAGTCAGAGGTTTGTCAATGTACTTCGACATTCCTCTAATATGGCATATGCCAGCTATAGCTTAGGCCGAGATTTCAAGAAGGATGCCAAAATAGATATACCAAGCATATCTGCCGCTATTGCACATTTGAAGCTACTCAGGGCATTCCAGGTGATGAAGAGTAAGGTAGTTGGAAAACGTGGAGATGATAACTACAAAGCAAAAGTATGGCAGGTGTTTGTGACTAATGCTGTCCGCCGTTTCATTATTTTCATTAGATGCTTTCGTAGTTCTTTAAAAGAACACAACAATACATCCACATGGCTCTCAGAAGGTCAAATATTTGAGTCTAATGAAACGGATATGGAAGATACCATGGATGTGATTGGGTCTTTGTTGCCTCCTTTGGATGTTGTGATGGTTTGGCACTCATTTCTACTCAATCCAAAATCATTCTATGATACTTTCATGCGTATGGGTTTCGTAAAGTTTGCATTGATACCATTGCCATTGCTTTCGCTAAACAAAGCAATTGATAACAAATCTTTTGAGTACTCCCCAAAGAAAAACTTCAAAGATGCTTACTTGAAGATCATTGACAAGTTTGAGCCTGGGGAACAAAAGCACTACTTTGATATACAGACTTATGACTTGAGTACTGACTTTATGATGTACGAATACTTGATTGAAGTTAAATGCCCTATTTGCAACTTGGTTATAATAAGCGATGCACCATACACAAATGACTCTAAAACAGGCTTCGCAGATGAACTGTTTGACTACTACACCACACAAAATTGCAAGTGTGGGTTTTCCAATAGGATTACACACGAACAGTTAAGGTTAAGGCAGCTCTGGAGCGATGTATCTAAGTATACACTACTCTCAAAACATGACGATTCTAAAAAAGGTAATCCACTTCCAGGTCTATTCAAGAATTTCTCAACAGTAATGACCAAAGGGAAGCGGAAAGGAGACCCCTACATTATTGGTTTTACTATGAAAGAAGATTTTAGGAGAATGCAGCCATCAGTCACGAATACATCTTTAGAAGCTGCTATTAAAAACTGTACAGCGAATAAGAAAAACCTCAAAACTTCGCAAATGATTATGAGAGAGTACCTCAAGATGAACTTAATACACTTGACTGTCGTAGGCCAGAAAGAGGAGTTCAATCCCATTGAAATACACGAGGATTTGGTTGCTTGCGTTATGAGACAAGAACGGTTTGTCGAAAAGATGAATGCACTCGACTGGTTACAATCGCCAGCAGTAGTTGAGAGCTTGGAGGACAGCATTACTCGATATACTCACTTTTTTAAGTTATTAACTAGTAGCAGCACCAAAACACCGCTCGTACCAACATTAGATATTGATTTGATCTGGCATACACATCAATTGTCAATGTACTACTATTTCCTCGATTGTCTTAACCTGTGCGGCAGTGTTCGAGACCACAACGATAAAATTGATACTGCTGTGTTAGATGATGGTTTTATGGATACTGCTAAATTGTACCGCAAAACTTTTGGGAAAGAGTATCTGCTTTGTTTCTGTTGGTATTGTAGTGTTGCCAGGGCCAAGTCTAAGCCAAAAGTATCGAAGCTAAGAGGCAGCAGTAAAATAGAATCTAAGAATCACTTAGAAAGCACTCATATTAGTTCACACAATGCAATAGAAATGCCTGCTCAAGGAACACCTCGCGAAATATATGAGAAGTACGGAAATAATGAGGTACCATGGAAGTACAAAGATCAACCTGTTTACGTGGTTGGTCCAGGAGCCCCAGTTGACTCTGAGAATAATCAGTTTTATGGAGGTCAATGCTGCTCAATATCTATAGGTGGTGGATGTGGCTCCTTTTCGTGTACGCTGGTAGTAGACAAAGGAAACGAAGGATTAGAGGAGACCCTGCTTTTGGGTGGACGAAGATTTGGAGGAAGTAGAAGTGGATGGTTTAGTGGTGGTGGCTATAGTGGATGTGGCGGTGGATGCGGAGGTGGAGGAGATGGAGGATCTTAGTTCGTCACATTTGCTAACATATTGGCTGCAAATCAGCATAAAATGGATCTTTAGTGTAAGTTAGTAAATATTGAGGTAACTCTTAGGATGAAGAGGTTTACTGGGAGTCTCCTTAGTTAACTGAACGCTATACATAGAACTGATCTACTTATAAAATTTGTAATTGTACATGAATTCACTATGGGCTATGTTAGAATTAATGGAATTGACATGTATTAATTTTGAACTAACCATGAGATATCACACGAGTTATCACTCAGTTAGCACACGAATATCTAATCGTAACGTATCATGGTACTATTAATTGACCACATACTAATTCAAACAATAGAAGGTTCTACTACATCTATTCTATGTAATTCAGTTCTATATGATTGCGAATCCCCCATCTAATCAAATGTCATAATCTTGAATCAAAAGTGTGGGGAAATGCAAACAATCTACAAGGATTCCGATTAGATTGACTAAGATTCCATACTACCTTCTTCCAATTAATACATTAGAACAATCACTTCTCAATTTGAGAACTAATGAAGCAGTAGGTAAAATCATACACTCAATGAATGTACGTCATAAGTCTCTATCCCCCAATTTTTGTTGCAGGGCCTCGTGGGTACCAAGAAATATGGACAGAATTATATAAAGTGAAGAATGTATGGGAATTGTCTAGGATGCCAAACTAATGAGTAATGAGAAGGATAAGAAAGAGGATGATGCTGCATCGCAGATGGTTGAGGTTGCTTCAGATGAAGCCACAGGAGTTCAATGCTTCAAGTTAGCTGGAGTAAGGGAAATTTCAGAAGTGATCTATTTATATCCTTCTGATGATAGCATGAAGATACACACCACATTCAAGAACAAGTATGAACCGGTACCTGCGAAGACTTTGTTTATCAAACCTCCATTGGATGTTCCTGTTAAGGTTAATAAAGAAGAGAAGCGAAAAGCAGTACAAATTCTAGCTGATAAACAATCGAAAGGAAGTGGAATGCCTTTGTTGTACGCAACCGCATACACCAGTAAGTACTTTTTGGAAGTTTTCAAGGCTAAACTTCCGTCAAGTGGAGTGTTTGATGAGAATAGAGATAGTGTAAGATTTTGTGAAGTAGAGACATCCTACAATGGACTCCGAAGTATTACTCCCTTTAATATAAAGTTCGGAGATGGAACCCAAATCTTGGCACTTTATACCGCTCTTACGGGGCTTGACTATGAATACAATGGACTGCTCTACAGACAAACTGCGAAAGATTGGGCCCCGATTACATTTTTTAAGTTGGGACCTGAACGAGGATATTCACCATTTGATAGTTGGAATATAACTAAAAACAAAGTCGACAAGCCTCATCCTTTCCACGGCTGGAAGAACTTCTTGAAAACACGATCTTTCCGTGATAAGCTAGGTTTGGATAAAGATGTTCAGGAACTTGGATATTGCACAGAAAGTGCTGTAGATAAAGGAGGACAAAGGCTGGGCATTGTACGACTTGAGAATCTGTGGAGTGATGATTTTGACAGAATACAGAGCGTTGATAGTACAATGCTTGTTCACTTGTGTGTTACGTTATTAGCAATACGATTGGAAGATTTTAAGGAGCATAGTTCTGGAAATTGAATCAGATTAGATAAATCCTAATTATAACTAATTTGAAAAGTTATAAAAGTTTGACAGGTATTATTTACTATTTATAAATCAATTGACGTAAATGCACAGAACGTTTCACTCTTGCATCATTTTCATTCTCTATGAATGAATAACGCAACTACATTAGATTAAATCAGAAATATAATATTAATACATAAGTCACTCAGGTCTCATAAATTTTTCTTCACCAGTGAAGTTTAGCATTGTTATTAGCGGATTGTACTTAATCCCAGAAATGAAGCAGTTGGTTTAGTATAAGGTTTAGATGATGAAGCAGCAGATTTTGATTTGAACCTTGACATATCAGTTGTTAAAACTAAAGGAGCTTTTGGGAATTCGATTCTGAATAAAGCAGTCATATTGAATAGTTGGTTGGTTGTTTGAAAGATGTGGATTGATTTGATGATAGAGTAGAAGCATATAAGATCAACAAAGGGTCAATTTATACTTTTCTAAAGGACTGTAAAAGTCATTTGGAACCTTCCATATGGCTCCCTATGAGTGACTATTGGTGGCAAAATCAACAATAACGAACAGAACCAACTAAACGGCTATGATCACTCACGTTTAATAGAGCCGTTGGAGAGGTTCCAAAATTCAGTTACACAAAACGACATCTGTTTTAGTAAGATAAAAATTAGATTAAAGAGACGTAAAGAGCAGGAGACAGAGGCAATATTATTGAGAGTTTGAGAGTTTCGTTTCTTCTTGTGTTGTTATGGTGCATGTTGCATTTACGTGTTTGTTGGGGTAAATAATATGTACTTTATACTGACTACTTTAATGTATCTTATGGTAATATTGTAGTGTTTATTTCATATAGAACTAATCTAAATAAGTGTAAGATTTGAAAACAAGTAGTTCTAATGAAGGTCGTTAATCGTTTACTATTTGATTTCAAAGTTAGATCTTCAATTTGGAAAGTTCTTTTTCTAAGTCATCATCGGATGGTTCTTGTTTCTTTACTGAAATTGTTTGCTTCACAATTGTTTCAACTATATCCTTAGCACTTGTTTCTTCTGATTTCTTTATAGATGTTTCTGTCTTCTTCATACTTGTTTCAACAACTGTATCCTTTTCTAAATCCTTCACTTTCTGGTCAAATAATTTCTTCTCTGTAAGAATCAAATCATCCAATTCTTTGGTCCATCCCAATAAATCGCACAAGGTTTCAGCAAAAGAATCACAGTCCAGTAAACTAACAATATCTGTTTTACGTTTGCCACTCTTGAAATCTCCCACTAATTCTTTATTAGCCAACACTCTAAGTGTTTTCTTCCCCACTTCTGCTGGTAATGAAGCAAATGGAAATACTGTTAATGATGTACCTGCTACAATTGCAATATCCACATCATCACAATCCTCGTCCCATAAATCAAAGAATCGTTCTGGTAAACCTTCACCAAAAAACACAATATCAGGTTTGACATATCCTTTACATGTACAAGTTGGGATACCATCATTAGTTTCGAGATCGTTCATTTGTTTCTTCAACTCTTCAGTAGGCATTTCCTTCTTACAGTCAATGCAATGGTTTTTAGCAAATGACCCATGTGCCTCAACCATATATTTGTCTTCGATCCCAGCAATACGTTCCAACGTATCTATATTCTGAGTATAGACTCTAGTCAATAACTTCTTTTCCTGAACAAGACGAACAAAGAAATGGAACTTACTAGGGAAGAACTTCCCTGGATATAACTGAGAAGCAAGCGTATAAAAAGCTTTAGGTTTCTCTCTAAAGTATTCGATATCGAATACAGCTTCACTATAAGGTAAATTAAGCTTAGCTAAATTAGCATACAAACCAGTTTTTGGTGACCTAAAATCAGGAATACCAACACTAGTCAGAACACCAGCACCATTGAAAAACGTTATCTTCTTTCCCTTAAGGATAAGATCTGCCACTGGCTTAAGATCTCTCCTTGCCTTATCGTTCATATTAATAGATTCCTATAACTTATTTATATTCACGTGACGCTTAGCTATGTCCAAATCAATGAGAGGATGGCAAATAAAAATTTAAGCAACTAATGAAGGTATGTAAATCGAAGAAAGAGCTCATTCTAGAGTAGATGTTGATTGATTGTGGAAATGACTCAATTGTTGAATCCAAGAATGTTTTCAGAAATCAAGTACTAACATTTTTCAGCAAAGAATCACAGCATTAGACTTGCAGGTGATCACATCTGAACTTGCTTCAAATGTACTCAACTATAGACTTCAGAACATTTATAATGTTGCGAGTGGATCACGTCAATACTTGTTGAAGTTTTCTATTCCAGACTCGAAAAAAGTAGTGGTCTTGGACTGTGGAAATAAGGTACATCTTACAGACTTTGCAAGACAAGCTTCCGATGCTCCATCTAATTTTGTCACCAAGTTGAGAAAACATTTGAAAACTAGACGATTATCAGGACTTAAACAACTTGGAGGAGACAGAGTTTTAGTCATGGAATTCAGCGATGGGTTATTCTACTTGGTATTGGAGTTTTTCTCAGCAGGGAACATTTTACTCTTAGATGCCGATTTCAAGATCTTGGCCTTGCAAAGAATGGTTAGTGATAAGGGTGACAATGATAGGTATGCTGTGAACGAGACATATAAACTGTTTGATAGAAGTCTCTTTACGGAAACAGAGGCTGAATACACAGAAAAGGTATACACAGCAGAAGAAGTGAGTCAGTGGATTGCTAAGCATAAAGAAAATGTAGCACTGAAAGGTGCATCAGGAAAGAAAGCAAAAATCTACTCAATTCATAAACTTCTTTTCATCAATGCGAGCCATTTATCGAGTGACTTGATTCAAAAGCACTTGGCCGAAGCAAACGTCCCAACGAATGATAGCTGTTTGTTATATGAGGACCCAACTACCCTCAAAACTGTAGTAGAAGCATTGCACCAGACTGAAGCAACTTATAAAACATTATTATCTCACAAGGAAAACTTGACTGGGTACATTGTGGCTAAGAAGAACCACAACTATACAAAAGAAAGTACCGAGGATTTATCATTTGTTTATGATGAATTCCACCCATTCAAACCGTACAAACAAAATACTGAAGAATACAAGTTCATACCTATCGAAGGATACAACAATACCTTGGATAAGTTCTTCTCTACTTTGGAATCAACCAAATTTGCCTTGAAAATCGAACAAAAGAAGCAACAGGCAAAAAACAGATTGGATCACGCGCGTGAAGAAAGAGATAAGCAGATCCAATCACTTGTAGCTCAGCTGGAAATAAACTCAAAGAAGGGTGATGCCATTATCTTATACGCAGACTTGGTTTCTAAATGCCAGGACATGGTTCGTGCCTTAGTTGAACAACAAATGGATTGGACCAACATTGAGAGTTATATTGAATTAGAGCAAACACGTAATAACGAAATTGCAAATACTATAAGATTACCTTTAAAATTGGTTGACAACAAGATTAACGTTTTGTTGAATGACATTGACGCTATGGAATCTGAGTCTGACCCCGACTCCGATTTGGAGTCTGAATCCGAATCTGAATCCGAGTCTGAATCTGAATCTGATTCCGACTCAGATGACGACTTCAAGAAGCGGAAAACGCTGAAACCTATTAAAAAGAAGGTCGAGAAACAGAAGAAACTTTCCTGTTGGATTGACTTAGCATTGTCTCCGTACGCAAACGCTACTTCATACTTTGACACAAAAAAAACGGCTGAAACCAAGCAAGTCAAAGTTGAAAAGAACACCAACATGGCCCTCAAGAATGCTGAACGTAAGATTCAACTGGACTTAGCTAAGACATTGAAAGCAGAGAACGAGACCTTGAAGCAGATCAGACCAAAGTATTGGTTTGAGAAGTTCTTTTGGTTTGTTAGTAGTGATGGTTACTTGTGTTTAGCTGGTAGAGACAATTCTCAGATCGATATGATCTACTATAGACATGCCAATGACAATGATTATCTTGTTTCATCGGACATTGAAGGTTCGTTGAAGGTTTTCATTAAGAATCCATTTAAGGATGGAGGTATTCCTCCATCGACCTTGTGGCAAGCTGGGCTCTATGCAATGTCTTCCTCAGTTGGATGGAACGGAAAAGTATCTAACTCAGCTTGGTTTATTCCTGGTCACTTGATTTCTAAAAAGGATTTCGATGGCAGTTTGATTGGACCTGGTGAGTTCAAATTGAAAGGAGCAAAAGAGTACATGCCACCAGCTCAACTAGCAATGGGCTTTGGATTCTATGCATTAGTTGACTCTGAAACCACTGAAAAGTATGAGAAGGTCAGAGTATCAAGGGAAGAAGAGCATGGGTTGAAGATTATCATGGACAATAAGAAGAAGGATTTGGACGAAGCAGTAGCTGCAAAGGCTGCGGAACATGCTGAATCTGTTGATAAGCAAAAGAAGGAAAAGCCAAAGCCAAAGGTGATAGAGAAAGTTAATGTAGAGAAACCCACACAGAAGGCTGCACCAGAGAAAGCTAGTGCAGAAAAATCTAGTAGTGAGGAACCTGAAGATGAGTTTGTTGACCCTATTGAAGCAGAGATGAAACAATTAAAACTTGAAGAAGCCAAGTCTGAAGTTTCTTCTCAAAAGGGTCCAAAGGTAAGAGGTAAGAAGGCAAAGTTAAAGAAGATTGCAACCAAGTATGCAGATCAAGACGAAGACGAAAGAATTGCTAGAATGGAGGTTTTGGGCACGTTGAAGCAAGTTGAGGATTTGAAACAACAGAAGATTGCAGAAGCAGAAGCAGAAGCAGAAAAGTTAAAGAACAAACATGAAGAGTCTGCAGTTGTTCAAAGACGTAAAAAGGAGGAGAGTAGAGAATACGAAAAGTATTTGCTTGAAGAATCCACAACCAACGAAGATGAATCAACTCTCACCAATTACCTTAACATTTTGGATTCGTTTATTGCCAAGCCTGCAACAACTGATGTGATATCTAACATTATTCCGGTCTTCGCACCATGGTCAGCTATGAGTAAGTTCAAGTATAAGGTAAAAATACAACCTGGAGATGGAAAGAAGGGTAAAGCTATAAAGGATATAATAACACACTTCACCACCCGGAAGTTAGACTCGACATGCGAGGATGTGGAATTGGACTGGCCTGCTGAAAGAGAGTTGATAAAGGTTGCCAAACCAAACGACATGGTCGGGGTGTTTACAGTTACAAAGGTGAAGGCAATGTTCCCTGGTGCTCAGAAAGGAAATGTAAAGAAGATTGGTAAGAAGAAGAAATAGAATAAAGTAATAATTCTTCATCCCTCTTAGAGCAAATAAGTAGCTTGTACTTGAGTAAAAGTCATATAGTGAATTATAGCTTACACGTGGGCAACACAAATTGAGATCTCATTTCGTCACTTTTGGATTGGTTGTAGTGAAAGTCTGCAAGAACATAAAGTTTATAACCAGAAGGGTGAACGTGTTTTGAGTAAAATGATACTTAAGTAGTTATAAACTCTAAATTTCGATTCGTTAACATACAAAATGGTTTCGATTGCTGGATTGATTACGAACGCATTATACTTAGTTAACCCATTAAGGGTGTTGAGTGATTTGGCAACTCCACAACAAGGAGCTGTTGAGCAATACAATGTGATCAACTTTTTAGGAGGTGCTGCTCCTTTTAAACAATTCCCAGGATATGGACTTTCTACGGATATTCCTGAAGGATGTACTTTAGAGCAAGTTCAAGTCATAGCTAGACATGGAGAAAGATACCCCACAGCAAGATCAGGCAAAGTGTATGAGAAATTGATCCATAAGTTGTACAAGCATGGCAATAGAGGTAACTTTGAAGGATCACTTCAGTTTTTGAATGAATATGATTACTTTGGAGAGTCATTAGACGGATATCAATATGGACTTTTAACTACCCCAGAGAATAGTGAAGGTAAGTTTGCGGGGAACGCAAACGTACACAGGTTTGGGAAAGCTTTCAGAGAGAAATACGGTCTGTTGTATAATGGTAAGGTGTTACCTGTGTTTACCTCTAATTCCAATAGAGTGTATCACTCGTCGTATGCGTTTGCACAGGGATTTATTGGGAAAAGCATCTATTCTGAATTATCACCAAAGGAAGTACACTTCAATATAATCGACGAAGCTAACTCAATGGGAGTCAACTCACTCACACCAGCACATGCATGTGGTGATTATAACAAGCAAGAAAACAGAAAGAAACTTAATGGTTACAGCCAAAAGTATTTGAAGAAGGCGTTGGAAAGGCTCCAGAGAGAAAACCCTGACGCAAACTTATCCCACTTAAAAGTACGTGATGTCAAGAGCATGTTTGGATTATGTGCTTACGAATTGAATGTCCGTAGTGAGTCCAACTGGTGTAAGATCTTCACAAATGACGAATTTAAGTATTACCAATACGATATTGACATTTCCCACTACTACGCAACAGGCCCTGGTAATTCTTTCAGTAGACCAATTGGAAGTGTCTTGTTCAATGCCTCAGTGGAGTTGATTAACCAAGACTCAGACAACAAAATATGGCTTTCTTTTACCCACGACAGTGACATTGACAACTTTTTATCTTCTGTTGGATTACTAATGCCAACAGAAGACTTACCTATAGACAGAATTTTGTTTGATAGGACGTATATCCACAGTCAGATTGTTCCTCAAGGAGCTAGAATATTATTGGAAAAATACAAGCATGGCAACTCAAGTTATGTTAGGTACATTGTGAACGATTCTGTGGTGCCTTTGAGCAACTGCTATGATGGACCTGGATTCTCTTGTCCTCTTGAAGAGTTTAACCGATTTGCAAAAGAAAGGTTGGAAGTCAACTTTGAAAAATGCTCAGTTAACTCAACAACGCCATCTGAATTAACATTCTATTGGGATTACAAGAAGAGAAACTATACGGCTCCTCTCAAAATCTAGATGAAGTTTCTCCGAAGAGAGACGGCTTTATAGTGAGCTGATATTTGGATGGCATTTTTTGTCAAATTAGAGGCGGTCTCGTATTCGACACTGAATCCTCGGATGCGTGGCATTGGTACTTTAACTTACATAAATAACGGTGGCTCGTATTAGTAGTGGTTATATTTAGTCAGATTGTTGTGGTTTGTGTAATTTTAAACATGAACCATAGTCAGTCTAGATATTAGTCGGGCCGAACCTAATGAGAGTAGACAACTAAATTTAGGTGAGCGATCTGTAAACCCGACAACCCGCTCTGGTGATGTTCAGTTTACTGGAATTGCCAATAAAGAATCACCATGTTGACGGTTGTTGGGCTGTAGTAGCAAAAGTACAATTTAACACCTATCGTATTCTTCGAGTTTGAGGTATAAGGTTGGACCATGCAACTTTGGTGCATCGATTTACAATATGTATTCAAAGTTTATCTTTTATTTAACAAAGAAGAACGTATAAACGTCTCATCTCTCAGTACATGTAAATACTAATTAAAGTATCTACTTTTTGGCAAAGGCATTCAAAATCTCAACAGCCAATAAGTGGTCTTGGTCTTGGGCCAAACCACTAATGGTGAGAGTTCCAATAACAGAGTCTAAACCTTGGATTCTGATTGGAATCGAACCACCGTGGGTACAATATTCCGACAGACTGATAAAGTAAACATCCTCAATACTCTTACCCTTTACTCTCAACTTGGAACCAATCAAGAAACTAGACTTTCCGAATCTGATAACAGACTTGGCCTTACGAGAGACCCACTCATCGTTGTCGGAAGTGGTTCCACTGGTAGTGGTATGAAAAAGAACCTGACCAGAACTAAGTGAAATGTCAATTACAATTCCCTTACCAGCAAACTTTTCAACTGCTAACTTTCTAGCATATGAACCGATTTCCCAAGCAAGTTCTGCGTTGAATGAAGGAAGGGCAATATCCTCCAACTTCTCAAGCTTTTCAATCGAATACAGGAAAAGATCAGACATGTTGATGTCCAACTTTCATTTCAATCCTCGTTGTTAATATAGTGGGAATCGGGATCAACCTTCTTTATCATAATATTATCTGCAGGTTAAAAGCAAAGATTGGGGGATTGGAGGTTTTTGGGATTTTTCAAGTTCGGACATGTGCCCTAGTGTCGAAATCGGTCCGTTCCGTTGTTGATAGCAATGTGATGGCTGCAAATATGTAATATGCAGCATCCTTTCAACCAATATATTCTGGGCTAATTTCATTTATGACAATACATACTGTGGGTCCAAGGCATTTTCTTGAAAATCCTGTCACCTGACTCAAAAGTAGGTACGGTTCGAATACCCTTGGCCTCGTCATGTAACCTGACTAATACGAGTTATCTATTCACTGATATGGAAAAACATTCCCGGGCCTGCCTTAGAAGTCACGGTTAACGTCGGGAACTGCTGACGCCGCAAGCTAATGCATAATCCCACAATTGTGGCAAGATAAAGCAAACGTAAGGCTGAAACTTTATTAAAAACGTCCACTTGTTATCACATCATGTTAAGCTTAGTAAAAGGATCTCCATCAACGTCTGTAAAATAGCTTCACTGCAGATAATCTATGTTGATACTTAATATCCCACAATCTGAGCATAAATCCATTGTTTCAAAACACCACTTTTTACGTGCTCAATAAAGCCGGGGCATTTTATTAAAATTGGGGAATTGTCATAAAAGGAAAATTATAATTGTGGCTGTAAGTTATTAAATAGAAGTATTTTTTACAGTGTGTAAATTTCCAAGAAAGCAAGGCATTTCTTTCAAGTCAAATACTCTAAAGTGAATAGTATTCATCTATAGAGTAGATCGAACTGCCTCCTCATCGATGTAGTCTTCAAAATGCGTGTTGGACATCTATGGGGTCAAAACTAAGGGGCTCTCACCATTTTTCTAAGCCACTAAAAGGGTCTACTAAAATTTTGCACCCAAGAAAATCGCCGTTTCCACTGTTGTAAAATTATTTAAAAGATACGTGTATTAAGAGCCCGAAAGGCTAAAACTTTTGTTCCACACTGTCGTAAGGCTCACTGTAACATGGTTGTTTCATTATCTAAAGTCTTATGTTATCTAAGACTGTGGAGTCAGTAGCAACATATATAAAGAGGATGGGGTTTGTACATATACTATAATACAGTGTACAATGAGTTCAGTTGACGAAAAGAACCCTCACAACGAGAAGCAGACTTCTTTTATTTCTGATGAAGCCTACGACTTCGATGATCCTCACAACTACTCTACCAACTATGTTGATGAGTTCAATCCAAGGGGTTTGAGAATTCCTACGGATGAAGAGGCTGTTACTTTAAGAAGAATTTTAGGTAGATCTTCATATGCCAGTTATTTGATTTGTGTTGTTGAGTTTGCTGAAAGAGCAAGTTACTACTCGGTAAGTGTTATTTTAACCAACTTCATTCAAAGACCTTTGCCAAAGGACTCACCTCATGGATGGGGTGCTCCAGCATCATCCACCTCTTCTGAAAATCCTGGAGCATTGGGTCAAGGTTTACAGAAAGCCGTAGCTATTAAGTTGTTATTGACATTCTTAGCTTATGTTGTTCCCTTATATGGTGGTTTCGTTGCTGATACTAGATTAGGTAAGTTCAAAGCCATTTGGATTGGTGTGGTTGCTGGATTCGTTGCACACATCTTACTTGTTATTGCTGCCATCCCATCTGTTATTACTAGCGGTTCTGCTGCTTTGGCCCCAACTATTTTAGGTATCATAACCTTGGCTTTCGGAACTGGTTTCATCAAGCCTAACTTGTTACCATTATTGATGGATCAATACTTGGAAAAGCACGATGTTGTCAAAGTGTTGCCTACTGGTGAAAGCGTCATTGTTGACCGTGCAAAGTCTTTACAAAGAATGACTTTGGTTTTCTACTGGGCTATCAACATTGGTTCTATCTTCATGTTACCTGCTACATACGCGGAAAGACGTGTGGGTTTCTGGCTCGCATTCTTCTTCCCTTGTATCATCTACTTGCTTATCCCTATTGTCTTAGTCTACTTAAACAACAAGTTGGTTTTAGCTGAACCTGATGGATCAGTCGTTACAAATGCTTGGAGAATATTCAAGGTTACATTCAGCAAAGGATTTATTGGAAGATGGCAAGGTGGATCTTTGTGGGAATATGCTAAACCATCTAAAATTTTGGAACAAGGTAGAACTATCAAATTTCCAATCACTTGGGACGATCAATGGGTCCTGGATGTCAAACAGACTTTGAATGCTTGTAAAATCTTTGTCTGGTACAGTACGTGTTATTTTTTTAATTATTCAACCTGTTGCTGATGGTTTATATTGGATACAGAAGTAGAAGTCCAATTTTGAACCTCAAGAGCTAACAGAGAACTTGACGACAAGTTTACTAACAGTTTTAAGTTATTTACGTTTTGGCTGATGGAGGAATTGGCCCTGCCCAAGACAACCAAGCTGGTTCGATGACCACTAAAGGTGTACCTAACGATCTTTTCAACAACTTTAACCCAATCACCATTATTGTTTTGATTCCATTCTTGGACTATGTTGTATACCCAACTTTGAGAAAGTACAAGATTGAGTTCCGTCCAGTTCATAGAATTGTATTTGGATTTATTCTTGCAGGTAGTTCACAGATTGCAGGTGCAGTTATTCAACACAAGATTTACAAAACATCTCCTTGTGGAAACCAAGCTACTACATGTAAGGAACCAGCACCCATCTCAGCTTGGGTTGAAGTTTCTCTTTATGTCTTACAAGCTTCTTCCGAATGTTTCACTATGACTACAGGATATGAGTTAGCTTATGAGAGATCGCCAACTCAGACTAAGGGTCTTGTAATGGCTATTTTCTTGTTTATGACTGCTATTTCGTCTGCTATTTCTCAAGCTGTCACTCCTGCAATGAAAGATCCATACTTGATGTGGCCTTTCGTAGCTATTGCTGCTGCAACCTTTGCAGCTGCTGCTGGTTTCTTCTGGCAATTTAGAAACTTGCACATTGTTATGGATCAAGAACGTCTTTTGAGAGAGAAGAATGAGTTGGAAACAGCTAGAAATGCCAAAGGCGGTAACCCTGACGCTGAAATAATTTCTCACGCAGGAAGTGGAACTGGAGCAGATTTGGTTCCAATCGCTTCTTTGAAAGCCGCAATTAGCAAGTAATTAGTTCTTTCAAAGTACAAAAATTTAATCAACAAAATTTTTTTATAGTAAGCGTAGAAATCTGGAAGTTGCTAAATTAAAAATATGAGCTTCTGAGTTATATGCTTATCATAATAGCTTATCAGCAATAGATAAGACTGATCACGTTTGGTTGCTGCATCCTGCAACTATTCTGAAAAGAATTTTTTCCGCTTTGTGAGTCCATCAAGTATTAATGTTCATAACGCATCAAAAACTTAGGTGTTTAGATATAAGTATTTCTCAATTTGACATAGAGTACAAGTAGCTGCCTTTTTCTATGTTAGTCTGAACACTGTTAGCGTTAAGTATACCCGAATAATAGTTTGAAGGTGTTTTCACTATCTTTTGCTTCTGGGTATTGTCACAGTAAGAGAAATCGAAAGAAAGATCTCTTAGATTAAGAGACCTATAACAATGGAACGAGACATCGAAATGTATAGTCATATAAATATGTCCACATACTCACCCGCTTATCAAATTAAATTGCCTATTGGTAAATCACATTTGGTCACAATACCTTGCTTTGGATCTGATGAACAGTCTCTGAGAAGTGTAGCTTTTAGTGTTCCTTACATCTCGGCTTCTATCTGCAGTCATTTTTTTTCATGCAACCTAAAATGAAAAGCCCCCTAAGAGGATGTTCGAAAAATTGGTCCTTTTTGTAACTTCTTTTGAGCCCATAAATATTTTGAAATAATTAGCCCAATCTCTTAAAGTCATGATGATAGATCAAACAATATTTCATTTAAAGTAACCATACTCCTTATCAGACACTATATTCCACAGTAAATTAAAAGCGAAATAGACTTTTGATGCCCCTTCTAGTTCCCGTCTATAAAAAGTTAATACGTTTATAGCGGTCTTTGCACGATTAGATTAGTTCTAATAGTATCCATTTCAAAGCTCAGAGTATGTACTGGGTAAGTTTTCTCCACAAGAATGGAATCAATTTCGGTGGACTCCTCTTGCTTGGCAAGATAGATTTCATTAGTGTGGTACACTGTGCATTTCACTGGCACGCTAACATATAGTTCTTGCAGACTTCAAAAGTAATTGGAAATATGCAAGATGTTTAATTTACCCTTAGAGTAGTACGGATAAAGGATTTGTTGGCAACTCAGTAGGATAAGGTCTTTGATATGCAAAGAAGAAATTACGCTTCCAACTTTATGGAGCCTTCTGAAATATTCTGAGTATACTTCGCTTTGTTTCAAGTGCTCTTTCATTCGCTTCTGCTTGTTTTAACGTCCCTGTTCATTGATCTGAGAGCTCAAGGTATATTTTGCCAGTGTTGGAATATTCTCGAAGTCGCAATTCCTTATAGTATGGATAATACTAAGATTTTATGATGATTAGACAGAATACCTCTGTCCTGAGTTCTGTTATGAATCTATGTCAAAATGAGCGATAATGTTTATCTGACTTGTTTGTTATTTCTGAGTACTAAGTACAATCTCTCTTCTCACCTAATACTTCCATAGTAATCACCCCATAAACAATTCAAGGGCATCACCACTATCTATTCGTTGTCGCATTGTTCTCGCCAGCGTTATCAGCTGTTGTGAGCTCAACTACTTAAGCCGCTATGCGTTACTTCATTTTATACAAATTTTGACGCATTTATTTACCGCTTTTCTGATTACTCACTACTTAGCAAATTGATTTTGTCTCAAATCACCTGCAATGACAAAATTGTAGAATTTGCTACACTGTGGAAATTTAATTTAATAATAGAGTAGAACAGGCTTTTCCAGCGCTGTAAGATTTCTTTAAAGAATGTAGTTTAGTTTTAGGTATTCAGCACACTTAACCAAATGGAGAAGTGTCAAAATTCAGTTAAACTTCTATTATTTAGCTCATTTATGACATCAGGGAACCTGATTCATTTTAAAATGGATTCCATCTCCAAATTACCCATTCATTTATTTTTTCAGCTTTTGACTAAATAGTAGCACTCTTACATCGTAGCCAATCGCCTGAGCTGTTAAACTATCGAGTAGATCATGAGGCAATACAAACCTTCAAGACTGCTGATACTTCTTTCAACCAAAACTTGTCAATAATTTCAACAGACCACTGTGCTACCAGATAACGTCAATCAATTTCGCGAATACTTTTTGTTTAATATTTTGGTTTCACTCGAAATTACACGTGTCTATGTTGATTGACAAGATTGGCAATGGAGTTCATTTAAAAAAGTGAATTCGCACAGCCTTGGGGCTTTATTGGTTCACTATCAAAATTTAATTTTTGACACAAAATTTATTTAATACTCAGCAAACGCAACTTCAACTTTCAACAGATCTTAATTTACTCTGCAATTGAATTGTTTAAGAACAATCTAGACAAAAACAATAAAAGATCTCCTGACTTGTAATCTTTCTGTGTGAAAAATTAACGAGATAAGAGAAGAAAGTATTATAGTGAGTAAATTTCAAAGTGACGCGAATAATTAAACGTTATCTTGTCTCACTACTGTGTGTGGCAGGCTCATATAATTATTAACTATTGTTATCTGCAGGCAAAGTGTGGTAAAGAACGGCGTCGGGTGCCTCGGAAGAAGTATAGCTGGTGGCTGCAAAATGTGAATTGCAATCACACAAATGGTGGTTTTATAATTCAAGTGGTCTAAGGCGTTCTTGATGATTCACTTCACTTTTAAAAGTAGGTACAAATTCGTATTCTTTCAATTTAACCTTCTTCTCTCTCATCTGAATTTCTTACTTTCTACAAGTTCACATGTCTAATAAGAGAAACTAGGAGAACTCAGCCGAAACTGCATTTGCACTTAGATAAGGCTACTTGTACTTTTTAGGCTTCAGACAGATTCACAATATGGCTCTGCAAAATTTAAAGAGGATAAAAGTGGCGATTTGACTCTCATCAGAACCTAACCAAGGATCTTCATCAATGGTAGTACCAGCTTCACTACAGAATACCCACGTTAGTACCTTGTTAAACCAACTTGGAAATAAATGCGCACAATCAATTTCGCGTGCTTGGACAAGACTTGGCAATTTGAAATTGAGGATTTATTGATCAAACAAGAATTGAAATATTTTTTAGTTGACATCTTCAGGGTCCAGTAGGGTGTTGTTAATCAGCATTTCTTTGCAGTGAAGTGTTTTCAAAACTATAGTAATAGTACTAGTAGACAGTATATATCTTGCTTTTATATTAGTTGGTAACTTACCCCAGACACCTTCATGACGGATAATTCAGCTGGAAAGTGCAACCTTGTTGTGGAGGTGAGAAAGGGTTATCTTAATTGTTTTTGTACCCGGTGCATCCTCCACTTTGATAATTTACTTAGAGATACGAGAATTTGTAAGGCTCTCATATGTTCCACGCTATCGTGAGGCTCACTGCTGTACAGTAGCTTCGTTTATCTAAATTCATTATGCTCTCTCACTGTGGTGCCAAGAATAATGTATAAAAGGGCTGAGGTTTGACATTTAATCTTTACTCGGCCACCATGAGTTCAGTAGACGAAAAGCACCCTCACACCGAGAAGCAGTCTTCTTTAGCTTCCGACAATGCTTACGATTACGATGATCCTCACAACTACTCTACCAACTTTGTTGATGAGTTCAATCCAAAAGGGTTGAGAGTTCCTACCGATGAAGAGGCTGTCACTTTAAGAAGAATCTTAGGTAGATCATCGTATGCTAGTTACTTGATTTGTTTGTGTGAGTTAGCTGAGAGAGCTTCATATTATTCGGTAAGTATTGTTTTAACCAACTTCATTCAAAGACCTATGCCAAAGAACTCACCTCATGGATGGGGTGCTCCTGCGTCAAAGTCCTCTTCTGAAAGTCCTGGTGCCTTGAATCAAGGATTACAGAGAGCCTCAGCTATTACATTGTTGTTGACATTCTTTGCTTATGTCGTTCCCTTGTATGGTGGTTTCGTTGCTGATACAAAGATGGGGAAGTTTAAGGCTATTTGGATTGGTGTATTTGCTGGTTTTCTTGCTCATGTCTTACTTGTAATTGCTGCAATTCCTTCGGTTATGAGAGCCCAAAATGGTGCTGCAGCCTTGGCCCCAACTATTTTAGGTATCCTAACCTTGGCTTTCGGAACTGGTTTCATCAAGCCTAACTTGTTACCATTGTTGATGGATCAATACCTGGAAAAGCACGATGTTGTCAAAGTGTTGCCTACTGGTGAAAGCGTCATTGTTGACCGTGCAAAGACATTGCAAAGAATGACTTTGGTTTTCTACTGGGCTATTAATATTGGAGCCTTCTTCATGTTGGCTGCTTCGTATGCGGAAAGACGTGTGGGTTTCTGGCTCGCATTCTTCTTTCCAATTATTATTTACTTGATTATTCCTGTAATCTTGTTGTACTTGAACAGACAATTGGTTTTAGCTGAACCTGATGGTTCAGTAATTACTAACGCATGGAGAATCTTTAGAGTTACTTTCAGTGATGGATTTGTTGGCAGATGGAAAAGTGGAACCTTATGGGAATATGCTAAACCATCTAAAATTTTGGAGCAAGGCAGAACTGTTAAGTTCCCTATCAGCTGGGACGATCAATGGGTTCAAGATCTTAAACAGACTTTGAATGCATGCAAAATCTTTGTTTGGTACAGTATGTGTATTTTTATTTTTGTTGAGCTGTAACGATAAAAAGTGGTTTCCAAAAACCAGAAAAGTTAACAGTCCATAACCAATTGAGCTTAGCACCTTACTAACATTTTCACAGTTTTATTCAATTTGTCCGATGGAGGGATTGGGCCCGCGCAAAATAACCAAGCTGGTTCGATGACCACTAAAGGTGTGCCTAACGATCTTTTCAATAACTTTAATCCTCTCACCATCATTGTATTAATTCCCATTTTGGACTATATTATCTACCCCTTATTGAGAAAGTACAAGATTGAGTTCCGTCCAGCTTACAGAGTAGTCTTTGGGTTTATCCTTGGAGGCAGCTCGCAGATTGCAGGTGCAGTGATTCAACATAGAGTATACAAAACCTCTCCATGTGGCTATTCT
Organism: Kodamaea hsintzibuensis (nom. inval.); assembly: GCA_030568835.1. Classification (NCBI taxonomy): domain Eukaryota; kingdom Fungi; phylum Ascomycota; class Pichiomycetes; order Serinales; family Debaryomycetaceae; genus Kodamaea; species Kodamaea hsintzibuensis (nom. inval.). Next base: position 949,095 of record JAJMJA010000002.1, read on the forward strand.
GCATCAACTTGTGATGGGGTTTCCCCAATCTCTGCTTGGGTTGAAGTTACACTCTACATCTTGCAGGCTGCATCAGAATGTTTTGCAATGACTACTGGGTACGAGTTAGCTTATGAGAGATCGCCAGTTCAGACTAAGGGTCTTGTAATGGCTATTTTCTTGTTTATGACTGCTATTTCGTCTGCTATTTCTCAAGCTGTTACACCGGCAATGACAGATCCTTACTTGGTGTGGCCTTTCGTTGCTATTGCAATAGCTACCTTTTTGGGAGCGGCAGGATTCTTCTGGCAATTCAAAGACTTGCACATTGTTATGGAGGAGGAGCGTATCATAAGAGAGAAGAATGAGTTAGAAGCCAGAAAGAAGGCGCATAATAATGCAAACGATGACGCCGAGATCCGTTCTTACGCAGGTAGCGGGGTGGTCCCAGTTACATCTATGACCGGTATTGGTTTTAAGTAGAATTCTTTTTTGCAGCCATGAATAAACTAATTTCCACAAATGAATAAAGTACAAAAGTTGCACTTCAGGAAGGAGAGCTAGTTGATTTACAGCTAGTATTAGAGTAAAATGTACTGTAGTGACTTTTGTAACCCATTTGACCAGTGCAAGTGTGGTCTCCAAGGGTGACATCAGTAGTAGAGCAAGTGTTTGCGTTGGTCATTTGTATTGTCGCTTAAAGACTCTACCCAATTAGCCAGGGAAAGATATCTCCTGACTAGAATCAGTCCAACTATCAGTAATGGTGCTAACTGGATTCATTTCTTCGATTTTCAAAGGTAAATTGTAACCACCACATCCAACTTCTCAATTTGCCATCATCTTGCCTTTGTCTTTTCATGTCGGAGCCTTCTCCCACGCTTTTTATCAGTCTCTTGGTAGGATTAGAGCTCATCTGGTAAAAGAATATACAGATTAGAAGTTTTGTAGCCCTTTTATATTGGGGTATGCTACTTCATCCGCACGGCTAACACATTTAACACATTCTAGCATATTTAACCAAATTCTAACATATCTAAAACAATTTGAATAGCTGCAAAAAATTTAACAACCGTGCACAAAACAGTTATTTAAAGATAACATTGAATCACTTCAGCTTTAAGGGGATTAGTTACATCAGTATAGTTAACTTCTCGTTGACTCAATTTTCCATACTTCTATATTTGGAGATGTATGATTAAGATCAGTTTACTCTCATCCTTCTTTTCCTCTTTTCTCCTGAGCATTTGCAGTGCAGTACGGCTGATTCCAATTTGAAATAACAACTTCAAATTGTTTAAATCATCCCCAGTCAGTACTAGCAACTTGAAAGTTATACTTCAAATCAAGAGTTGGACATGAGCTTAACTTGTTTTGTAGAATATCATCAATCACATAATATTCTTCGTTTCCATCATTGTTAGCGTGAATGATTGGTAATGACGATTGAGAAGTAGAAGGAGTTGAAGAAAATGCTGAAGTTAGAGGTTAGAGGAATATCACATAATTTGAAGCCATTAGAAAGTTACCAATATAATATAGACGAAAACTTTTCATTGCTCGAACCATATTATGTTTGGAAGGTCCCAAATATAGACAACAATAATATTGAACCGGATTTAAGTATCCCGTGAGCACCTTGAAAATAGAAACCCACTCTTCACAAGACACCACCAGGATAATCCAATAGTTCTAGGCTCATCAGAAGTATTCTAATCATCGATCTCAGTAAGTCAAAGTGTTAGGTTATACTATGACACTCGGATATACATTTGCGGTTGCTTACACATAATGCACTAAGAAACATGTCCGTCTTCCTAATTCAACCGTTAATTTTCAACTGCTTTTCTACACGAATCTACCTCCAACAAATACCATTGATCCCCTGAACTTATATGAGGGGATTTGGAAAATCTGGAATACCTGGAAAATATGTAATGTATGGAATGTCTGGTAGGACTCCCGTACATAAATAAAACTAGTGTGACCAGGATCTGAGTACCTTAAACTATCATCACCTATCAGTAGGAAGTTTAGTCCTAATTGGGACACCACCACAAAGTCTATATTCAGACAATCCAATTCAGGCTCTTTTGAACTCACTTTCTTTACATACAATAAGTATTAATTGTGTTCAGCGGTAATATTGTTGTGAGCATTGTCTCAGCAACAACTAACCTCACTTCTTTTAACTACGCCTTTCCTTGCCTTTTTCACTAATAACTTGCTCTTCTGTCCTCTAATCCCGAAAAATCACCATCACGTGCCTTACCCCAGTCCACTGTTGTGTCAAAAAAAGGAACGACAGAGTGGAGAAATGACTTGATACGAGGCATAGATATAGCCTGATATCATTCAATCATCAACAACCCATATCCAACAACTTACTACGACTAAAGTACAACCAGATAACAACACGCCTGTAAATACCCGACTCCTCTGACAATGGCTGCGTAGATGAGTCAACCTCCCTCTTTGTGACGCCTAATTCTCGTCACATTCAAAACTTTTTTTTTGAGACTGAATTTTTCACTATAAAAAAAAACGAACAAATCAAAACTTCACATTTAATAATTCAACCTTTTCTTCAAGATGGAGTCTATCACTCGTGTGTCTATGAATGTTTGTCCCTTTGTGAAGTCTTCTTCTGCGCAAGCAATGCGTCAAATGAGTCAACAAGCTGGTGGCTTGGCTAGTCATGCCCGTCAGTGCCCTTTTATGGGTGCTGCCATGGTAGTCAAAGAGTCGCAAAGAACCTATTCTTCAGCTTCCAGACCTTCCAATGCTGCGGCTGCCCCTGCCCCAGTTAACAGATCAAGCCCTTATGCCTTTAAAACCGAGGGTTTGGGCTTTCCTCTGGTTGACCTTGGTAGCCAAGCCCAAGGCTTTGATTACCAAGGTTTCTTGACCCAAGAGTTGGAAAAGAAGCGTGTTGACAAATCTTACCGTTTCTTTAACAACATTAACCGTTTGGCCGCTGAGTTCCCTAACGCTCACCGCACCCTGGAAGCTGACAAGGTCACTGTTTGGTGCTCTAATGACTACTTGGGAATGGGCAGAAACGAACAAACCTTGAATGAAATGAAGAGAGTCTTGGAAAAGTATGGTTCCGGTGCTGGAGGAACCAGAAACATTGCCGGACACAATCTCCACGCAATTAAGTTGGAATCCGAGTTGGCTGCTTTACACAAGCACGAGGCTGCACTTGTCTTTTCATCGTGTTTTGTAGCCAACGACGCAGTCTTGTCTCTATTTGGCCAGAAAATCAAGGACTTGGTCATCTTCTCGGATGCTCTGAACCATGCTTCGATGATCCAGGGTATTCGTAACTCAAGAGCCCAAAAGCATATTTTCAAGCACAATGATTTGGAAGACTTGGAAGCAAAATTGGCCCAGTACCCTAAGTCTACGCCTAAATTGATTGCGTTTGAGTCAGTGTACTCGATGTGCGGGTCAGTAGCTCCAATCGAGAAGATTTGCGACTTGGCTGAAAAGTATGGTGCTTTGACCTTTTTGGATGAAGTTCACGCTGTTGGTATGTACGGTCCACATGGTGCCGGTGTCGCTGAACACATGGACTTTGAAGCGCACTTGGCAACAGGTATTGCGCTGCCACGTTCGCAAACCGTCATGAACAAAGTTGACATGATTACTGGTACCTTGGGTAAGGCTTACGGAACCGTGGGTGGCTACATCACCGGAAAAGCCAAGTTGATTGACTGGTTTAGACTGTATGCTCCAGGGTTTATCTTCACAACCTCCATACCACCTGCTGTCATGGCTGGGTCGGCTCAGCTGATTAGATACCAAAGATCTACCATTATGGACCGTATTGCTCAACAGAAAAACACGAGATACGTCAAGGACAGTTTGAACAACATCGGCGTTCCTGTAATCCCTAACCCATCGCACATTGTCCCTGTTCTTGTTGGAAACGCAGCTGATGCAAAACGTGCCCTGGACTTGTTGTTGAACAAGCACAAGATTTACGTGCAGGCAATCAACTACCCAACTGTTCCAATTGGCGAAGAGCGCTTGAGAATCACTCCAACCCCGGGTCACGGACGTGTTGTTTCGGACGAACTCATTGGTGCCATTGAGTCGGTATTCTCCGAATTGAACTTGAACAGAATTGGCGACTGGACGGCCAAGGGCGGAAAGTGTGACGTCGGTGTGGCAGACGCTAAACCTGTGCAGCATGTTTGGACTGATAGTCAGTTGGAGTTGACAGATGGTGACTTGAACAGTAACGTTAGGGATCCTGTGATTCCTGCTGTTGGAGTCTCGTCTGGTGTCGAGGCATACTAAGGTGGAAGGTTGCTGAATATTAGTTTTTTGTTAGTAACACTCTAATTTTTTTAATAAAACGTTCAGCTGAGTTAGTGTAATAGTAATGGTGAATTTCATTATGAATTTAGTTGGTTTTTGGAATTCACCCGTCGAATTGACTAATTTGGTATCTAAATTTGCAGCCAAAAAATATCTGCGCAGCTTCTATTCTTCCTGATGAGTGAAAGGTAGTTTGAAATTTAAGTTAATTGCAACAGCTTTGTTAATGTCCAATCTTAGAGTAGTGCTTCGTTGGAACATTAGATGCAGAATCATCTTCTAATCACTTCAGCTTCTTTCTAGGCTTCGAAGAATAATTGTCTTCTTTTTGGAACTTCGTGGCTTACTTTTGGACTATAATTTAGTTTCAGGAGCGACTAAACTCTGTTAGCTGCTATTTAATACTAGGAATTGTTGATTTGGTTTAAGTTTAAAATGTAAAGTGCATTAATTAAATTCGTGGGGAATTTACCCTTACCCTCCATAACCATCCGTACCTTTCGTTGCCTGAGCTACAGAAAAAGGCTACTGTAAAAAAATAAAGCTACGGTTGGATCTGTTTGGGACTTTGTGACGTCAGCTAAACCAGGTTTCGTTTGTACGGTTAACTGACTTCCATAGAGAGGCGGATTCAAAGGTTAAGGAATCCTGCATGGTAAGCAGGTGGAGCGCTATTTTGACATGGATTTTCTGCCTCATATCAGTCTAGACATCTTTTTAAAGTGCCTGGAGTAAAAGGGAGAAGGATATTTTCAATGGCGTTGTTTAAGTTGTTCTGAGTATAAGGTGAGTTTGGTTTAATGTCGCCTGGTGAGTTTCTTGGCAAAAAAGGATTGTTAAGTGGTCCGAGTAAGAGCCAACCTCTAACCTTATTAGAGTCATATTTAACTAACGTAGAGCTTACCGTTGTTGTCTAATCTTATTTTTGTATCAAGCGAACAGCTTGCCAAGAAAGTACTTGAATGCTATTTGATAAGTTAAAGTACAAAATAAAATCGTAGTCCGTTGTTGTCGTTGACATGCACATCAATATCAGTGATAGAAGTGGCTATTAATAGGCTGATTTTCTGGTATTAACATGCACAACTTACGCACCTACCAACAGTCTTGAGATCTCACACTAGTTCAGCAAACAACTTGAGATGCCGCATGTCACAATTCCAGTCTTTCCCTCCACAAGTATGCGCCACTAACACTCCCACTTCCATTTACCCTGACATTAACGCCTCTACCACTACGCCGTTTCATTACTTTTTGTATTCAGTATAGCTAAAAGAACGATTTCAATTAAACCTCAAGGAAGACATAGCTTTATAGTCCCAGTTGATAAATCATTCTTGATTCCCCAATGAAGTAGCTTTCTTCTGATTTAAGTTAGGTGTTTAAATCTTTCTCTAATTTTGTATTGCTGACTTCTTGCAGGACAAGATCCAACAAGAAGGTAAAATGTATCTTTCTTTTGCTCGCTTCTATAGTATGATTTAAGTTGAGCACTTTATATGTAGTTATCTCAATTGCCTTGGCGTTAGTATTTGGAATCGGTTACTCACTCAAGGCTTTATATTCACCTCTAAAAGTGAAACTGAGAGAAGGGAATGTGGAAATGTCTACAAAACCACCGTTCAAAACAATACTCTGAAACGAACACTTTTAGGAGGATAGGCTGCAAATCATTTTAGGCGAGTCAATTTTGCGTACAAAACTCCTAACTTAAAAAAATGTACTAGGATTTACTTGCATATACCCTTACAAACTCAGTTTCCCAGAAACATTATATTTCTTGAAAAATAACAGAATTGACGCATTCTTAGTAGACACCTAAATGAAATGATCACAATACCTTGAAGACTTTAAATTGAGGATTATCTGAGTAGTGTTTATTTGGTGTTCGTAAAAGTGTATTTCTTTGACGAACTGCTCTATGAAACTCCAGACTCTTTCCCATGGCCAGATTTATTTTACAAAAGCAACTAACCGAAGCTGCAAATTTAGCAGCAACTTTTGAATAAAGTTGACACATTCATCTGGAAAAAATATTTTTACCCATTAAGTAGTTATTCTCAAAACGCGCAAACCAAACCGCATATATTTTGCATTCCTAAACGTAGAAAGACGTTGTTGATGTGCTTCATTTAATAATTACAATGCTTTCCCAAAGGGTTCCCAATTGGAAGATTCTCAACGGCTGAAGGTTATTGATGACTTTTCCTTTTTTTGGTTTGCGTACAACAATATGAGTCCAGGTTAAGATTTCATTCTGCAAAAATTAATAGTATACTAAAAAGGAAGTTCTCACTAACATCTAGTTCATAAGATTTTGTACAAGGTTTGATTACCCATAATGGGTATCAAACATTGACTATTACTTCTTTGTCTGCTTAAATTCTTGAAATATCCTGGACATTGAATGGTAACACAGAAAGTTTCATGTGTAGAATACTCACACCTTCCTGTGAAACAAAGTCCAGTTCATTCAAGTATTCCCATTTAGCTCTTGGTATGCCTAACTAATTCAGTATTCTTATTGAGTGTGCTTAGGTAATTTAACTCTACCTTTTGGATTTTAAAAACTCTTACATGTGGTTTACTGTTGTATTAACAATCTATATTACTGAAACCTAGGCAATTGCAATCAAATTATGACATCTATTTTGCAAAATGTTGTAAAATTCTATAAATCATACCTCCTTGTTTGCATTTTAAGAGAAAATGATGCTTCTTAAAGGTGTTCTATTGGTTGACCAAGAAAAAGACAAAACAATTAATAACTATACCATTGGTATGACAAGCCAAATCTAGGACTATGGTAAAATTTCAAGTATCATCTTTCGTTCTCACAATTACAGCTATTAGATCTTGGTATAATTTACTCTCAAGTCCAATCACCAGATATACTAAAATTCTCTCAATTAAACTACTTAAACAGCTTATAAAATTAGGTAGTATTCGGGGAGGTAATTCTCCTGACTGAAACCTCCAACTGCGCTTCTCGCCTAACGTTGTTTTTGATGAGATACAACTTCACACGGAAAGTTAAAGGTTAGAATACGTACAAATCCTGGAAGTAAACTACACTCCAGCTGAAATCCAACGCAGTTGGTGCACTTGACGGAACACATAGATGACGCCATTTAAAAACTTACCCTACTTGTCTGGTGCAATCAATGCACAATTCACGTAAAATGGTAAGCAACGGCCAGTTATGCACAATAATCCTAATATAATAGTTTGAATGGCGCAACATGACGTTTACCGAAGACAAATTCGTAACAAAGAAGGCAAACTTTTACAATTAGATAGCATTGTGCACTAGTTATCGTCCCCTTTCTGAACTGATATAGTTAATGGAAAAATCAGTTCCAAAGTGATCCTTTAGTATGCACATTCTACCACAATTGTACATTTGTACTTGAACCTTTCTATTAGTTCGTCAAATGATGTGAGAGGTAAGAGGTACACATTTATGTAACGTGTGTGTAACTACGACAATTTGAAATTGCTTGATGAAACTAATATTATCATGCAAAGTTCAGCATTTAGAGGTCTTTAGAGCTAAAGCCTTTCTTGATCTTTCAATTCGTAGTAATCGTAGTAACAATATTTCATTGAATTAGCTGGAGCACGTGACCGAGTACACTTATCCATAAATCGTAACGAAAATTTGTATGTGAATTTTATAAGACCACAGTTCATAGAGATGAAATGGGAGAATTAAGTTCATGCAATCACTTGCTTCAATAAGAATCAGACATAATCTATTTCAAAGATCAAAAGAAATTGGAGATTTGTAATTCTATAACTATAGATAGATTTCAAGTGAGTCTTAAGAATTACTGGCACAGCAATGGTGAATTACATGTTTCTTTGCTTTACGCGTTGCCTTATTATATTACAAATAGGTAAAGTTGACAAAAATATGTTTTAATTGACGATTGGTCTTTAACAATTCTTGTTCCAAGCCTTTAATTCAGTACTTTGCTTCTATCTTTACATACACTTGTCACAATGTCAACTTCATAAATAGGATGAAACCACTTTAGAAAAAAAAAATAGGATGCTCTACTTGAAGTTCGCTATGGCCACTTCACGTTTGTATGCGCACCAATGGCTTATGAACTCATAACGCAAAGTTGTTGACTTTAAAAGCTGACCCTTGATATAGGTTTAGCAAACTTTTCAGATTGAAGTTTCTAATGACAGGCCAGTTGAATTCAAATGCTCACTTCATTTTTATTGTGCTCTATGTAGTACATACAAAATTCGTGAATCTATACTAATCGTCTAATAGATGAAGTGCTGTAGGGACATTGCAGTTGAATGTACAGCACACACAAGCTACTAAAAATAAACCGCCGTTTGGTTTTGGTTTCTGGCAGAACAACTTAATTCACGTCAGTAAATTTATAATGCGCAATGGTAAGCAAATTAACTATCCTGGGCACAACACATTGAGAACTTCATTACTTCTTCAATTTTCATGTTTAATTCATCCTAAAACGAGCCATTTTTGGAACTATTCTAAACAGATCAAGCACCTACTATTTTTTAAAGCCGACAATCTACGCTTAATCGAGCCTTCAAGGATTCCATAATTAGAGTGCTACTTTTATTAGGTTCATTTGCTTTGTTATAGTTCAAGTATTCACAACATGACGTTTCAAAAAACATTCTGCCGTCAGAGTGACAAGAAGAACAACTTGCTACAAAAATGAGTTTAACATACTGTATATTTTTGCAATCTTGAACTTGTCAGTATGTTGGTTTTAATTGGTTTTAGAGTGGGTCCTAGAAAACAGCTCAACCAGTTGAGCTAAATTAAAAATAAGCTCACTTTATGAGCACGCAGGTATATTGAAAATATTTAAAGGAGAAGCCTATCTAATTTGGTGAAACTAGTACGTTTCTAGTGATGCCTCCACTGCGTTTTCTTTTGCAATTCTTTCTGCATCTTGTTTTGCAAAGGATAACGAATAACAGAATAAATTTTGCAGCCCTTTTTACCTTCACAGTTGTGGAATTGTGTTTTGCAAGAATATATTTAAATGAGAGAGTTTCCTATACTATTTGGACATACAGTAATTGGAAATGCTATTTAGTAATGCTCTACTACTTTTTACAGCTGCTACGCTTACAGCTTCAGCACAAGTTGGTGGTGTCTTCACTAAAGTTTCCGACTTAAGGTGCACAAGTCAAACACATAAACCTAATTCTTGGGATCCTTGGTACGGGACCTTTACTTGGAGTATTTCTGGAGAAAAAGTTAACCCAGGTGATTCCTTTGGTCTTGATTTACCTAACGTTTTCAAATTCGTAACCACTACTAAATCAATAGAATTGAAAGTGGGAACCATCAGTTATGCTACTTGTTGGCTTAAATCCGGTGGCTTGAATTCCTCCGGCTCCAAAATTGAATGTATTGCATCCCATTTCGTCTCCGCCTCGACTTCTGTTTTTGGCACTGCTAAGCTTCCCTTCGAATTCAATGTAGGAGGTTCCGCGTTACCTTCTGATTTAAATGCTGCAAAAGCTTTTACTGCAGGTAATGGTATTGTCATCCCATTTGACAATAGGGCTGAAACTTTAACCACAACCGCCAATTTTATTGCAACCAAGATGCCAAGAGATGGATACTGGGAACTAAGAGGTTGCCCACCTGGCAAGACTAATTTCTATCAAGCAGCTGGAGACTGTCCAAATGGCTACAAGAGTGGTACCTTCTGGATCACTATTCTGACAAATAATTTTGATTGCAATTCGTTTCATGCTGCTATGTCTAACCAGTTCAACGATTGGGGCTATCCCCTGACAGCTGACAAGTTGACTTATACCTCCAGCTGTACTAGAGGAGCATTCAGAGTAGATTACACAAATGTCCCCGCTGGTTATCGTCCTTTCATGGACATTTTGAGGAATTCTACTTCAGACGTTGATTCAGTTTACCACAATACTTGGTCATGTGTAGGTGGAGGCTCAGGAAGTAATAATGTTGCAAAGAATTACAGGTTCGAAGCGATAGCTCATCAATGTTATGTTGTTGGATTTACACTTGAAAACGTAACGAAGACTTGGACAGGTTCTACTACACTTGTTACAACACGTCCTTATAACACAAAGGGTGGTACTGTAACAGTTGAAGTCGGCGTGCCAATTCCAACAGTAACTACAACGAAAACCTGGACAGGTTCATTCACTACAGCTACAACAATTAGTGCTACACCAGGTAAAACTGCTACTAAAATAATTGAAATACCAATTATAAAATCAACTACTACAACTACCTCTTCATGGAGTAGAAGTTATACTACTACTAGTACTGCTACTGGTACTGACGGAACTGACACCATCATCATTGTTGTTCCGACCTCTACAACCACCACTCCACATGTAACTCGAACTACCACGTCTACTTGGTCTGGGTCTTTCACTACTACTACGACTGCTACTGGTACTGATGGTACTGACACAATCATCATTGTTGTTCCGACCTCTACAACCACCACTCCACATGTAACTCGAACTACCACGTCTACTTGGTCTGGGTCTTTCACTACTACTACGACTGCTACTGGTACTGATGGTACTGACACAATCATCATTGTTGTTCCGACCTCTACAACCACCACTCCACATGTAACTCGAACTACCACGTCTACTTGGTCTGGGTCTTATACTACAACTAAAATTGCTACTGGGACTGACGGGACTGATACTGTGATCATTATTATTCCAACAACTGCAACTAGTGACTATGTAAGCTTTACCACACCTGTTGACCCTGTGAAACCAAATGACCCAGTAGTATCCTCAAGAGAATCCGTGAATGAGTCTGCTACTACTTCTAGGTCAGCGTCATCTTCTGAGTCTACGATAACTTCTGAAGCTGCAACCAAATCTAGAGATTCTAATCTCATTGATCATAGCACACCTTCTGTCTCGTCTGTACATAGTGGAACGAGTATTAATGCAAAGCCAATTAACCCCTCCTCGTCCTCCAATGCTATTGCGTCTTTTGATATTTCAACATCCAGTGATACTGCTGCTAACTCTATTGTGTCCAAGTATACTGTCGGTATTATGATTTTCTTTTCTATTTTGTTCTAAAACGAACACTTTCACTTTCGATTAACCCATTTTCTTGCATTGCATACCCACAAATTAATTCGGTTTATGTTTACATAGTTTAGTATTTAATTTTGCAACTTATAATTTGACATCAGAATTTTACATACCCCAAGAAGGACGTTGGAAACTGTCTTAGGAGTCTAATGAGCGACATTTTGATAATAAGTTAGTTGATAATTATATTTAGTTCACAACTCAATATCATAGTTTTCGTATTCACCCAGTAATGGTATCTAATTCCTTTTTTGAAGGTATCTTTTATGTTATTTATTAGTGGTGAAGCTGAATGCAAACAATATACTACAGTTTATAAGTATGCATCTAATATTTCATGAATACTACTCAAAGTTTTAGAATACTAAAACTAGTTCCATTTACTTTTTACATATTCTTGGAGTTTTGATGGAAATTCACCTCATAATTATAAAATACCTCAATAAACGTTTTGGTGTAATGTAAAACATTAAAAAGCTCATGTAAATGAGATAATGGCTGAATGCAGAAACCTTAATACATCATTCTATTGGACGACTACAAGTTCAAAGGAGTGTTACGTATCTGAATTTCCTGCTAGAATGCCTAACAGATTGTCTAGATTGGTTCGTTGTATTGACTCTTAATCAATATATTAGCGAATAATTAATTGTACTGAATGGCCTTCATCAATCTTTCCCAGCATTATTGGCTTCATAATGTAATTACTGGTCAGCGAATTAGAGTGGACACGAGAAGAAATACGGTAAACAAAAATTTTGCTCTATTACCAACCTACACAAGTAGTTGATTCTTCCAACTATCAAGAGGTGTTAAAGGAAACTGCGACATTTACATTTGATCACATGATAGTTCAAATGTCGCATAGATGGTTAGTGGCAAAAAAAGAATAGTGACTCCTACGCGGTTCGAACGCGTGCATCTTTACGATAGTAGAACTTGAGTCTACCGCCTTAACCACTCGGCCAAAGAGCCCTTTTCTTGAAGAATAAAGCTCCCTACAAAAATAGATTCGGGGTAAAGATACACACTAGATGACATTTCTCCTTATTACCTATTGTTTACACACAGAATATGAAATAAGCTTATACACAATGACTTAATGATAGTGGATTTCACTTGTCAAGGCTGCTAATGCTGCAACAGGAGAACCATTGATAACTTAAAATGAAATACTTAATATCAATGATCGATTCAGGAGAACAAAACATCGAAGTAGCAGTAGAGTTTGTCAATCATGGTTTGGTTGACAGCATGAAAAGTAGGGTATCAGTAGAAATAATGGCACGATACGCTCATCACTTTAGATAAAGAAGTCAGAAACAGCATAGTAATAATGAACTTGGATAGGACGCGAATCTAGCCACAAACAAGAAGACGAAGCTATAAAGATTAGACGGCGGACAGAGCCCTAAATGCAACCTGAAATCAAACAGAGACAAACCAAACTAACCACTAACTAACCTGATATAGTATGGCTTCTAAACTACTACCTCTTCACTTTATCCTCTAACCTTTTTTAATTCATTACTTCTCTTCGCTCTGACTCTTAACCCATACCCAAACTTTTCATTTGTTTACAATTTAAAATACCAACAACATGTCACTTGATAGAAACCAAGTTATTAAACTCTATGCCAATCGATTGGTGAAGTCTCTTGTTCCCAAGGAGTTTGGGGATGAGTTCACACAGAGTGTTGTTTATGATTTACTCAATAGTTTGTCTAGCAATTCTTCCAATAAACTGGTTCTGCAGCGTCAGTATGAGCTTAACCAATTGACTGCTCATTACAAACAATACTTCTTAAACAATGGTATGAAGCAGGAATGGTCTGCTTTCGAGCGAGTATGGGAATCATTGTCACAGGTAAAATCAGTCGAACAGTTACATAGTTATCTCATGTTCTTCAATGCTTTACAACGTGCAAGAGAGGAAGACGATGCCAATATCTCTTCGAATAGCATATTGAACACAACAGCACCGAACACTGGCTTTGCCAATGCATACACAGGGTCACCGGAAAGCTTTCATGATATTTCCCCTAGACATATCACATCAAGAGAACTGAATCGGTCCTACTCAAATGCCCTGATACTACACTCACTGCCTTTCAAAGATGCAGACAACTCCACACTTGAACAGATTATCCAGCCATACTACGAATCACTATCGGAAAAGCTGATCTTGACATACCTACAATATACCTTACTTGGACTCGATTCCAAACTACTCTCGTTTGACTCAAACAGCATCGAGCTTCCTCAAAGTGTCAACAACAGTTATTCGGGTCTACTCATCAACATCTTGGAGTGCGGACTACTCTATAAGAACTGCTTGGACTTCACACAACAATACAAGGGCAAACTAAACTCGTCGATCAAAACTGCTTTTTTGGCAGAGTTGGAGCAACATCTTAACTTGTATGTGAACCATATCAACCAACTCTTTTCAAGTCAGCCACCTTCACTAATTTCCGTGTACAATAGTGTGTATTCATGGATCTTGACCTTGAGAATGCTCTACCTGTTAACCGTCAAGCTCGTACCTTTGAGTGGATTTAACTTTTTATCGCATGTGTACGAATTGACCAAGTTCCTGGACTCACGTATACAACAGCTCGCGCTGCTGGTATTTGCACACATTTCAGTTCCATACTTTGAAATTATTGAGAGTTGGATCATCAATGGAGAGTTAATGGACAATGACACAGGAAGTGAGGAGTTTTTCATCGCTTTCAAAGTGGATGAACCACACTTCAACGACATAATACAATATATACCCTCGAAGAAGCCCTTTTTTTGCGATAAACTGACAGGCTACAAGATGTACCAGATTGGTAAGATGATTATATTCTTGACCAAGGTGTGCAAAGAATTGCATTGGATCATCCAGTATGTCAACAAATACTCGAAAATAATCTTTGAGGATAACCAAGGCCTCAAGTCGATGTCCACGAACGCTTTAGTTGAGTTGGTGGAAATGCAATACGCGGAGCTCCTTAACTATTTTACATTGATAGTGCAAGGACCAAACCGAAACGAGTTGTTTGAACATCTCACCAACTTGAAGAAGTTCTACCTCACACAAAATAACGAGTTTGTAGACTTGATTATATCCAAGGGTGCCAAGATCTTGAACGAATCGTCAGTTAACATTTCTCTGAACTACTTGTCTAAGCTCCTTATAGAGTCTATCAACGAGTCCTCGCTTAAACACAATCGGTACTCAGAAAGACTAGATGCACGTATATTAGACCCAGTGCACGGTAATATTGGATGGGAAGTGTTCACTATCGAATATAGATTAGAAGATTTGCCTATTCACACTATTTTGGAGACTCAAATGATGCAATACCTTAAAATGTTCAACTTCTTGTGGCGTCTCAGGCATTTACAGTACTTGTTGATCGATAATGCCGTTGAGTCAGGTAATTTGAAGCGAATTGAATTCACGAAGATTGTAAAGAAGTACAACAAGATTCGTTTCAATAAGTTGCCCAGCTTGCGCGACCGTAAGGTGATATGGATAATGAAGACCTTCAAAACCATTAACTTAATACGTAATAACCTCATTAAGTTTTTGAATGGTCTTGTTGGGTACTTGACATTTGATGTTATTGAGGCACTGTTCAAGAAATACATTGAGAGCAAGTTATTCACACATACTTTCAAGGTTGAGCAAGACGAAGAATTCGGGTTTAAGAACTCGCTGTTGCAACTTTTAAATACCCTCAACCCGAGTTTTGTAAAATCGCTTCAAACCAGCACTATAGGAGCCACGGCCTTGGTTGAACACAACATGAATGAATTGACTTTTGACGAATTGTTGAAATTGCATGAGACTTACTTGAGTAATATTATCAACAACAAATTAATTAATGAGAATAGCGTTGGAAAGTATACTCTGCGGACATTCATCAGCCAGATCTACCTGATATTAGAGATTATTTTCAGGTTTATCAAGGGTTCGGAAGAGTATAACAATTTACTCATCAACTATGTGCTTGTGTTGAATTTGAATGAAGATGGGATGGACCTTGATGCTGATCAAGATTTAGAAGAGATTGAAACACAATTACAAGTTTTGATCAAAAAAATATACAAAGACGTTTACATGCAGCAATATAAAACTGCAATAGATGGGTTTGTGCGGGATTTGAAGAGTGATTTTGACTTGAAAGATTTAAGTAATTCATTTTAATACAGGTGATTGGGAACTTTAATC
This sequence comes from Kodamaea hsintzibuensis (nom. inval.), assembly GCA_030568835.1. NCBI lineage: Eukaryota > Fungi > Ascomycota > Pichiomycetes > Serinales > Debaryomycetaceae > Kodamaea > Kodamaea hsintzibuensis (nom. inval.). The sequence continues at coordinate 964,744 of JAJMJA010000002.1, forward strand.
AGGATTAAGGTTCTTGAATTGTACATTGGAGAGGCATAAACTAAATAGATTCGGCAAATGTAGATTCCGAGGATGGCTGCGAAATTCAGCCTAATTAGTACTTTTTCTTTTGAAGTTGGATCTCTGTAAGTGCATAAAGATTCCTCAGTAACCCAATTAGATCGGCAGAATGGGTGAAGATTCATGTAATATTCGATCCATTTGACATATATCAGAGTATATAAACGATACAGTCATGTTTACATATATACCATAGAAACATAGCAGAAGTCAACCACTCTTCTACTAACATCGGGATCTGCTTCGGCACCAGTAGAATGTACCGAGGGACCCCACAAAAAATGTCACAAGATACGACACAGAACACAAATCGACTAGCTAACCTAGCCAAGTCACCCACTCCCAGTGGTTAGTGACCTTGGAATCTACGAACGGAGCGGAGGTGGCATCTCAACCTCCTTAAATCTATCAAATGTACACTTTGTGATTTCGTAAAAATTTATCATACCAAGGTTCTGGTGCGGGTGGAATATAAATTGACACTAATCCCCAGATTTTCAAATTTTCAAAATCAACAACACGATAAAAATGACAACGGAAGGTAGTAATGCATTGGTAGACAACATCAAGTCTTTTGGATCTGGTGGTTTTGGAGGTATTTGTGCTGTATTGACAGGCCATCCATTTGACTTAGTCAAGGTTCGTTTACAGACTGGAATGTATGATTCTGCCTCTCAATGTATAAAGCAAACGATTGCCAAGGATGGTTTGACTGGATTCTACAGAGGTGTTTTACCACCTCTTGTAGGAGTCACTCCTATGTTTGCTGTTTCCTTCTGGGGTTATGATGTTGGTAAGAAGTTAGTTTCTAGTTACACTGGTAAGACACCAGACCAATTCACCATTGCCAACATCTCGAGTGCTGGATTTTTCTCTGCCATTCCAACCACCTTGGTTGCTGCGCCATTTGAGAGAATTAAGGTGGTGATGCAAGTTCAAGAGGGGTCTAAGAATGCACTGATGGGAGCTGTTGTGAAGGAAATGTACAAGACTGGAGGTCTCAGATCGATTTTCAAGGGATCTGCTGCTACATTGGCTAGAGATGGTCCTGGTTCCGCATTATACTTTGCTACTTATGAATACTTGAAGGAGAAATTGCTGACTCCAGGTGAAGATTTGTCTCTTGTTGCCATCATGACAGCAGGTGGATTTGCAGGTGTTTCCATGTGGCTTGGTGTGTTCCCAATTGACACCATCAAGTCTACACAACAATCCTCAAGTGCAAACATCTCTATTTTACAAACAACCAAGAACATCTACAAAAAGGGAGGTGTCAAAGCTTTCTTCCCTGGTGTGGGTCCTGCTTTGGCAAGATCTTTCCCTGCCAACGCAGCTACATTCTTGGGTGTTGAATTGGCTAGAAACTTCTTTGACAAGGTGATTTAGAAGTAGAATTATTTATTTACGAACTCGTGATTCACAAAATGGAGAGAGAGAAAGACTCAATAAATGAGTCAACTTTTACAAGGATTTTGAATTTAGATGAGTGAGGAACGAATGAAATCGTTTTATTTATATGTGTGTAGTTCTCCCAACCAAAAGTATTCGTTAAGTTAGGGGTTCTACGAGTTGTTAAAATATAGTCAATTTGAGTTTATGTGTGATGTTGTACAAAAGGTACTAGGAAGAATTGTAGATTAGATAGATGTGAACTAAAAAAAAAAGTCATTTATTCAAGTATCACCAATTAGAGAAAGAGACTACTTTATAATACTTAAACATACATAATTAAACCTATTGATATTAATCAAACTATCGACGTTTCAATACAACTTTTTACATCTCTCATAAGATTGGTGGTTCGCATGTCGCGAATATTCACCCTTATCGCAAAAATGTCGTACCTCACGTTTACAACGACATCTTCCACCAAAAGGTTCAAAAAAATCCACCTTCACAACATTCGACAAGCAACATCAATCAATCCGTCAACATGTCTTTATCTGATGAACAAGTGAGTAATTGATTCGGAAAGAAGTTTTTACTGAATTTATGATACTAATAATGTAGGTTAAAAGCGAGCTTAGCAAGATGCAAGCCTTCATCAAGAAGGAAGCTGAAGAGAAGGCTAAGGAAATTAAGTTGAAGCTGCAAGAAGAGTATGAGATTGAGAAGCTGGCCATTGTAAGAAGTGAGACCAATGCTGTTGATGTCATTTACGAACAAAAGTTGAAGAAGGCTTCATTGACTCAACAGATTACCAAATCTAAGATTGACAATAAGACCAGATTGAGAGTATTGGGTACTAAGGATGAAATCTTGTCTCAAATCTTCCAGGAAACTTCCGAAGAGTTGTCCAAGATCATTAAGGACACTTCCAAGTACAAGACTGTCCTTGAAGGATTAATTGAAGAAGGATTATTGACTTTGTTGGAACCAAAGGTGACAGTTCGTGCTAGAGAGGCTGACGCAGACTTGGTCAAAGAAGCTATCAAGGAAGCCGCAGCTAAGTTCGAAACAAAGTCTGGATTCGCCGTAGAAGTCACCGTCGACGGCGAAAACTACTTGAACAAAGACGTCACCGGAGGTGTGATCTTGGTCAACGGCACAGGCAAGATTGAAGTCAACAACACTTTGGATGAAAGATTGACTATATTGTCTGAGGAGGCTTTGCCAGCCATTAGATTAGAATTATTTGGTATTTCTGCTACCAGAAAGTTCTTCGATTAGTTTACTTCATTTTGCCTGGCTGCTTTCATTGTGCATTGAGTACGTTAATATAAAATTTAAAGAGTAAAGAGAAAACACTCCCTGTAAATTATTCTAGTATTATAGACTGAAGAAATGAGAAGCCCAAGTTCGAGCACCTTCATTTCATTAACAAACTTTCCCATCTATCGCCCCCTTTTAAGCCTTCAACTTTCTCAAACAAAACTTTTCTGTTAGCAATGATCAGACAGCTTTCACGTATATATCGACATCTGGGGCTACAAGGAAGCATAATACCTAATGTGGTACTGATATACTCAAATCCAGTCCGGTCAAAAACCACTCGATCTAGAAATACAGCTGTGTTGGATCAGCTAAAACGTGTTGGTATACCTAATAGTATGATCCACGATGAGTTCATATACAACCAAATCCCGCATAAACCACAACGCAGTATAGTTGAACGGCTAGAGCCACAAGCTCCTAATGATTCGTTTGTGCTGTGTACTACTTTTGATTCGAATGGGAATGCTACAGCTGTTTCTCAGAAGTACCCAAAGATGAAGTTTCTTAAAGAGAATAACCTATTCCCTCGTGATTTGCGTAAGATTGATAGTTCTTCTATTGATGTTGTTCCTTCAATCATGGTGAGAGAACCAGGTACTATCTTGGTCAACTTGTTGCATATCAAAGCTATCATTAAAAGCGATACGGTAATGGTATTCGATACTCTGACTCCAGCAATAGCAAAGAAGTTGGGATTATTCATGTACGACTTGGAAATGAAGTTAAAGCTTCCTCTGGGACCAAATGGAACTATGCCTTATGAGTTTAGAGCATTGGAATCGATATTGATCAACATTATGACGTTTTTGGAAGCAGAATTAACACTGTTGAAAAGTAAGTGTCTGCTTATATTGTCAGATTTGGAAGACCAAGTAGATCGTCATAGATTACAGGAATTACTCATACGACTGAAGTCATTACAAAGTTTCTACCAACGAGCTTTACTTATCAGAGACGTATTGGAAGATTTACTTGACACCGATGAAGACATGGCAGGCATGTACTTGACCTCACCGAACGAGGATCCCCTCAATATTGAGGATATTGAAATGATACTAGAATCATACTACAATCAATCTGATGAAATTGTACAACAAGCAGGTTCCTTGATTAACGATATCAAAGCAACAGAGGAAATTGTGAATATTATATTAGACACCAACAGAAATTCGATGATGCTTTTCGAGTTAAAGCTCACAGTATACACCTTGGCATTTGGTGTGGCAACGTTGGTACCAGCATTTTACGGAATGAATTTAAAGAACTACATTGAAGAGTCTCCATACGGATTTGGTGCTGTTGTTGTGGTGTCCATATTACAAGCCCTTGTAATGACGGTTTACATGTTCCGTAAAATGGGTGCGGTTCAAAAACTTACAATGATGGGAAACGAGCACCAGCCTTATGCAAAAACCGCTTACCAACATCAGTTGAGAAATAAACTTCAATGGAACAAGCATTCAAGATGGTACAAGTTCATCTATGGGTCTCGAAAAACGAGACTTCATCATCCAACATCAAAAGATAGAGATGTGTTGTGGCGCATGATTAACGACAACTCCAAATAAATGTACATAGGTCCAATTAGTCACTATACATCTTATAGAGTAAATATAATAACCTAATATTCTACAACAAATTAAAACTTACAATCTATATTTGTCTTATTATACACTTACTCTGAATCAGAAGTATTTACAATGTCTTCTTCTTCATTATCACTTTTTGAGTAGCCAGGCACTTCATCTTCTTCTTCAGATTTTGGTTCTGGAATTTCGGTAATCTCCACTTCATCATCAAATTTCATATGTTTTCCAGCACCTTCTACCTTTGAAGAAGAAGAACGGCGTTCTCTTGATACTGGTTGTGATTCTTTTTCGCTTCCTGGAGGAACTAAAGTTCCTTCTACCAGGACAACTCTACCTGCTGAGTGGATTGATTTAATGGTAAATCTCAACTTACCTTCCACTTTGTTTTCAGCCTCATCTACCCAATGACCAAATGATCTGAATCTGCCACTTTCTTCAGTTCCAGTCTCATCTTCTTGGCTAGGTATAAATTGCCAGTCGCTAGGTATGTTGTATTTCTTGATAGATGCATTAAAAGTGTCATGGATAAGTAATCCCAAATGAGAGGCTGTTTGCATGTAGATGTATCCTTCAAGGATATCACCGATTTGTGGTCTCCATACCAATAAGTCCAAGGTGATCCACAAGAATGTCAAAGGAGAGTTTCCTTCAACTTTGGCTATTGTGATCACATTGCCATCTACGTCTTGGGTTATATTTGCTTCATCCATTTTAATATTCAGGTAAGACAACACCACTCCCTTGGCCTTAGGGAAGTAGTTCATTACGAGAGGATCCAAATGCTGTGCTTTAATACCATTGATTGGATCGTTCAAATGCATAGGTGCGAGCGACACATACAAAGATGTGGTAAATTTATGGAAACACTCTGAAATTCCTTCAGAGTTCACTTGATTAGTGCTCTGAGGAATTATAGTCTGTCTTCTCTTGCCGTTGACTTTGAAGCTACCTTCATGGCTTCTTTTTCTGACCTCTGTCATGATGCTTGTAATGCTTTCAAAAGCGATGAGATGAAAAATTACAAAAAATTACTATACTCGGACTGCAGATAAAAAAGTGCCATTGAAAGGTAGATAGTGGTATTGAGGTGGTTGTACATTCTTGTAGTAACCTACTCACATACCCTGTAAAATCTGACTTTAATATGTTACAATATCATTCTAATATAATTAGTTATTAATTGAGATTCAATCGTTTCCTTCATTTGTTTGTTAATAGTTTGATTCAATTCTTTACATGGCTGCAAAATCTAAATCCATTTTCTACATTCCTTTTCTTTATGTTTCCATTAATCTATAAAACTAATCTTTATTCTTAAATAAGTTTACTTCTAAACTTCGAAAGCTTACCTGGGCGTGCTAAGGTATTTTGGTTGAGGTTCCCGATTGTAGGCGCAATTGGTTGTGGTGTACTAGGTGTTTCACTGGCATGTAATTGATGCTTGAACTCCATTCCTTCCTGTACCAACAATTGGTCTCTCTTCTTGTATACGTTCTTGTGGGTAAGCTTGGGTGTAGAAAACATTGCAAATCGGTTCAAAATATGGTTTGAGTACTTGGCTGGCATATCTTCTGCTTCAGAGTACTCTGGCACTCCGATGAAACGTACCCTTTTCACTAGGCCGTTCGTTTTTTCGTGTGACGACACAGTGGAGTTAGTTGTTGAGCCTAGAGTAAGGTTCAGCTCCTCGGATTCCGTGTCCAAAAAGTTCAGTGTACTATTGTGCTGGGTATTCTGGCGAGTGACTCTGTCACGTTGAGTGACGATTAACCCCTTTCCTTTTGGTGCAGTTGGAGCAGTTGGAGCTGGAGCTGACACTGCTACAGTTGAAGTGGTTGAGGTCGTTGTCTCAACTACACTCTCAATGGGTTTAACTTCCTTTTCCTTTCTCAAGCCGTAGTTGGAAGGATTGTTTGGGTCAAACGTAACTGAAGTGAAAACTTCCTTTTGCTGGGTTGATAAAGTCCCACTCTTTGCCGCCTGCCGCACATGTTGCTGGAATCGTTGAGTTGCCGTCATTTGTTGGGGTTGGTTTTTGGTTAACGCTGCTGCTGCTGCACTTGACGCTTGCGTCTTTTTGGGAACTACTGCAGCCTCTAAACCTTCTTCCTCAGCAACTACCAAAAGCTGTTGTTGGACCTTGTTCAAGCCATTCGTCAAGTTTGGCGTGTTCAGGTTATTGAGATTGATTGGCAGCAGTGACTTTTTCGAATTAGAAGGACTTCGCTTAATTGAACCCGAAGGAGACGTTATTAAACTTGTGTCTGGAGGATTCAATAGGTCGTAATCAAGTTTAGTTGGTTGAGAGTTGGACCGGCGGCGGCCGTTAGCGGCGGGAGCAGTTGTTGTGTGACCCAAATCCAAGCTCGAGACAGAAGAGTTGGAGTTGAGGAATATTGCTGAGTTAGGACGTGGTCTAACAGGTGACGCAGCAGGCTGTGGTGCCTGTGGAAGCTGCGGTGCTTGTGTGCGTTTGGGCGAATTAATAGATCCTTTTCTCCCCAACGTAACACTCGAATTGCTCTGCACACTTGAAACTGAGGACAGTCGAGATCTTGATTCTCTCAGCGTTGGGAAGTCCAAGTCTAGTTTCTTTAATTCTTTTTCAAGCGACGTAACAGATTTCACTGGCGATTGAGCAGGTTTGACATTACTTGAAGGCAATGGGATATCAAAGAGCTTATTTTTCAACTCAAGGTTGAACTGATAAACATCAATCAAGTTTTTCTTAGGTAACAGGTGCACTTTTCTGAACCGTAATTCTGATATTATCCAGGTATTTCCAAACTCGTCAAATTTCTGGAGTGACGACTCCACCAACAAGTAGGTTTGGTTGATAAAATTAATGAAATCTAAAATGTTCTTGATGGATACTTCAAAATTTGCAGTTTGGCGGATAAATCTAGTCAACGTAGCAATGATTGGTCCGTTTTTCTTTGTTGTGTTAAAAATCTCTTCCATTGCAACCAACGTATTTGTTCTAAAGTACGAAGGGTTTCTTGTTTGGAATAAGAATTTTTGATCAGTCAAGTGCTGAGTGTTGGATAAGTAGACTTTGCGCCCAAACTTGCGGAATATGGTGTACAAGTCATTGATTCTGAGGGTCAATGCGAATATCTTGTGCAACGAGTAGCTGAAGTTAGGTATAGTTCTTTTGTTTGGGTTGGCTTTCAAGTTCTTGTAGCGTAGTATCAAAATCTTCAAAGAGTTCAATGTTGATAATAAGTTGTTGGTTATCAATGGGGTCATTTTGATGTCAATGTCAACCAAAGTAGCTTCGATGAACGTTTCGTTTCCTAAGAGTGCTTCGTCTCTCGGTAACGGGAAAGTTGTGTCCTGTAAGGTCAAGTCCACGTCCAGGTCTGCGTTCAAAATCTCATCTCTTACTAATCTTTCCAAGTTGTTGTAGTAGTTTGTAGGAACGATTTGTTCAAACTTTTGCTTGTCTAGTTTCGCTTGATCCAAGCGTTTTTGGTATCCTTGGAGACAGTAGTTGCATAAGACGAGTAATGCTTTCAGACATTTGATACCTGTTGAGGCAGATGGTAGGTGTAATAATGGCTCATCCACGGTATCTTGAGAGTCGTAAGAAACATGGGTTACTATTGGTGAAATGTTCACCGGACCTGCCTTGAATAGTTTGTAGTGTGATAAGTTATTCAAGCGAGGGGTGAAGGCAGTTTCATTGATACTGAAGAGTGTACCCGCCAACGCGATTATATAATTAACGAGTGGCAATTGATCAAATTTAAGTTCGGTTTTTGGTTCTTCGGGTTTCCCCAGTGTTTCTGGTTGTTTCTCTTCAATACCATTACCGTTACTACCTTCTTCGTTATTCACTTCCAGGCCATTGTTCTCATCTAACTTTATTTCATCACCATTCTCTTGAATATTTGAGTCCTCAGGTTGCTCAGGTTGCTCATTTTCTTCAGCTTTTTCATCGACGTTTCCATCAACCTCCTTCTCTTTAATCTTATCATCTTGTGCAATCTTTTCCTCCTGTTTGATCTTCTGTTTCTCGCGTTCACTTACATCTATGATTCTTCTAATACTGTCCATGAACAAATTCAACTTGACTATCGAGTATATGTATTGTAATATCTTAGCGTCTAGTGAGTTAATATGAGTCGGTAATACTACCGGTTCCGTAGGCTTTTCCCCCTGTTTATCCTTCTCATTCTCAGACCCCTTTGTCACATTGACCACTGGCTTCACTCCAGTATCACTAGAAACTTCAACAGACATCTATACTAGTATTTATTCAATTACCTCAACTTCCAAATGGTTACCTCTATTTTTTTTGATAAGACTACAAAGGGGTTTATGTATTGCCGCGGGGATTCTTGCTAAAAAAAAATTAGAGGTCTCCGCGACATAACGAGAGAGATCCACGAATTAGGGTTCAATAAGCGTACCGGCAGTTGTGTTGAGTAGAAAAGTTATATATATAAGAAGCCCTACATTCCCTTAGACTACTCCTATAGTAGTGCACGCAGCTAGAACACCTAAAGTATTGAAAGAAGTTAACAATGAATTAAGGTTTAGGGGCACCCTTTTTCCTAAGCACAGACATTTGCAAAGTTGTGCACAGCCAATTTATATAATTCCTAGTGAGAAACTTTAATCTTTCAACGGCACAAAAGTGGGATTTCACCAACAATCAAATCTGTAAGAAAGAAAACGTTAGTTAGGATGATATCTAAGGTGTTGTATACGGTTGGGCTGTTGATTCTTCTTCATGCTGGGTATTCTTCATATGAGAGACATCAACTTGTTGATTCTTTGAATGCTAGTATAGTTCATGAGACTATATATGGGTTGGTGATAATAGTGATTGCGTCCTTGTATTCGATTACCAATGACACTTTCTATACTGTTAATGGTAAGGCTACAACGGCTGCTGATGGTATCTTGAATGATGTGAATGTGAATGAATCAGTATTACTGGGCCACGAGTTCTTGAAACCAATTGAAATGAAACATGCCGTGGACATCATTGAAAGAGTGGGTGTTGATGACCATGAAGAGTTGATTTCCAGAGTGGATTTCATTGATGTCGTGAGTAAGAGAAGGGAATTTGCAAGTTGGGTTCAAACAAGGTAGTAGAATGGGAAAGTAGTGTGATTGATTGTGATGATAGTTTATGATGATGATTTTATTATGAAAAACTATGATTATGCTATTTCAAGAAGTCAACACTATAAGCATTCTCATACAAGGCTAAAGAAATCTCAATTCAAAACGAAGTTACATGTAATTTACTATAATATATTATATTAAAACATATTGTAAAGATTTGAAAAATCTATCATTCTAAACTTTAACTAACATTGAAGCCTTCAAGTGAAGTATAAAACAATGTTATCTAAGTAACCAAGTCAAAACCTTTTGACTTGTGTTGTAATGTTAACTACTTCTTAGTTGCCCCTTCTACACTCACTTTACTAAAATCAACAATTAATTATCTATTCATTCACAGTCCAATCAAGGACTTCTTAAATATTCTTCTTCTTTGCCTTCTCAGCCTTCAACTTCATTCTCTCCTCTCTCTCTTGCTTAGCTTCTGGACCAGCTTCAGTGTCTAAAAAGTAGTCCCACCATCTGAAAGAAGAACTGTAACCTCCAACAAAGTAGTGGTGGTGTAAGTCATGATGGTCAGCACCAGCCCAGAATGGTAAAATGTTGTGCAATGAGAATGGGAACTCGTATCCCGAGTGTGCGTCAACAGCTTGGAATAATCTCAACGAGATCCATACACAAACAGTGAACAAGTGCAAGTTACCAGTAATGTAAACCCAAGCGATTGGAATACCCACGGTACCAATACCCAATAATGCTACTTCAACAGGGTGCGCGTACTCAGCAGCCAATCCAAATGGAGCTGCGTATCTGTGATGTTGCTTGTGAATATACTTGTAGAAAACACCATAGTGTAAACCTCTGTGGAACCAGTAGTGCCATGCGTCTTCCAAAACAAAGAAAACAGCCAACTGAAGGGCGATGGAAGTGATCGATGGGAATGGAACACCAAAACTTATACCGAGCTTCTCACATAAAGGATGGAATCCCCAAATAGGTACAATCTCAACAAGAAAATGAGAAATGAAAATGCTCTTGAAGCACTCCCACTGCTCCTGGTTGGAAGGTTCCTTTTCTTGAATCTTCCACTTCTTGAAGTATGACAACCTATCCATAATAAAGAAAGGCAACGAACGGCCGAAATACATAGCCTCGTGGGTAACGAAAAAGATCAACCCAGTGGTGAACAAATCATTACCAAAGTAGTAGTAGATCGATGCCCAAAGCTTCTCAGCAATATTCAAATCATCAACCTTCTGGAAGTTCTGATAAACTCCAGAAAACGTGGTCGCGTTGTTGAACGACGAATAGTCGTGGTAAACTTGACTAACCATAATGTTGAATAGTGGTAAAGAAAACAGACAAGTTTATCGTGGAAATTTGACGTTTTTTATACTTGATGTGTGCGAAAAATTTCCACACCAAATTATCACACATTCATAAGAGATTGTAATGATTTGAGCCACTAGATTCTAAAATCCGTGATGCTTTGGTATGCACTCTTGGTTAAATTTTGTCTCCGTGGGTTTACACTACCGTCGTACCAAGAGCATTATCTTGCCTCGAATAGATCAAAAAGTGCATTACTGAATACCGTCGTTCCTACGTGTTTGTACTTCGAATTCAGTAAACGATCGGAACGAGACGAAGAGATGATTACGTAAACTTGTTCTTTTCTTCTTTTCTGATTGGTTTAAACACTACTCCAAATTAAAAGTCAGTAGCCAAAAGCTAAAGAGCAAGTAAACATTTTTAGATCAAGTTACAAGATAAGAAGAACGCTAATCTTACTTTAATTAGTTGAAAGGACCTCCCGGTTATTTTGAATTCCGCCCTCGGCACAAAACTTTCAAATTCATAACTTCGGAAACTTGTTCATAACATCTATTTTCTTCTTCGTTTGCTAAAGGAGTAGTTTAAAAGCATCACAATTTTCAGATGGTTTCTTTTCTTAAAGTCATATCATGTCAGCTGTTGCTTTCTATGTAGAATAGTTTTTTTTTTTTTTTTCCTTCGTAGGTAGACTACAGGAGAGAGTGTATTGGATGTACTAAGCATAGAATTATAAATGCTGCTAAAAAGAATGATGAATTTTTGATTGTCTTCTTATTTTATTGGTTAATTTGAATTATATAGTAAGCTTAGTATAGTAAGCTATTTAGCCACCTGTATGTACTTCATATAGTTGATATGCATTTTTCTTCTGCTCTTCTATTCAAATCGAACAACAAGGTCTTATAATTACTATTGATTTATATTTGTAAGTGATGTGTTGGTGAAACCCAAGAAGATATATCAGTTTAATAATCAGCCCGATCTTGTGTTTTGTATAGATAGGATATGCATGATACTAGCAGCTCTGTTTAATTGGGTAGGCTTGTGATACCCAAGAAATTAACTATTGTTGGTGTGTTTAACATGCAGGATCACGTTTTTTGCAGCCATTTTTTTAGCAAAGAAAATACCATAAATGTTAATGGTAGCAACCCCTACGAATTCTAGACTTTAGGAAAGGAGTTTACGTATTCATGATCAATATGAGAGCTTAGGCTTCTTAGATTTATATTTTTATATTTTGTTGTTCAAAAAGTTAATGAGTTTACCCTTTTATAAATTAGTGTTTTCTTTATACCTCTTGTAAGGACTTGTGTATATTTTAACCATGCATTATTTTAGTACCATGTACTAAAATTTATTCAGGAGAAAGGATTTTACAATGGCTAGTACCTAAAATTGTTCCTAGATGCTTTCATTTACTGGTTTCCTTTTTCTCAAGACTGTGGCTTCTTTGACCTTAGAGTCAAGAGCAGTAGTTGAACTGTTTTTGAATTGCCTGAGTCAATTTTTTTTATGTGCACAGAGTAATAGGTGGTTGGAATTGGATAATAGATCCTGTCACTATCTTATTTCTTAATCTGTTCTTCTTTTATGAAGTAAAACTATTATAAGATTTCCATACGGTAATGTCTTTTTTAAATGCTTTCAATATTGCAAAACATTAAATATGAGGTTTCATAGCGAATAAGAGCGGATTTTCCGTTCAATCAAAAAAATTGTTAAGAAGTACAGGGAGCACCTGTGTCGCTGCCTTTATATTCTGTAAGTTTCGTTAGTAAAATTATTCATCATGAAGCTAGAACTTCACTTAATATTCTGACTGTTTGAAGAAACTCCAATAAATTTGGGTAGCCTTAAACAGTGGGAAGCCTTAACGATGACCTTCACCTAGATGTTACTCGAATTTTTGTCGCTCTATCCCACCAAGAGCTATTTCTTGCTGATTAATCTTTAGAGTACAGATCTTTTGATAGTTGATCGTAACTGTTGGTCTGTACATTCTGTCCGAGCAGACCTAGTTCTAGCGTCAACGATATCCCAAGGCTATCCAAGTGAGGAATCTTCTGTCCTACCCAGTATATATTAAAAGCAAATATATATGAACAGTTTCAAATTCATAACAAGCAATCTTGTTCATAACAAAATGGGCCAACGGAAACAAAATTAAAATCCTCAACTACTTTTGAAATCTTATTTGCCAAAAGTTTTTTGGTGAACGGGTAAGTTAAACGATCTAAAATTCCACTAATAAAGCTGAAACAGTGAAGTGAATCGAAGTCACTTCGGCGAGAGGCGAAAGCCCTAATTTTGCAATTTTCTATTCAGCCGTTCATATAAGGAGGAAATAGGCCTGGTGGCAAAAAAAAAAAGTGAAATACTAATTCCGTTTTCTTAGTCAACAAGGTTATCTGTTATCACGTCTTGACCAGCGAAGGGCTTGTGATGATTGACCTATATATACCATGGCGTAGTGATCATTCTGATTATTCCGTTCAAAGAAACTAGGAATCGACACCTTGTGTCACCACGAATTAAAATTTAAAAAACGTATACTCGGTTTTACACATTTTGATGGCACTAGAACAGCAATGACTAAAACATTCGGGGCTCGGCGCATTAATGACTCTTTCATATTGATTAATCGATACACCCGAGCAACAAGTGTTGTAACTCTGCGACAAGCGATCTCACCTTCCGATATAAAAGTGCCGCGACCGGCACATTTTACCAAAGAAATACTACTTCATGTCACGTATGATATGCATTCAAACTATTTAAATGAAATGAATTAAAATATTAGAGCCTCTTCTTATATTAAGAGGTTGAGACGACGTTTTGTGGAATTGTTTACCAAGAGCTTGGTCCAAAGGACTCACCTGGTTGCAAGTAAAATCCTCTGGCACCCTTCTTGGACATTTCAACTGTGCTGACAACAACAGTGTTACCCCACCAGTCTGGGAAGTTAGTGTTGGTTAAGTTAAGACACAAGAAGATGATCAACAAAGACCAAGCCAATCCAATATCCAATCCTGCGGACAAAGAATAGTTGTACTTGGTCCACCAGTGGAACCACTTTCTCTTGACGAACCATCCAAAGAACAAACCAACAGTACAGTACGAAGCGTAGTTGTATGCGGTAGCTGGTGGAATGTAACCGGTACCAGAGAAGAAGACAGGCCAGTTGATCCATCTGATTGGCGAGTTTGGCCACTTCTTCAAGATAGCCCACGAGATGACTGGCAAAGCAGCACCGATTAAGAAGAAGAACAACAAACCGTAGTAGATTTGACCGTGGGAGAATTGTCTCTTAGGACCGATAACACCCCAGATGATCGAGGCGGTGTAGAACACAGTACCGTTAGGACATGTGTAGTTGTTCTTTTGGTCTGGGTCACACAAGTTTTCAATGGAACCGTAAGACCATCTCAAGACAGCAAGTTGGACAAGGGAACCCCACATGGTGGCAACCAATTGAGCACTGAATAAAAGTCTTGGGGCAATCTTCATGTAGTGACCCAACTTCATGTCCTGTGCAAAGGTAACAGCTTGGTTGTTAGTGATATAACCGAAAGTCTTAAAGAACATCATAGCCAATGGCTTACCTGGAACCATGTAACCAACAATGAACTCAGTGACAACGTTAAGACCGACAGCAATGTTGGTTCTAGCGTAAATGACGGCAACAGGTAACAAGAAGACGATGGCAATCAAAAGAGCAACAATCAAGGACCAAACAGGCATTTCAGTTGGCCATGCTCTGATAGTTGCAATAGCCATAGCAAAGAAAACGAGGAAGACAACGGCAAACCACCAGTCTGGAACTTCCTTGTAGCTCTTCATTAATCTCATGTGTACATCTGGCTCTTCCTTCATCTTAATCTGTTGGATGATTTCCTTACCATGGAACAAGATAGTGTGCATGATGGTAGCCAAGATAGAAGCGAACGATAAACCGTACGAGATAGCAAAAGTAGTGGACAAGAACAATGGAGAGTAGTTCTTGTATTCTTCTTCCTTGAAAGTCAAAGTAGCGGCATCAATAATTCTGCTAACGTCGTACTTCTTACCAAATCTGTCAAAAGAACCAGACGAGGAGATTGGCAAGAACTTTGAGTACCAAGTGTTAGTGTAGTAAAGAGCTGGAACAATAGCCCAGAAGATGAAGACAATAGAAGTTGCGATGGTGGCAATGGTTGCGGCAGGTGGAATCAATGGCGAGCCAATGTAACCGGCAATCTGGTTCCAGTCCAAGGCGATCGAGTTAGGGAACATACCCAAACCGTATGTGGAACCGAAAATTTGGTTGATGATAACGTTCTTTGGAGCAATCCAGGTGATCCATGAGAAGTTAGACATGGCTTGGAAAATGAAACCTGGGAACCAGTACCAGACGAACGAGCAAGCAAAGATGATGGAGAAGAAAAGCAATCTGGAAATTTTCCAGCCGTTAGCTGGATGGTTTTCGTTGATGTGCATGTTGGTCAAGAAAGTAGTTGTGACCAAGTTGGCTGGCCAGATGGCAGAAGATGGGTAAACAACGACTCTTCTGGCGATACCACCAAGGGCAAAACCAATACATTGAGTAGACAAGATAGCCAAGATTCCGAAACCCCAACCAAAGTCAGACTTGTAAAACTGGTTTTGAGCGAGCAAAATGTCAGTAGCATAAGCGGCACCACCACTAAAGTTAACATTAGCCATGATAGTGATAATGGCATGCTCCTTAACATTGAAAGGACCAGGGTTCAATGGCATTCCGAGTATATTCCAATTTGGAAAGTAAGCAGCCCAGAATCTACCAAGTGGCCAGGCCAAAATGGAGGTGACATAAGTCGTAATGTTAAATGAAGGACTGTGCAAGGAGAACAACAAGTTCATACCACAACCAACGGTGGTTAAAATCATACCGAGGAACCACATTCTAATGGTGTTTTGAGGCAAGGTAACGTCATCGGTAGAAGGAACCGAAGCTCTAACTTCTGGATATGGAGAGTCATCTTCAACAACGATGGCAGCATAATCATCTTCCATGATTTGCTTGTCCATGTTTGAAGTCACAGGGTCGAACTCCTGAGACTTCAAAACTGTAAGTTGGTGGCCCTTTTCACCATAGTGCTCAGCATCGAGGTCAGAGGAAACACGCTTGGTTTCGAACTCATCCAGAGCCTTCTTGTCAGCTTCGTTGGAGTTACTCAACGCAGTTCTGATGGCGTCAAACATTGTTACTGAGGTGTTGATTGAAACATGAAATTACTGAGGCATACACCTGTATTTATATACGGTGCAGCTGTGATAAATCCAACAGTAGAGTCATATTTTGTGAGTGTAAGCCGGTACTCCTCATTAGTTGCTTTTATTATCATCTAGCTAAATCACAAAAAAGAAAACTATAGATAATTGCAAAAGTGCCTATCGCCCGCACAAAGCCGACCCCAGAAACTGCAGCATGCAATAAAGTTTCCGGCAAATCTTCCGCACAAGGTGATGACTTGTCTCCGTCTATTGTCAAGTATTGTCATGCGGTGAGATTGGAGTTGAACATCAGCGTATGGATCATGTTGATGGTGGACTTGGACCTCGATTACACTATAATCTTCACGTACTGGTCTGCCCAACGTACTCCACATTAATTACTCGGCAGAGAGCCGCTTTTTCAAATTTAGCTTTCATCTTATCATCTCCTAAAACGGGTATCACTTGTTGCCGTAGACTGAAAGGCACAAATAATTTTAAACAAAAAAATGCCATCTGCTTGAGCGAAAGATCCTGAGCGAAGTGTGGAGAAACTGAGCAAGCCCTACGGAGAACCAAGATCTTGCAACCGGTGGTACCTTTCTCACGGCCTCCACTTCACCCCCTACTAATAATTTCACACCACTCACACTTAATTTGAGGATGACTAACACCGAGAAAATGGCATAAAAACGTCAACCTACGAGAAACATTTTTCAAACTCTTCGGAGCTCTTGACTAATTTGGAAGTTTCGAAGGCATACGATAAGTATGGTTTATGAAAGCTATTAGGTTAGTGATCCGGTGAATAAAGGGCGGGATGGTGCCAGCGGAACTCCAAATTAGCATTTGGAAATTTAGACTGTTTGAACCTTGCTCTTATTGTGATACGCAAGGTCATATCCACTTGGACGTGCGGCACCGTTAATACATGTCAAATTTCAAAAAGGACCGAAACACAAAATGCAAGACAGGTCAGGTGCAACAATAAAAAACACAAATTTATTCAAAAGGTTTGGAGAACAGGGACGGGTTAGCCACTTTACTGTGTGGAACATATGGTGTGGATCTGTGGATCTCGCTGAAAGCCTAATAAAAGTAACTGATAGCAGTCCGCTATCTCGTAAACATAATGCAAACAGATTATGAAGTTATCACAAAGAACGTGTCTTGAGATATACAACAAGATTATTATCCGATATAGGACAGA
The DNA here is from genome assembly GCA_030568835.1 of Kodamaea hsintzibuensis (nom. inval.). Taxonomy (NCBI): domain Eukaryota; kingdom Fungi; phylum Ascomycota; class Pichiomycetes; order Serinales; family Debaryomycetaceae; genus Kodamaea; species Kodamaea hsintzibuensis (nom. inval.). The sequence continues at coordinate 981,967 of JAJMJA010000002.1, forward strand.
TGTATTGTCTAGATAAGCTAAAAAGAGAGATTTAAACTAATCACAACGGCGGTTCGTTCCTTACAAAGCAAGCAGCAAAAAAGCCTATCCCTCCATCTTCTTTAGGCACCGAACGCACACACCCACCGGCTAACTTTGTACATGTTTCTTCGTCACCAAACATCGAAAACTCTTGACTAAAGCCACGTCTGTCCCAACTGGGTAACACATTGTCTTTCGTATCCAATCTCCAGCCTTTGTGTTTGATTTCTTCATCGTTAAGAAGATCAACTACAACTCTTTCATTCTCATGTGGGTGTACTGAACATGTTGAATAAACCACCCTTTCTGCTTTCGGGAATTGCATGGCATGCCTCACTATCTTGAATTGAAAAGAAGCTAATTTCTGTAATCTTTCAGTGTCGACCTCTTCTTCCTTTTGTTCTTCTTGGGAGTCTTCCATGGCTCTTCCAAAAATACCTGAACCTGAACAACTAGGATCTACAATCAATCCAGTTACTTCTGGGAAGTCTGAGGGTTTCGTTGACGTGAAGTCGCAATGTGTAATTTGAATCAAATTCTGATTTTCTTTTCCTGTTGCCTTGTCACACATCATCTTAAGTACTTGCACTCTTTTGGAGTCCCTTTCAAACGCATAACATACTCCATTGTCTCCATTTCTGTGCAAGTATTGAGCAGAATGTGTTGTCTTGTTTCCAGGAGCAGCAGTTGCATCGATTACTTCTGTTTGCTTACCGGCTTGGTGTAATATATGTGCTGGAAAGCACAGTGCCCGATCTTGTATGATTACAGCACCTTCTTTGTATGCATTTGTTCCAGTCAATTTATCCGAAGGATTAATTCCAAACAAATATGGAATATGTGTGTCTCTATAAATAACCCCAACCTTGTCTTTAACTTCTTCAAAGGTTTCTACAAACTCTAATTTATTGAAGAATGGTTCTTTGAAGACATCTTCTTCAGACAGTCGAATTGTATTCACTCGGAACCATCTCACAGGTGTTTCATCATCTGCTCCTTGAGTTGGTAACTCTAATACTGTCCGAACCTTGTACCTTAACTTAAGTTTGGTGAATTCCGCTTGAAGTCTTGTCTTGTTGGCTAGGAAATGATCCTTTATTGGATGTTTCCCAGATTGGATACGTCCTTTTGGAGAGAACAACAAGTCATGCACCAATAACATAAGTAAATTATCACTGATTTTGATCTTCCTGTTCTTTGCTAGTTCTGTCTTGATCTTGGACTTCTTGATGACTTGAACAATGTACTCTTTATACTTGAGCGTCGAATAAACAATAGCGTAGATATGTTTAGGGGAGTTAGTCAACTTCTTATCGTTGAATATTCGCAGTTGTAAACTTCCATGTTGACTGGCGTTGAGAAACTTCTCTGCCTCGAAGTATAGCTTCATGGTTAGAGATGAGTTAAGTTTGTAGTATCACGTGAAATATTTCAAAAAGCCGAAAACCTGTCAAAGAGAGTTAAAAATCTACAAGAAACTGGAAAGCCAAATGAGATGTAACCAAGAGGAGAAGTTTGTTAATACACAATTAGGAAGTATTATTACTAAATTAAACGATTAAGAAGTCTTAACTAGCTATTAACTTCCTTTCTTTTTCACAATACCATAGATTTATAGGGTACTACAGTACATAATTGAAGGGAGTAGGCTTAAAACATTTGAGATTTATTAGATCAACGATAAACGAATTACTACCCAAACATCTTCTTTTTGTTTGTAAGTGAGTACATGTTCTTGCGACAATAAATGGAATCAAGTTTGATATTTTCCCCATAAAATCACTAAAATTAACTAAATCTTTCACAAACTCACTGTAATTGATGAAAATTACAATTAGGAGCAATGGTAATTTATTAGCATGAATTGCGGAGTAAAATCACTAAATGAAGTGTACTCTTTACGTTTCAATGAACCCTTTCAATATTAGAGCAATATTGTGAATGCCTCTTTAAACACCCCCACTTGTATGCTGAACATGTAATAATCTATAATTAATTCCGCCGAAGGCACATTCGAGTGCCACGGCAATGGTTAGGCATTGCATTATTCGGGCCATAAGAAGTTTATCACATATTTCCTATTGGGTTGGCAATTAATACTTGGGTGGGGAAATTTCAGTGGATCATGCTGACAGCATCGATGACTTGCCAAGAAGAATGTGGAGGATCCTCTGGTCTCGGTTTTAGTGAAAGGAAATAAAGGGAGCTAAAGAGGGAATAGAGAGGGAAAGGAATGTTAGAAAGAATGGTAACTATGAAAGGAACCGATACAAACGGGGCAGAGACAGAGAAACAGAAAAAACACATACATTATTGGATAATTATTGGTTGAACAGAATTCAGTAAGTACCTTTGTACCTACCAATTCATATATTGCTTATGGCATACAATTTCTTTGTAACGAACACTTTATTAGAATACACAGCCATACCAGTATTCACTAAGCATACTATTTCGTTATCGATACAAACTCCATAGCCATCCCGAAATATAGATCAAAGTATTAAATCAATAATTTGGGATCAAAAAAAGTCAGATTAAGAGACACAATTTAAAGCCATTTTATACTTAAAGAGAAGGGGAAATAAGTAATGCACAATCAAGTAGAATTCATATGAAATATGATCCTATCAATTAAGATATACAAAATTTTGGACACTTCAATGTTGAACTAATATCTAATAGTAACAAAACAAGGCACTCCATTACCTCCCATGCCAAATCACTTTCACCTCTAAATGATTGAAGATTGCTGGAGTTCGGGTTTGTATACACAACCAATTTTTCTGCCAACAAACACAGCCTAGGGAGATCACACCATCATTTATCCACCATCCAATACCAACAGAACATAGATTGAGTGTTTGAGTAGTGCCAATCCTTACCATCAATTACAAGCACATACTAGCATGCCTACTCCGCCACCGAATGCGTATACGCCAGGTACAAAGCTAACTGTTGGCTCGCACAATATATCCATCATCAAATACATATCTCAAGGTGGGTTTGCCCATGTATACACATGCAATATAGATCCACCATTCCAAGGGTCACTGATAGCCTGCTTAAAGCGAGTGGCTGTGCCGAACAAGTGGGAGTTAACTCTCTTAAGACAAGAGGTCGATGCCATGCGTAAATTGAGAGGCAATAAACACATTGTCAGTTATATCGATTCGCATGCCTCTCGAATGGATGGAGTCCCCAGCGTGAATGGAGCTGGTCTGCAATACGAAGTGTTCCTTCTCATGGAATATTGTGAAAACAATGGACTCATTGACTTTATGAATTCCCGGTTGGTACACAGACTCACTGAAGCTGAAATTGTCACCATCATGTACGAATGTACAACAGCCGTAGCCATGTGCCACCACTTACAACCACCACTCATCCACCGTGATATAAAGATCGAAAATGTCTTGATAGACAAGAAAGGAACATTTAAGTTGTGCGACTTTGGAAGTTCTGTAGGATACATTTCGATTCCTTCGAACCCACAGGAATTGGCTGCCGTTCGAGACGACTTGATGCAGCATACCACACCACAATATAAATCACCAGAAATGATAGACTTGCTGCGCGGATTCCCCATCGACGATAAGCTGGACATTTGGGCGTTGGGTATATTCTGCTACAAGTTATGTTACTATACCACTCCTTTTGAAAATCAACGTCAAAAGACTATACAAGATATGGAACAGGAAATATTAAACTGCTCAAACACACTCCGTTTCAATGATCAACCAGGACTGATGTTCTCTCCAAGAATGAAAAACCTCATCAAATGCTGTTTAAGAGAAGACCCTCGTCGTAGACCAAATGCAGTACAATTATTAGGAGAAATCGCCAACATGAAAGGTGCCCCAGTACCTAACGTTGTTCCTTATAGTGTTGCACACCACATGATGAAAGAAAAGGCTCAACCTAAGATTGAACCTAAACGGAGTCCTCTTGAGAACGAAGTTCATTATCCCGAAACAAAACAAGCACAGAAAGCAGTTCCCCAAAAGGATCCATTTTCAAACATAGACAAGAGCAAGTTACTCAGAAGACCAAAGTCACAGTATGATAGACCTAGAAGCTTTGTTGAAGAACTAACATTAAGTAAATCGTCATCATCAATTCAAGAATTGCAGCTGCAAATAACTTATGATGGAGAAACAATCAAACCTGAGAGTACGTTGGATTTTTTGAGGAGCAAGGACGAAGGCCGCTTCGGAAGACAAGATACTGGAGGCAGCTTAAAGGCCACACTCATTCAAGGCTTGAGGAAGATCAGTACTGGGGGCTCTATCAGTTCGTTAACCAGCAACCATACAAGTGAGAAGAAGAGAGTTACCAGTAAAAAGGGACGCGGTTCTCCTCCAGAATCAGACGATAATCAGCCTGAGACTAGCCAACCTATTACGCACAACTACTCTCCTCCCACTGGTGTTGTTCCCAAGAAACTTTCGATTCAGAAGAGAATGCAAATACTTTTCAAGAGCCAGGATAGTCCTGTTGATGATGACCTCAAGAAGATGGCAAAGGGATATGGAAGGTTCACAGACGTTGCACCAGATGATGACATCAACGAGATAAACAAGCAGCCATCTGAAGAACCAGTTAAACGCAAGGCATTAGTTCCACCTCGTGTACCTTCAGCCTTGTCATCCAAAGCGAAGACCTCAGTGCGGACCAAAAACAAAAAAATACCACCAAAGCCTACTAAACCAAGCCATTTGAAATCGTCTGAAAAAGATTCAAAGAAGCTTGCTACAGACCGCCGCCTTTCTACTTCAAGTGATACGTCGATACCCGACTTGGATGACTTGGAAAAGCAGTTTGCGAGACGATTCCCAAGTTATGTGTAAATTTTTGCTATATATAGTTTTAGTTTAGCTTTTAGCTGCTGCTCCCCAGAGAGTATTCCTCAATTGAGTCTAAAACAAAGTCCATTCCTTCGTCGAATTTTTCATTGATAACGTCGTACAAGCCATCGACACCTGATTTTAAAACACGGCCAAACTTTCTACGAGGCTTCTTGGTCTCGTCGTTTCCGTTAGAATCAGAGCCGTTCAAGGCCCCATTAGGCCCAGTCTTTGTAGCGCCGCCATTGTTCCAAACAGGATTGAGGCAGCTTGTAAAAATAACTGAATTCTGGTAATACCAGTCCACCATAGACTCATCCATCACTGGGATCAACGACTTTAAATTTGATCTGTTTAAGAAGACAACAGTCCCCTTAACCAAGTCTTTGATTTCTTGAGATGGTCTTTTACCGTACAAGTGTACAATTGACTGGTATGCATCGCCAAAACCAACGAAAACAATCTTCTTCAAGTTGGAAAAATATGCCAAGTAGTTGTCCCAAAGATAAAGTAAGAGCTCCTGTGCAAAGATTATTGGGTTGTAAGAGCCATTGGAGGCACCATTTTCCTCGGGATTCTTAAATATCAGGAATGATGAAGTGCCTGCTGGAACTGGGAGTTGGAACACTGGAATGTTGATATCTATATATCCAACTGTTTCCTTTGATTCTGCAGTTTCTTTGTTGACCTTATTTATTATCAGCAACAAAGGATGTGATAATACAATGGATGAACTTCCTTCAATCACACCATTGATAGGATTGATGTTGGCCCAAACATCAGGTGGATCATGTATGGTTAGCACAATCAGAGTGGCATCGTGGATGTTTGCACTAGCAACAACAATATCATCCAAGTTAGCGGGTAAGTCTGTAGTAAAGCTGTTTGATTTCTCACCATCCGTAAAGTTTGAAATAATTGGCACCAGAACAAACAGGTGCTGTGTAGACAATTCGTTAAGTTGGTGTGCGCGAATTGGTTCAGAGATGCTAGTAACCTTGAAGTGTCCATTTTCGCTAGGTAAGTCGAACGCGTCGTCAAACGATTTCGATGGCATACCGAAACGCAAGCATTTCCAGTATTTTGCGTGCACTTTTAAAACTTCATCTATCACTTCTATAGCCTCCAAATGCGGTTGCTGCAGTATAGTTCCTTCTGGAGGTTCTCCAACCAATACTTTGGCCACACCCAATGCCGATTTACTTATTGAGTCTAAGTTGTATCCACCTTCCAAGATCACAGCTAACTTCCCCTTTGCGATTCCCTTCAACATGTGGGTCATAGTTCCGTACCCAGCAGGTGTGACATGACACCCACCGATTATGTCACCATCTGCTGCATCAAATCCAGAACTAATGATGGTTAAATCCGGGTCAAACTCTGCAATAACGGGTAGCACCAACTTGTTGAAGGCGTATATATAGTCCCCGTCGTGCATCCCCGGAGTCCTCCATGGAATATTAATATTGAACCCTTCACCTGCACCTTCACCTACCATAGTAGAACCTCCACATTTCGTACCTGGATAGAAGCGACCATTCTCGTAACGATGCAAAGAGATATATAAAATGCGGGGATCATCATAGAAGGATTTCTGCGTTCCATTTCCATGGTGAATATCCCAGTCAACAATGACAATTCTCCGAACAGATTCAGGGTACAGTTTCAAGATATTTTTTGCAGCCACTGCAACATTACTGAACAAACAGAATCCTCCCGGAGAATCTGGCTCAGCATGATGGCCTGGTGGTCTTACAATTGCCAAAGAATTTTTTACCTTGCCTTCAACAACCGCACGGCATGCTTCAATAGTTCCGCCGCACGATAATTTCGCTGAAAGAAAACTGTCATTGTTCACATAAATTGAGTCCCCTTTTTCTGTTTCTTCAAGCAATTGTTCACGCGACATTGTTTCTGTCTGCAGTATGAATTTCAAGTGTTGTTCAGAGTGCACTTCTAAAATCTCTTCAGCAGTTGCTTCTCTGATTGGAATTTTTATCATGAGAGGGCCTATGTCTTCGGAGCCTGAAAGCGAAATATCTTGGATTATTCCAGCTTCAGCCAATTTTTTGTAAATACGGTAAATACGACGTGGGTCTTCTGGGTGTGGGTCGATGTATTCAAAGTACGAAGTGAAGATTTTAGCATGATATCTCATACGAACATCGTATACCAAACCTGTTTTGAGTGGTGAGTAGAATAATTGAGGTTTTGCAGGTGGAACAATTACTATAGTGTCTTCCTTTTTAACTTTGGGGTTTTCTGGGCCTTGGACATTTTCCACCTTAATCTCTGGTTTAGATTCATTTTCAAGTTCCGGTTTTTGTTCAATTTCGGGAATGACTTCAATTTCAGATTTGACTTCTGGTACCGCAGAAATTGGTTCAAAAGCTATTGGCTTTTCAGTCTCAGATGGATCTACAAGGTCTTCTTCAAGAACGTCAGTCTTGATTTCTGGTGCATGGTTTTCTTGAACTGTTGTTTCTTTCTCATTTGGTGAGATTTCTATTTTAGACTCTGCATTCAGAATAGTTTCGTCGATTTTAGTATCTTCCTCTTCTTGGTTCTTTTCTTGTATATTTTCATTGAATACTGTGATATCATTCAGATCCTTATTAAGTTCATCAGATATGATAGGTTCACTTTCCAAGGGTTTCTGCTCAATTTCCACTATTGGAATAGGGCTCTTGGTCTCATCAATTGATTCATTCACTTGTGGTTTCGTTTCGGTAACATTATTATCATCCAAACTCTTTAAAGATTCAGATTGAACATTTCCTTTATCATCTTTTACATTTTCATCAATACTTGCATTAACCTCATCCTCCTGTTTGGTTGCTTCTGAACTGTTCACTTCCAATTTTACTCTCTTTTCCAATTTTTCAGCGAATCCATTCAGTTCACCACTCTCTTTAACAACACCATTTCTAACTTCAACTGGAGTCCCAGACTCACTTAGTTTCCTCTTACGTGTTTCCTCCTCAGACATTCTTTGAAGTCAATTTGTACCAGTCCGTTGACTACTAGTCTGTTTTTTTTTTTGCAAACAAAACAATCTGTTTTTCTCAAGTATCTTTGAACCTGCCCTAACCTGTAAACCTGGCAAGCGAACATAACGCCCTTATTTGCAAGTTGTGCAGCTTCTCTTGTGTTCTTTTGCATTTACGTTCATTCCTTGTAATTGGAAAGAGAGAGGAGTATGAGTTTATTAGTACCTACTGCTAGAGATCATAAGGATGCACATGCCGATTTAGATGCTGATGTTGAGTATCGTGAGAAGTTTTTAGCAGGTTCCCACCTCAAATGGGAGTTTGAGCCTGTTGAAGGGTTTTTCAAGCAGTCATCGAGTCATACTGATGATATGGAGTTTAATTATACTACGGAAAATTTTGGGATCGAGGCACCATGGGGTGAGTTGGTTGAACGTTTGAATAGGTTAAACAGTCAGTCTCAAGATACAAAGTATAAGTTATTATTTTTGGCTAGACATGGAGAAGGGTGGCACAACGTAGCTCACGCCAAGCATGGTCAGGCTGAATGGACAGCTAAATGGAGGCATTTGGGAACAGATGGGGAACTTACTTGGGGACCAGATGCACAATTGACACCTCTCGGCATCGCACAAGCAAAGGAGAATAATGAGGCGTGGTCAAAGCAGTTAGCTAATGGAGCACCCTTACCAAGTAAGTTTTATGTCTCGCCACTTCTGAGATCAATCAAAACTTTACAATATACATGGGAAAACCAAGATATTCCTACTCCAACTGTATTAGAAAATTTAAGAGAAACCATCGGAATACACTTGTGTCACCAAAGATCCACCAAATCAATTATTGCAAAGAATTTCACCTTTGTAGACTTTGAAGATAACTTTGAAGAGGATGATAAACTTGCGGAAGTATATTCACTCACAAAGGAAAAACTTAGTGAGCAGTTTTTTCGGGTTAATAAAGTGCTCCAAGAATTATTTGAAGTTCCCGACCCGATATTATCTATCACGTCACATGCTGGCACTATTAGACTGTTCATCACTGTTATAGGACACAGAAAATTCACAATTCCTACTGGAGGAATGATACCAATAGTAGTTAAAGGATCTAAGTAATCTGATGACAAACTGATAAAGGACATAAGAAGGACATAAGACGGAGAGAACACACAGTCACATTAGATAGAATTCAATAGAATCTCATTATCCCCATTACGAAATAATGATAAATGTAATTTGTCTGTGGAGTCTGGTATAGCCTCATTACTAAAATGCTCCCAGATTACTACAAAACTAAGAATTTGTAAGTCTCCAATCCCTAACCAATTCCACGTATCCAAACCACTTACAGTACAAGAATCCTTCGGTAATCCATACTGCAATAGTAAACTGTATGTCGCTTAATTAGACACAAAACAAAACTTCTTACACACACGGCAATAACACAATGCACAGACTGTATATAGCTGGTAATCAACGGTGATAACACTAAATGCAGTTATTTAGTAATTTTTACAATTTTGATCCAGCCTCCTCATAAAACTTCTACAAGGTTCCACCTAAAAGTTTCAAGCTAGTATATAAGTTAATGTAAATGTCTGTGTTACTTTAATACTTGTAATTACAACAACAACTATAAATAAATATGACCCAACTTGTTATTATCGGTTCTTCATTTGCAGGAAATGCGGTTGCAAAAGCTGCTCTTCTGGGAAAAAACCCTGTTGACGTTACAATTATCTCACCATCTAAGCAAGCATGGAATGTTATTTCTCTGCCTCGTGTGTTGGTTGAACCAAAGAATATTTCAAAGTCGACTTTTGACTTTGCCAAAAACTTTACAGCTGTTGCTAAGAGAAATGGACACAAGTTTACATACATTGAAGCTCATGTGGAGAGCGTAGATTTTGACCAACAGACTGTTAAATATGCAGGTGTTAATGAGGGAACCATTTCTTATGATAACTTGGCTATTGCTTCTGGTGCTAAGTCTGAGTTCCCATTTAAGTTGGATAATATTGAAAGTTTTGAATACACCAAGCAAAAGTTCTTACTGTTTACTGAAAAGATTAAGACTGCCAAGACTATCGCTGTTATTGGAGGTGGCCCTACCGGTGTTGAAACCTCAGGAGAATTAGCTAATGAAACTAAGGCGAAAGTTACTTTGTACACTGGTGCTTCAAGACCATTAAGTGGAACCCCTGAATCAATTGGTGCTTCTGCTACTCAAAAACTTAAGGATTTAGGTGTCGAAGTTATCAACAACATAAAAGCTTCTAGTTATGGACCTACCCTGATTGTATTGGAAGACAACACCACCAAGCAATTCGACCTTGTCATCCCAGCATTCACATACACTGCAAACTCTCAATTTATTCCTGAATCTTTCCTTGACTCAAAGGGATACATCAAGGTTGACGAATACTTGAGAGTTCCAGGTCACCCTAACGTATTGGCAACTGGTGACATCGTCTCTGGAAGTCTTAACACCTTTGTTGACATCACTTACTTCCAAGCCGGTGTTGTCAAGAGTTGGCTTTCTGTTCAAATCGATGGTCAACCAAGTAACAAATTAAAGAAGTATTCTACTCCAAACTCCCCTCCACTCATGGTACCAATCTCTAGAAACGGTGGTGTTGCTCAAGTTTTCGGATGGACTTTCCCTAACTTTATGGTAAAATTCCTCAAATCCAAGGGTTTCATGATTGACAAGACTGCAGAATTCTTCTCTTAATAATACTTTAATAATTAATTTCATCTATTCAATAATTGTAGAATAGCCGAATGTTGTCATACAAGAACTGGTTGAATAGTTTGTGCTCATAGAAGCTATCTCATCGGAAAACTGAAAGGGTTTCCGTTGTGAACTATAGTTCAATTAGGGCTACAAAAAGGTCGTGTTTTCATATATCATCATATAATTGTCATAAATAAGCCACTCATTCTAAGGATTTAAACTCTCTTCTGCTTTGCAAGCTTCTCTCTAACAGCAGCAAAAACTAAATGCAAGTTGAAGTTACGAATGAATATAAACTCGATTACTATTCTTGGTAAAATAGCAAAAAGTGTGGTTAATAAAGTTGCCTTGGCTCCTCTATAGTAGTTGAGTGCTCCCCAAGTGGAAGCTCCTTCGAAATCATTCGCAACCTTGTAAGCATAAACCTCAGGCAACATTGGAGAATTTCTAACTGCCATTTGCTGTCTCAATTTGAAAGCATCCTTCATGGCAGGCAGGTTATAAAAGGAGGTTTCAGGTAATGGTCTAACATCTTCAATGGAGGTTTTTACACCACCTGTGATTATATTAATCACTTTAACATCAAACGGTTTCATTTCTAATCTGAGAGTGGCAGCGTACTGATGGATAGCAGCTTTGGTGGCCGAATAAGTACAGGACCATGGGAATGGCAAGATACCACTAACGGATCCTGTGAACCCAACTACACCTTTAGCATTAATAAGTAACTGTGCCAACTCACGAGTCAAACGCATAGGTCCAAATACATTAACCTCGAAACATTGCTTGAAGTTCTCATCAGAAACATCTATTGCTGGGAACGTACAAGACAGACCCGCATTGTTAAACAAAATATCCAAGTACTCATCGCCACCTTGTTCAGCTACAATGAACTTGTAGGCGTTCTTCACACTCTCTAATGATGCAACGTCCAATTTGAAGGGTATAATTCCATACTCCTTAAGTGGTTCCATAGGCTCCAACCTACGTGCACCTGCAAAAACTTTATATCCTCTTTTAGCAAACTCAATTGCGGTAGCATATCCTATACCGGATGACGCACCTGTAATCAATGCTGTCTTCTGCCTAACCATATTAGTCTTGTTGGTGTCTAGTGTCTGGGGAAAAAGCGGAGTTTTATATACAATTTGTACTTCACATGCACACGAAAAGAATTTGGGGTTTTGTTGAGATATCAGGCCTGAGTTTGCTAATCGCTGATTGCTTCGGGGTGTATCATATTTCATATATTCCTAAAAGTAATCAGTTGGAAGTAAATGCTTTGATGAAACAGTCTTCAGAGTCGAGTGAAATCTTTTAGGAACATGCTTTGAAGTTGAATCCAAGAATTTAAGATTTGGCTGCAAAATACTTCGGACCGAAATTGAATTTCCAATCGATTGGTAACCAATTGCCTGAGTGCCCCATCTAAGGTGACTATCTTTCTAGTTCTTAGAATATCCAGTTTGATGAGAATACTTTCGTCTTGGTAGATCTAAATTGAATGATACATTGTACATGATAATAACAAATATTTAAAAGATCTTGAGGCCTAGAAGGGTTGATACGACTAATCAAAAATAAACTCACTTAGACTAGCAATGAGAAATAAAAGAGCAAATACAATACGTTTAACATTTATTCAATTTAATTTGTCTAGAGCTTTTTCTTCATGAATGTGTAACCAGTATTCCAGACCAATTCAATTTTTGTCTCATTTCTATCCCATCCACATTCCTTCTCGATGGAACTCAAAATGTTTTCTAATAATTCATCCTTCTTACCTGTTTTTGTATGATATGCGTGCAATGAACTGTATGTACCGATATAGTTCATGAAGTCTCCTAAACTCATATTCACTTTCTTAATTGCAAGGTCGTCTGGACCAATTGGTTTCCCATCTTTAACACGGTAAGTGTTAATTTTGACGTCTTCATAAAGATCGTATGGAATAAACTTGTTTGTTTCAGTTAAGAAGTTAGCTAAGATTTGTCTGCCTGGTTGCTCCCAGTATTTTCCTAATCCATTAGGGTCATAGTATACAAACTTTTCATAAAGTGAATTGGCCTTGGCGAGCTTTTCTTTGCTGTTGGTTTGATCACCACTATAATCAGTGATAACAGGGTCAATGTAGAAGAAGTAAGCCAAGGTGGCACCAGGCTTCAATATCTCTGCACTACTTTTGAAAAACAGAGTGTAGTCTTGAAACCAATGAATACACTGAGCAGCAGTTATTAAATCAATACTATTATTTTCAATCTCACGAGGTTCCTGGTAAAGAAAATCCTCTACTGAACCTGTCTTGAACGAAATACGCGAGGAGTCAACTCCAAGCTCCTCACATCTCTCAGGTATCAATTGATTTGCAGTCTCAACCATCTGTTCAGACAAATCTAAACCTATTACGCCTTCCGAAATGTTAAGTAATGGGTACGTAGCAACACCAGAGCCACATCCCAAATCAATTGACTTCACAATTTTATTCTTAGGACCAGCATAGTTACTCAAGATCTTATAGAAGCTTGGAGGATAATGAGGACGAAATGAGTTATAGTTGAGTGCTTTGAAAGTCTTACTTGAAAAGGTAGCCATTGATCTATTGTATACAATGATTTAATGATAATTGGAATGGTTTCTAAAGCGCTACTTTGATAGTTCTTTATACTTTGAAATGGATTTTTTCGAATATTCCTTCAAGCTTTAATTAAAGTTACAATAGGAGTAGAGTACTTCAGTATAATTGAACTTCGTGGTGATTTTTCCCCAGTTCTATCTTAAATATTACCAGATTTAGACTCCTCATATATGCTAAGCCATTAATAGCAATACATTGATAGGTTATATGAAGATCCAAATTATCGGCTCCGAAAATCGCACACTCAGAATGCGGAGAATTTATTGTGTCAATTATATTATATACAGTACCTGGAAGGTCATCTCTGTGAAAAATTACAACTATTAGTTTGATTTCAGTCTACCAAGTGTTAATACAGAATATACAAGGATGAGACAAAAGCGTGCTAAGGCTTATAAGAAGCAGATGAACGTGTATTTGCACACGTTCAAGTTCAGAGAACCATTTCAAACTATAGTAGATGCTGAGTTAGTGCAGGCATGTCACAGTGCATCTTTTGATATCCAAAAGGGACTTGATAGAACTATACAAGGAGAGACAAAGCCTATGATCACTCAATGTTGTATGGAGGCATTATACAAAACTAAGGATCAGAGTTTGATAGAGGTAGGTAAAAAGTTTGAAAGACGTCGTTGCAATCACAGAGAACCAATCGAACCAAATGACTGCATTGAATCCATTACAGTTATAAACAAGGAAAACAAACACAGATATATTGTAGCATCTCAAAACGTTGATTTGAGAAAACTACTTAGAAAAACACCAGGTATACCCTTGGTTTATATGAACAGATCTGTAATGGTAATGGAACAACTCTCAGATGCATCAGTTCAATTCTCAACTAGATTAGAGAATAAAAAGTTGACTGGAGGATTAAACGACCTGAAGGTTGGATTTGTGAACAAAGGTGAAGAAGAAGAAGAAGGATCAGGGGAACCTCAACACAAGAAGAGAAAGGGTCCAAAGGGCCCAAACCCATTAAGTGTTAAATCAAGAAAGACTCAAGAAACTGAAGCACCTAAACAAGAGAAATCAAAGCGTAAGAGAACTCACAAGAAGAGTAACGCAGATGATGACGATTCAAAAGATACCAATGAAGACAGCACTCAAGTAGAGTCTAAGGAAACTACTCAAGATATTGCTCAAGAAGAGTCAACTGAATCTACCTCAAACACAGAAGAAACAAACAAAGAGATATCATTGCCTACAGAAGAAACTTCATCAACATAAACTTTTACTTTAGCATCTAAAAAACTAATCTTCTAATAAAACATTAAAATTATTGGTACTTGCCAACGATTGAGTAGGCTCAATAATCTTCTCTTCTATATCATCAGCTTCCTCGTTGGCTTCCTCCAGTTCAGGTGTAACATCTTTATCATCTAAAACCTTTAAAATGTACTCTGCTTCATTATCAATAAAGCATAACTTACAATCAAAGGCTAAAGACTTATCTCTCAACACCCCACGGAACTCTTTCGTAAGTGAAGGCAAACGATTGTCGTCAGCCATTTTATAGTTAGCCTTGGAAAAGAAAACAAAAGTAGAGTCCTTAATCCACTGCAAGGTAGGCTCTTCAATTGTAAACTTCTCTACTGTAGACTTGAGAGCCGTTTCCAAATTAGTTTTCGTGATACCAAAAAATACATCTTGAATGACAATTGCATTGTACTCTTTGGATTCAATTACCCTAGCTTCTTGAATTGCCAAATCTTCCTTCCTTTGAATAACATCTGCAATTGTTAAAGGAGGAATAGATGTTTTTCTAGTAATCACAACAAATACTGTTCTCTTAGGTTCAGGGTCTTGCGATTCGGTGTACAATCCTAAACTTTCACCCAAGTCATGAACAAACTGTCTCTGAGCTTGATTCATTGGTGGGAAGTGGAATGTCTTTTTACGTGGACTAGAATCGCCTTCTTCCGAATAATAATCCTTAACAAAGTTACGGATTGTTGCTTCAATTTTCGAGCACCAGGCTCTCTGTCTGGTGAATACAGAAGTCACCAGTTCAGGGTAAATTTGGTCACTTGGTCGAGCAGATTCTCCAGAAATGGAGGACATGCTGAATGCTTCACGCAACTGCTTGTCACGCTTATATTGAACACATTCTTCGTCACATTCCAAATTATGACCAATTTTGGATGGAATTGCATCTGTTGCTCCACACTTCACACGCTGAGACATACGTCCACACAAACAATTAAGTGTGATCAACTCCGAGCACGATGTGGAATCACAGTTCTTACTCTTTCCCATTTTGTTGAAGTGGCATTTTTGCTTGCACTTATGAGGACAGTTAGATCTGAGTTTGTTACATTCAGAACGGCAAACGGTCGACGAATCGTGTACATTTTCAGTAGTACACTTGGGGTTGCAAACTCTCAAACATGCGTGCCCACATGATTTTGGAACAGTACAAATATGACCACAGCTGACATTTGTTTGTGAACACATGATACCAGGTATGTCCAGCTTTAAACCACAGTTACAAGGTTTCTTTACCAATGTAGTACACTTTGGGCATTGTACTGAGTCGTCGTGGCAGTTGTGGTGCTCTGGAGAGTGTCCACAGTCCTTAGATCTAACACATTGTTCGTTACAGACGAGTTTTGAACCACATCTAACAGGCGCAGGCAAAACAGTCTTACCACAGTGGCAGGCTAAGTCCTCACTAGAAGATTCAAGACAAACACCACAGGTTCCTGCGTGGCACATAGCTTCACAATAATGTTGAGAGCACAGTTTCAAACGGTTGCAAGTTCTAGTACAAATATGAACCGGTTCAATCAGCATCAACTCATCGTCAAAGTTAGATCTAGTATTGTTACGAAGTGCCTTTTTCTTCAGCTTTTCACGATCGTAGGCAACTTTCTCGAAAGAACAACATACTTCTCTGTGGTAATGTCTCTTACAGTTAAGCATCACAGTACACTTTCTAGTACACTTTGGTTGGTACCCTTGCTCAATAAACTGGCATGGAACTGTGAAACTTTCAAATCCACAAGAACATGCCACGTCAAAGAAGTTGTAACAAGTACACTCCCCTTCGTGACATTGTAGTAAACAATAACATCCACAAGGAAGTAATTTGTTACATTGGTTTTCACAGACTGGGATTGGGTCTGTGCACTTGGTTCTCTGTGTGTCAACTTTAGTAGACCCACAGTAACAAGTGTCAATTTTCAGAGGTGAAAGTTTGCACTCTTGCTTTGCTGGCAAGGGTTGACAAGAAAACTCTTCAAAGTGTTCCCCACAAGAAAAGTAAACCTTTGAAGAAGTACCACAACTGGCACCACCAATCCATTCGTCGGTACCATTTGGATCCTCACAAACCTTCAAAGCTTTACTACTACACTTGATTTCCAAGTCTTCTTTTCCGCAATAACATTTCACGTTGATCATTTCAGGACATGGTCCACAAAATCCGGAGTGACATCCTCTTTCACATTCATGTCCCAAATCACATACTTTAACCCCACAAGGATCATCACAGGTCCATCCTTTCTTGTAAGGGGTGATCAAACATGGTAACTGTTGTTCGTGGCGGCCACACTTACACTTCATCAATGGTCCCATCGCACCACATATAGGATGTGATCCAGGGTGACAAGGAAGTGTACAAGTGTGAATACAAGTACTATACTTGTGCTTGCATGAGTTCCCGCAACTGAATGGGGCTAAACTGTTTGACTTGGGGTTGGTAACTTGTCCACACCAACATGTAAAACGAGATGGGATTTTATTGGTGGCAACGTTACAAGATGGGCATCTCCACAGCTTTGAAGATTTATCGGTGGAAGAACCACGGATAGCCCAATCTTTGATACAGTCCAAGTCGTACACACGATAACACAGGCGACAAGACCAAACTTTAGAGTCCAGGTCAATTTCACATGTGCAAACTAAACAGGTGTACAAGCCGTTTTGGATTTCTCTGATGATATTAGAAGAAAGAGATTCATCGACTTCAGAATCGTCATCTTCATCGCCATAATCTTCTTCATCTTCATCATCATCATCATCCTCTTCATCACTAGAATACTCTACTCTGGAAGATTCATCATCTTCCATTTCGGATTCTAAATCGATAATATAAGGATTGGTTTCTGGTAATTTGGGGGTTTCTTTCAGAGAGATATCAGCATGGGCACTTAGAGTTCCCAGGCTATCATTAATTATCTCATCTGGATTCAAATTCTCTTTACCCTTATCAATCGGGATACTTGGGGGCAGGTCTTCCAGCATTACTGAAGAAGAGTGAAAATTACTGGAAATTTCGCACTTTAAAAAGGCAAAATTGCTGCAAACTTTGCCACCCAACGCAAGAGGCAAACACAAGCGGTCGCTAAGAAATTGTGGGGCAGTGATGACTGTACGGCCGATACTTTAGTGAGTCAATTCGGCTCTTCCAGTTTAGTTTTTTCATCCGAAAGACTCATTAATCCGGTTATTATGTTACTTTGTTGCTTGTTGCTATATTTTCTTCACTGGTGAATGGTGAAAGGGCGCACAACTTTACATGGTTGTTTAAGTAAATTGCGAGAGAAAGAAGTTTAACTTTAAACTGGTTGAATATTGTTAATTGTTTATTCATTCAAAATGTTTAGAGTGGTTTGAATTTAGATTTATCAAATGAATGTTGATGAAGTTAAGTTATAAAGATAAGTTATAAAGATAAGTTATGAGTGGAGTGTTATTGATTGAGGTGGAATCTTGATTGAAGGCTTATTATTTGGGTGTTACTTATGTAGTATTTTGAGTGATCTGAATATCTTAAGTTAAGTAGAATTGGTGATGAACTTGCCAATTAGCATTGCAATAATAGTGTTACACCTATTGCAAAGGTGGAAGAGGAGTAAGCGAATGATCAAGATTTTTCTGGTGCTTACAGATACCAGATATTATCGTATTCATGGAAAGATACTAATTCTCTGTAAATTGAGTAGTAAACACTTATCTAGTGCTGTATATTGGAATCCAAATATTGACTTCAGTGCTTGTTCATGATAGTTTCCATAATTAGTTGCTTCAATCAACTTCAACTCTCAAACTCTATTACTTTTAAGGAAAATCACTTCATGTAGTACTAATACGGACATCATTATTCAAGCACCGATATTATATATCATAGCTTACGTAGTAGGCTTATACAGAGTATTCAAGGCCAATTGACCTAACAGGCTGCAAAATATTATTAAAAAGCAGTATCTTTTATAATAACAATTTTGAATTGTGAGCTTGCATGAGCTCTATTTCATTTGTATGATCCAATTCAGGTAACCAAAAAACTAGAAATTGTTTATCATCTTCAACTAGTTGATAATGGTAAGTTCCATTAAAGTATTCTACTATTCATTAATTCTACTTCTCTGATGTATTTGTATTTCTTTCCTCAAACATATTATAGAATAAGTATTGCAAGTGAGGAGTCTTTTAGCTCCTCTTTTATGTAAGAAGAAGCCACTTCACTAGTTTCTACCAATCTCAATTAACAAGAAATACAGTAATATATTCATTTCTATAGAAATTACAAACAAATAGATATCATAAAACAATGAATAATTCAAACTTAAAACCGAAATAAAAGAGATGCTAGAAGTAGATACAGAGTAGATGACTCGAAAATTAATATGTCATCTAAACCAAGTAAGAGAAGAGAAGAACCAAACCAAGAGTCATTTTAGAAACACCCGAAGAAACTGCAGCTTGTTCATATGTGGAAACAGTAGGAGAGCCAAAGTTGGCAGAACTTGACTGTTGTATGACATCGGTTGGGACAGCAGGTCCAGGTCCAGATCCTGAATTATTAGGGTTTACTGGACTTCTAGTGACACTAGTTCCAGTATTTGAGTTAGCCGGGATAACAGTATTAGGGTTCGCAGGATTACCAGTGTTGTTTGGGTTCTCTGGGTTACCAGTGTTATTAGGGTTTTCTGGGTTTCCAGTGTTGGTAGGGTTTTCGGGATTACCAGTGTTGTTAGGGTTTTCAGGATTTCCAGTGTTGGTAGGGTTTCCAGTGTTGGTAGGGTTTTCTGGGTTTCCAGTGTTGGTAGGGTTTCCAGGATTACCAGTGTTGGTAGGTCCTGCTGGATTACCGGGATTATTGGAAGGTGTTTCAGTGGGGATGACAGTTAATGGTGTGGATTCACTTGTAGCTGGAGGGTTTGCACCAGTATCTGTGGACTCACCAATTGTTTCAGATAAAGTATGGTCCGTCGATTGAGTAAGCTCTTGTGAAGTACTGATAATCGACGAGTTCCATGGGCGTTGAGGTGTGGATGAAGTTATGAATGAGCTTGGCGTGAAAATCGAAGAAGGAACCTCAACAATCTCAGTAGCGGTTCCACCAGGAGTAGCCGGCTTGATTATAGTTACTGTTCCAACTCCTGTCCAAGTAGAAGTAATAGTTACTGTTGGAATAGGAACTTCAATGACTACAGTATCAGTTTCACCTGGAGTAGTAGCAGTAAGGGTAGTAGTCTCAGTGCCAGTTCCAGTCCATGTTGCCGTTACAGTTACAACTGGGTTAGTTGGAGTTGGAACTTCAACAATTACAGTTGCAGTTTCCCCTGGGCCAGCAGTCTTGGTTGTCGTTGAAGTAACAGTACCAGTCCATACCCAGGTGACGGTAACAGTTGGAGTTGGCACTTCAACAATTACAGTGTCAGTTTCACCTGGAGCAGTAGCGGTGACAGTGATAGTTTCAGTGTCGC